>NQMI01000054.1:226140-268962 GCA_002270565.1 Stenocarpella maydis
ACACACGCTGAACTGAATGCTATTCTATAGCACAAATTCATCAGAACTTTATATAATTTGTATATAATAATTTAATGTATTTAATAATTAAAACCAGCCCTGTATTTACCCTGTTTGATTATAACCTATAAATACCTACTAATGCACCTCCCTTAAGGGAAATTAATGTCCCTTAAGCAATTAGGATAAGTAAGGATATTAGATCTATATATACTAGAATTATGCAGTATTTGTACTATGCTAATGCTGAGTATGCGAAATAGTATAATAAGTAGCACCTGGATAGGAGGTTTGCTGAGGGCGACTTGGTGATGATATCTGCTAGGTATTTGCAGCAGAAATGTAGAAGTAGCAAACTTGCAGATAGGTACCTAGGTCCCTTCTGTATACTTAAAATAATTGGCCCTTATGGACTTGCCTATAAGCTGGACCTCCCTGTATTATATTGTATTTATAATATAGTTTTAATCTTTATGTTTAAATCATTTTAGCCCTGTAATAGTAAAGCACTTAAGCTATAATTGGATATTAAATTAGACTAGGGCGATATATTTAAGGTTAATACTATATTAGGGTATAGGGGACTATATTTAGTATAGTAGTACCTTATTTGCTAGAAGGGCTATAGCAGTGATAATGATTTATGGGAGCTACATTTATATATTGTGGATGACCTAATTTATGAATATGAGGCGCAGATTAAGAAATGATATTAGCGCGCGCTAATACTGCGCAAGAGATGTGCCCAAACAGATGTAAAGAGACCTTGTATTTAGCTTAAAGAAAAAAAAAACCCCCCTAGCACTAATATTATACTCACCCACCTACCTGGGGATTTAATGTTGCCCCTATAACACCCATGCGCCACACCCGCAAGGGTGCAGCGCCCCACCCACCTGCGTTTTTACTAAGGTTATTGCCCCTTAATACCCTACCTTACTCCTTCGCCTCAGCCTCGGCCTTACTGCACTTATGTAGCGCATGCACGTTGTATGTAAGGCGCTTGAGGGCGTTGGCGCTGCGCTTGAGGGTAATAGCACTCTAGCAGACCAGGGATAGTATCTCATCATTAGCTGCAGCAATAGCGGCGGGCGCAACCTGTACGGGTGCTGCGCCTGCACCCTTGGAGGGCAGGGTACAGACCGCCTTATAAAGGCGCTCTAGGTTGCCCCCCGTGAGGAAAGCAGCAAGGGGGGCATGGGTACTAAATAGGATCTAATGCTATGTATTAGTAGTACAGATATATTAGGGGTATAGTAAGATAACTTATAATAATATAGGTATAGTTCCCATTATTGCAATAAGCATAGCGGCAACCTATACCTATATAGATAATTAGCTATACACGCGCTATATGCATGCTTGGCGTTCAATAAGGGCCTACTTACTGGACTAGTGGTGGTATTAGTGGTGGGGATCTTTAAGGAGGTGGCATATATAGTGCGTATACCACTTGCCCGCCATGCGGACAGGGCCCGGGGCCTTCTTCTGTTTCTTAGCCGGCTATAATGCTGCATTAGCACTGCAAAGGTGCAACATGAATCCACATAATGCGCTATAAGGATGCTGCAGTACTTACCGGGGAGGCAGCGCTAGTGGGAGAGGGAGGGGAATGGGGAGGCTATATAAAGAATTAGCCAACTGTAGCACACACCTACTGTATATATAGCGCATACAAGGACCTGAGTTAGGAACGAAAACTTAAAGAGCCAGAGCTAAAAGTAGGGGTAGCAGAAGATATCTAATATAATAGTTAATATAGGTGCAGTGCCTATGCTATAGTATAGCGCTGCAGTATAAGGAAACACAGTATAAAACTAATGGTTATTAATATCTAGTGTTGATTATAATGAAGTTAGTAGAGACCTACTATTAAGCATACTCTATATATATCGTGTAAATAAAGGCATGGAACTTACTATTGTTATAATTATTGCTATTATTATTATTGCTGCTGCTACTACTGCTTTTATAAAAAGAAAAAGAGAGAAGAAAAGGAAGAGAGAGGGAGGTTATATATAAATGGCTATAAGAGCGCACTACTAGCATGGCGGTAATAATGTTATTTAGAATAATGGCTAACCCCTAAAGATAATAATAAGGGCGCTAATAATGAGGACCACCTTAAACAATAAGAAAATCTAGTTAGACCTTTAACTATATATTATTACTACTGCAACTAATTAGCATTTCTCACCCTAAGTAATACTTAACCTAACTACTATTATACTATACTATAATAAGAGTTATATTACGCCCTTGGGATTAGTAATATGCCGGATGTGCTGCTATAACTCTCTGTGTATGTAGCACCTATTGTTAAACGGAACCGCTCAGCAGGGCGTTGGTACTCCGTGCAAGGAGTTACCCTAGACTTTGTTGTAAGGAGTTACCCTAGACTTCCTAGCAAGGAGTTACCCTAGACTTGCGAGTCAGGCGATTTTCGCTAAGTACGCCCAGTGCGTGCGTGACGCAAGATGAGTTTGGTGGCCGTGAGTCAATTATTTTGGCCTGCATTTGCACCTTAATTCAGACCTCTGCATTACCCTTATTTCTTACCCAAAAAGTATATGACNGCATTTGCAAATTTGCACCAGAGCCGACCGCAGCGTGCCCAGGGGTGAGACGACGTCGGAGGGTATATAAGGAGGGCTTACAGAAGCCCAACTTAATTCAATACAAAGTTGTCCAGACCATTGTCAATCGTCCCAATTCGCCTCAGAGCACCGCACTGCGACCCTGCCGAAACACACGCTGAACTGAATGCTATTCTATAGCACAAATTCATCAGACCTATATAAGAGAATGGCATTAGGATATTGCTCCTGGGGACAGGAGCTTGGAAGGGAGGGCAGCCTGTTAGGACCCAGGGTTGTATGCTTGGAGGAATCATTAAGGAAGCAGTAATACTGCTGCTTGGACCTATACTGGGCCATAAAAGGAATGACTTAGGGTTAGGAAGAATAACTTAATAATCCTTAGAATGGGTAGAGCATGAAATAAAGGCTAGTTATAATTGCAGTAAGGTTGCGTAGAGATTGTATAGTGTAGATGTGGGTCGGTTTATAAAAGGATAGCTAAGGAAGGGGATAGGAGAAGGAAGGAGGGGGGTAATAATTAGTAGCTCCTTACTCCTGAATATACTGCTCCCTTACTCCGCATATACTAAGCCTATGCTGCGTGCACTCGTTCACTCTACTCGCAACCCTACACCCTGACAATTACCGTAATGCACCCTATTACCATATATTTCTGACCAACTGTTAGGCGGTTGAATAGAGGTAATTAGGGCCCTGCCAGAGCCGTTACAGTAATTATCTAGAGCCTCGACGCTAATTCAATCTACATGCTAACATGACTTTTACTATGGGAATCACTCAAAACTGCATCCGCTACTACGCCGAGAGAACCTGGAATCAGTGCTGACGTTACTATCCCCCAAACTTGCCAACAGAAGGGCCAGGGGGTCCTTCTCTGATGTCAGAGATCTGGGAATGCATCGAAAGTCAAGCAAATCACCAATAGCCTATCACTGCTGGGCCTGACCAAAACCTCTTGTATTATCAACCGAGGAGCTTCCATGAACGCCTCGGAACGCGAGTAACTACAGCATGCAAGGCAATGGAGATCGGACAAGTACACAATCGGTTCATCCGGACACATATCCTTTGCCAAGAATTACGATTACGGGAGAGATGGGGCTAGGTTCGATTCATTCTGGTGATTGTGAGGCGACGCATCGTCATATTCCTTGCCCTCTTACACTCGCTGTCGAGAAAGACCTGGTGGGAACAAAGTTTCCAAGTTATGAAATTAAGTTGCTGAAGTCCTAAACAGTTTTGAATTTTGACCGGGTCCGATATTCCATCTCGCGTGTCCCTTAATGTATGGCAAGGTCACTGTTTGTGGCAAGAACCTGTTCTCTTGAAGCGGGTATGCTTTTGGCGCACTCCCAGGATGGTTTCCCATGTGGAATCCTATGGACGTAACTTCAGGTAAGACTACTTAGTAGTATTAAAAAAAATAATAACCCCATGTTTGCCTGCGCTTGCTCAAGTTTCTTCGGCGCAATTTGTCGCGCGTGGCGAGATGCTACTGGTCTACGTTTCTCCCGCCTGCCTTGAATGCACATACAGGCAAAAATGCTGCCTCATCTCGCTTGCGGGAGCTCTCTTCAGAGTTCCTCTCAGTCCTTGCATGCAAGCCTCGAATAGTAAATGTCATCTTCTCCACGGGAAACGCGATCTGAGCAAGCCATGCGCAACAAACCTGGCCTGCGTAGCACAGGATACTGCAATCATGATTTCGTCCCTCCGAAACGTCGCTCGGCTTACATTGATGTCCGCGTGCACTTTTGCACAGTCTGTTCCATAGAATTGGCCACCTCCTCCCTCGCCGCTTCAAATCGACGATCAGAGAGCTTGAGGATTGCTCGGAGACCTCCCTTTCGTACCCGCAAGAGGTTGACGAGCTCTTTAGCTGAAGCCTCCTCAGCTCCATAGGCTTCTGCCATCTTTCCGGATCGCATCGCATTGTCGCAATCAGATTCCTGGATATCTTCCAGCCCCACGGCTTCATATATGTGATGTATGCGGTGGTGGGCAAACTCGGTCCATGGAGAGAGGTATTCTTCCCAATCAAACTGGGCCGCGGCTCGGGTCGAAGGCGCACTGAGACCCGATGGAAGTCTCAAACGGGCCACCACGTAAGGACGAAGGGTGTTGTAGCGGAGATGACGGGAGTTTCCGAGGTGGACAAACCAGGCCACGGTGTTATCGACGTTCTTGACGATGCAATTGACCAATTCGGCCGAGGCACAGCAGGCTAAATAGTTCGGTCAAAATCTCGGGGTGCATAGAGAGACCAAATTATGTAGAAGGTACTTACGTTGAATGACTGAAACTCGAAAAGAGGCCTTGCCCAGTACAGGATGTCACCTCAAGAAAACCCGGATAATGCAATATTTACCTACCATTCAGAGTCTACAAGGCCCCCAGTAAATATTCCAGCGCTAAATCCGGGTATGAATTGGCTGGTAAAGATACCATTTTCTAGGGTGATCGCAAATAAACCACGGTCTCTCACAATGTGAACCTAACGGTGCCGCAAAAGCGCTTCCATGAACAAGGCCGAACTGCGCCCCAACTTGCGGATCTCCTTGCATGGAATCTTATGCGTCTCGAAGTGCGAGCTTCGCAGCTCTCGCTACAGTAGGATGTGGCAGCGACGGTGTGCTTGGATCCATGATTGCCCAAGGTGATTAAGCAGAGATTGCAGCGATGAGAGGCGTCTTGAGAGCCACGGCTGGCGCAATTCCCGGGAACGTGCCCACAAGAGAGTAAACTGAGGTTCCCATCGGCAGGTGGTCGAACCGTTGTGTCTCTTCCGTGGCCCAACTGCAATGCTGCGAAAGGAGAGCCCGAGACCTTGCGACCCTGGACAACCCAGCAGAAGTAAGAGAGGAATTTGTGCTTATGCAAATCAGCTGGCCCTAGAGATTCCTCAGCGCCACTCTGCATGCGACTCAAGGCCACACGAGCAAGACCAGACTCCAGGTCTTTCAATCCCTCGCCTTTGCTCGGGACGCCCGCAATCTGGCTTGGTGAGGCCATCTTTTGAAGTGCCTCGTCGACTATCTTCACGATTATGGGAAAATTGGGATTAGAAGACATGGATGGGTCATGACGAAGAAGAGATCTCGCTGCTAGTACTTCGGCAGGGTTGCGATACAAAACGGCAAGCTCATCGTAGTCCCTGATGCCATAATGCCGCTTGGGAGTGGGAATCATGCCGAAAAATATCTGAAGTGATGTGTAGCAGGTTAACATGACTCTGGCGGTTTTTGCTTTGATCATGTCCGCGACGGCCATCTTGCCCAGCTCGTGTAAAGCTGGTAAGCAAAGAGCGAGCCGCACGAAAGTGCGTTTCTTTGTTCCATACTCAAGTTCCACTTCGCTGAGGTCTTGCGCGGATTTTAGGATGCTATAGGGCAATCCAGAAGTTCTGAGGTTTCCGAGGTGAGAGGAAAGACGTGCGACCAATTCCTCTAGACTCAAGTCCATGTCGGGCTGGGGAGGGGGGGTGGTACGGCTTGTGTCAGTCAGACTTTCGGCCCCGCTAGGTCTATCGAAGTAGGTTAGCAGTCGAGGAATCTGGAGGTCACTCACCTTCCATGGAGTGAGTCATAATTCCGCCGTCTTGCTTTTTTGTGCACTGAATTCTGGGAGTATAGTAGGCTGCACCTTACCTGGATGGTGCGCCTGAGCTCAGGGGGCGGCGGCCTGAGGTGCCAGCCCTCGCCCAGCCCAGCGTCGTCAGGGTCAAAGTAGAAGTCCCAGGCGCCGTTGAGGGACGTCCAGCTCAGGTTGGGGCGCTGGAAGTCCGGGCGGGGGTAGGACGGGGAGCTATAGTGTTGCCGTGTTAGCTGCACTCACTTTGCACAATATCTTATTTTGGGGGAAGGAATATGGTAGGTACCCGAGGAGGACGAAGAACCTCATGTTGACTGATTGTTGGTGGCGCAAGTTGAGGATAACTTATATTCTTTAAGAGAGATTTTAGTAGACCTTGCCTTAAAGCGTGAGGAACAAAAGCTGCAAGGCAACGCCAGGGCGACCAAAGCGAGTGGAAGGGGGCTTGACCAGCTTGTATGCCGCTGCCTCGCAACAGACACTGTCAAATCCACAATCCATTCAAAAGAGCTCTTGGGAAAGAGGATGGCAGACGTACGTTATGGTGGAATAACCACACTAGAAAACTGTACGGAGGGTAGGAAAAGCGCAATCGGTATTCAAATTTCACCATGTCAGGAAAAGGGAAGGAAGCAATCCACAGCGTCGCTGGCGTGCGGTTCAGAAAGGTGCCGGAATCCCATTGTGAACAGCCTCACATCGGGGTGGAAGATGAGTTATCTATGAGACAAGGCGTAAAGGCTGCCATTGAGCCAAAAAGTCACTAATCCAGAAACCATCTTGATCCAATGGCATACTCGTCTGAGGTAACTTTTATACCTGCTCCCGGTGTGCCTTGTTTCCCGTTTCTGTTTGCATTAGACGGGTGATAGTCCACTTTTGTGCGAAAACCGGAGACAGCCTAGAAGCTTTGAAGGAACGCAATCATTCACACTTTTGTGTGAGGAGGTCCTACAAAGGCTCAATCGAGATATCTTATACGGTAGCGTGCCAGCTGCTTGTGTTGCTGAAGCAAATCAAAGTTCAGAAGTTCGCAGACAACAGGCGTTTAATAGGACCAGCGATCTCGTATTGAAGAATGAAGGTAAATGCCAGGGTAACGAATAGATGCCTCACTGGTACAAGGCCGCAATAAAGCTATCTCATCCTCCTGTATAGCACAAACGAAGTGTACAATCTACCCCTTTCCTTCCATCTCTGTCCGTCAAAAGCCACGAAACTCGCAATCCTCTAAGGAGACATTTTCGTGGAGCTTGAGTGCTCAAAGTATGCCACGTGAGTTGTTCAAAAGGCGTCATCGACAACCTCGAGGCCGATCACCGACAGTGCGTCTCCGTCCACTTCCGACAATAAATCCGGTGCCAGCGACAGTGCCGACAGAAAATAATGATGAGGTGTCCAAAGCACTCGAGGGGGCAGTAGCCTCCCGAGAGTAGGATGTCGAGTGATTTGTAAAGTAGCTGCTGAAGATGATGTTCTTAAAAGAATCGCCAAATGACCGGGGCCAACTTCTCGTAAGAACCGATGGGGGAAATTGATTGTGTTGAGACAAAAGAAAGCAGTGGGGCAGCGGCGCATTTCTTTTCTTACCACCCCGAGATGAATAAAGTGATCGTAGAAAGAATCGCTGCTTCATATCATGTTGGCCAGGCGGGCCTTTCAGCGGTATGCACCACCGAAACGAGGTCCTGGGGCCATGCGATTGCCCACCACAGGTCCAACACCAGGGCCAGGCCTCGTCGCAACTGCTGGATTGGTACAGAGCATACCGACACGAGATCCGAACTTGGATCCGCGGAGTGAAACCATGTGCTTGCGGATGTGAGCTGCGACCATGTCTCGGTGCTGGGTATTTGCATGGGTTAGGATGTACTGGATGAGATAATTGCCATACTGGTCGCTGGCAATATCGATCAAAGGGATGCGCGGACGGTCGAGACGGCCCTCGCTAACCCGGTCAAGGTAGCGACTGAGAAACTCCGGGCCTCCGATCTTGAGGCATTTCTCAACGACCTTGGAGGCGAACTGATCCATGGAGTACTCTGCAGCGTACCGGATGACATGATCAATGGCACGGCTGCGATCCGCAGGTGCACCGTGCTCACAGATATGCTGGATGCACCAGTTGCCAAACTGGCCGTGCGCCACGATGTCGATGTTGGCAAGGACTTCCTCAATGCATGGGCGCTGTAGTACAGGTCAGCTTCATCTCGTGGAAGGTCAGCTCACACAACGTTGTCTTACCTTGTCTTCCTCCAAGCAGTTCTCAAAGATGTTCTGCACAACCAGACTGCCAGTCTCTCCAAGCGCAACCTCATGCCACATGCCTCGCAGCGCCTCGTTGACAAACTTCATGATCTGAGGAGGGCTCTCGGTCCATCTTAACTCGAACAGCTTCTGCCAGACGTGGCAAGCATAGCGATGAATGACAGTCTCGGGGATACGACGGAGAAGCTCATGGACCATGATGGCCTTGTAATCCTCTGGGACAGAGTCGAATGCCTTCTGCACGACGTGACATCCAAATGGGTCCATTGAGAGACTGAGGGTATTGCCACGGATGGCTTCGGCGATCTTGATGACCTGCTCTGGGGTGCCATGCTCGAAGCAGCGTTGAACCAGGAAGTTTCCAAAGCGATTGACCATGAGTGGGTATGCCTGAGCGACAATGGCCTCGACTATCTCATATTTCTGCTCCGGCGTTCCGACTTTGAGCTTCTGTTGAAGGAAAATGGAAGCTTGCTGGTCGTTGTTGCAGACAATTTTGTCGACAATATACTTCCAGTTGCAGTTGACGTTGCGGTCCAGGAGACGACGGTAGTTGAGGGGTTCGGTAGTTGGCAGATATGTCTGCCCTTCGGCGGCAATTGGCTGGAAACATTGTGGTTAGCGAGGACATGAAACCATTTTGAAGGCTGCTCCCAGGTAAGGGGATGTGGATGGGATACGTACGTCAGGCTTCCAAGAGCCGCCCGTGGTGGACGTGAATTCAGTCGCATGTGGAGACAGAGGTGTTCCAATTGGAGACGGGCCGTACTGAGAAAACATTCCAATCCCACTTCCAGGCATGTTGCCAGGGCCGCCTGAGTAGCCGGGACCGCCGTCATATTGGGGAGGGCCCATGTTTCCCATGCCGTAGCCACCATAGTTGCTGCCATAAGAGCCGGGGTTGCCGAATCGGTTGTCGTAACGATTGCTGCGACGGCCGCTACCAGAACGCATCAGGTCAGGCTGCTGGCCAAAGCGATCCCCTCGGTACCCGTCCATGGATTGATCATTGTACGGTGGGACCCCCTGCTCGATGAAACCGTGGTCGCGGGGCATGGACCAGCCCGTCGCGTGAGGACCATCCTGCATTGGAATTGGGGCCGGCATGAATGGACCTTGGTAGCCTGGCTTGCCGCCATTGTTCATGATTCCACGAGACCGGTTGTAGCCAGTGGCCGACATGGCTTCACTAATTTCAGAGCGGCAGTCATCAGAGGCAGGTCCCTGCCACGCATTGTCTCGAGGGGGTTGGGCCTTGGGGAGACCTGAGAGAACAGGGTATGCCGAGGGCTTCGTTCCAATAGGTTCAACCAAAGGGACACCGCCTGCGCAGTCAGAATCAGATGACAGTAGAGGCGTAGCATGGCCACTTCCCTGCTCACGACGGGACTGTGCGAGCTCGTTGTTGAGGTTAGAGATGTGGCTTTGGGCCTTGGCCAGCTCCAGCCTCAGTCGGAGGACCTCGTCGGTGGAGCTAGGGTTGTCGTTGGGCGCTGCACTGGCTGGTCGAGTTGTTGGGGCAGTGCCTCCGAATTTGCCAGTGGCTGGGGTGATTGGCAGGGAGCTGCAGGAAGGGTTGTCGACTTCATTACCCTCGTTCTGGCGAGGCTGGTCGTGGCCCTCATACAGCTTCGCCAGCAGCTTTTCCATTGGATTGGGCCCGTCGTAGTTGTTCTGGGCTCTGTGGTTAGAACTCTCTGTGCATTGGGGACAGGTCGAGACTTACCTTGGCTGAGCCCTGGTTGACGAGCTTGGAGGTTGTCAAGGGAGTGGCCGACTTTCGCAGGGCAGGTTGGCCACCTGGAGTGGCCTCCTCGTAGGGGGCGTTCTCATCTTGAGGCATCGTGGGGACAAACGATAGCCAAGGAATGATTGCTCAAGAAGGCAGCGAAGATGCTATTCCAAAGGTTGGTTGCTCCTTGTCGAGGAGGCAACGTAGCTGTGGGCAGAGATGAGTGACAGATAGCTGAGATGTGGTAGATCCTTTCGATCACCTTTCTGTTTGATGATGGGGGGGGGGGGATGGGTGAGGTGGAGTGTGGAGGGAGAATTGTTGTGATGGGAAAATGTGGTCGAAGTGTCCCGGGGTCGAAGTGTTATGGACTGAGGTGGGCTGCCAATTGCGTCTGGACACTACGCGGCAGCAAACGCGAGGCAGAAAAGCTCTGGAAGCTGCCACCAAGTCCAAGCCTTTTTTTTTCTTGTTTTTGAGCGGGCTGCTGCTGAGCATAAACAGCAGATTAGAGGCCGCAGAGTTCTTGCCCCGTTTCAGGGGAAAAGCGGACTGCCCAGGCGCTCCAGATACTGTAATGTAATGCTGCACTTTCCCTTAGGAGTAGCCCTCTTTCTTTGGCCAAGAGCGACGAGTGAAAAACCAAACAGGGCGTTGCCATGAGACTGATTGGGGTCAGTGGGTATGTGTTGACTACTTGCCTGGGATTCACAGAAAACTAGCGCCCACCAGTACAGTCACCACGTATTCCTCAACTTTCCATTCGTTAGCTTTAGACCCGTGACTAACATACATTCAATCACGAATCAGAGAAGAAGCTTGGGTGTGCATTATTCACAAGGGAACAGCGGGAAGAGTGTCGTCACATTCGGTTACCATGTTTCTTGGGCATATACTTCAGGGAAACAGCATGCGTTCCCTCAGCTTTAGCTCGAAGTGACAGACTAGGTGGACTCACCATTGCACACCAAAACGGCTTCTTGTTGACGGCGAAAGCTCTCCTCTGCGACTACCAGGTGATATGCCGATACCACCTCTCCGAGACCATTCCTGGGACTAGAGAATTGCTTCTGGGCACAAGGATTATCCAAGAACTCCCGGTTCCCGCACCAGACCCAACGCCCTGCCCGGGAATCTCTTGTCCTAACAGAGGTGCAAAGACCAAAACACCAGTTCAAATGTGGAATTATCTCAGTATGTCTCGGGAATCATCCACTTGGCATTAGTTCCCTGTCACGTCCTGGTCATGTAGAAAAGGGTGTTGGTGACTGCTGTCACAGGTATGTAGGTTCACGGAAACGCTTTTCTTCCGGCTTTGTTGGGCCATCAATGTGACGCAGATATATTCTGATGTTCTCCTGCCGGGGTAGTATTGTAGCTTGCCGGCCTATCTCTTCTTCCCTTTGGCATCTGCGCAGACTGACTTTAGCTCTACATCCAGTTTGCACGGGCTTGGAACACTGACCTGGGGGGCCCTTCTTCTTCTTTGGTGCACCTTTGCCACGGGCTTTCAAGCTACAGTGTGTTAGCAAGAGTCGAGTTTTGGGCCGAGAATCCGGACGTACAAAGCAAGCGATTCTTGCCGGTCCTCTTCGTCCTCATCAACAAATTCCAGTGCTGGTCCGAACTCCTTTTTGAGGTCCTTAAGGTCGACCATTCTCCGGGGGTAGTAGGCCGCCAGCGCAGGACCTCGTAGTCTCTGTCGCAAGATCTTGTTGCCCATGCGAATGCCGTCAGGGTTGTAGGTCGTGGCAAAGATTCGACATCGCGTCTACAGGGCATCAGTACTGGTGGCTAGGATGGATATCGGGGTATCGGCCATTACCTGCAGGAGCTGCAGCAGCCGCTCGCGAGGGACCGACATTATGGCATGGCTTGGAGGAGCAATCGGGTGTTGCAAGACGAAGACGGCACGCATGAAGTCAAAAGCTATCCACGCGCAAACTCTCTGATTGGCTGATTAGGGCTGTGGGGGCTGCGTGCTACTGGGGCAAGGGTTGTAGTTCCTTGTACCGCGGTACCTGCAGAACTCTCAAGCCCATCCGTAACATTACCAACCCAACCTGCTGCTCTACGGACGTATCTACCTACTTAGGCTTATCAATACCAGACCAGACTGTGACTCTTGGTCAGTCGCAAACGGGCCATTCTCATTTTACTGGAGTGACTACCATTTCAGCTCTGGTCACGCGCCTAGACTCACAGCATCACCAGGCCGACTTCACAACCTCATATCTATTTTGGCAGGCTTGTGTTATAATCAACCAACTCGATTACCGACCTGCTTATCGTTACCTGAAGATGGGAAAACGTCCGCGCTCAGACTTCGCCGGTGGCGAGGCTAACACCCAACCAGCCCAAAAGAAGATGAGAGCCCCTGATGCGCTGTCTCGCCTTTCAGAAAGCGCCGACGATCTCATCGAATGTCTTCAGGCTCTCAAGACTCAAGGGGGTGATCCAAACATGATTCGGCGGCTGGCCACGCTGAGCAACGACCTCTTGCCAAGCTTCAAGACTCTGGCAAAAGGACACGACAGGACTGCGGCCGAGGAGGAGACAAAGGCCGCAGAGCAGCACAACCCAACCCCTGCTGAGAACTCTCAACCTGAAGTGCCCATACTCACAGCGTGGAGGCCATCAGAAGTCGCAAAGAAGGAGCCGCCTGTCCCAGCTATCTTGGATCCGGGTTTGGAAAAGGCGTCATTTACGCACGCAGGAGCCGTCGCGGTCCATGGCGAACGGAGTTACGAGCAGTTGGAATGGCTTGGAGACGCATATCTCTACTTGATATCAACCGCGTATATCTACATGACTTTCCCTCATCTTCCACATGGGGATATGTGCCACCTCCGCGAGGTTCTGGTGCGGAATTCTACGCTCAAGGAATACTCAATTCACTATGGATTCGACAAGAAAGCCATTTTCCCTCAGGAATACGACGTTTCCGGCCGGCAAGGTGGTTCGAAGGCATCAGAGAAGGAGCGAGCAAAGGTCCTGGGTGACATATTTGAGGCTCACGTCGCGGCCATCATCTTGTCCGACCCAATCAGAGGAGTATCGAGGACGGCGAAGTGGCTCAAGGACCTTTGGAGCATGACTATTGCCAAGCAGATCAAGAAGAACAGCCGACCTCAACCCTCTCTGGTCGCTCCCGTGATGGGCGTCGCCCCCGTGGTGGACGGCGCGTCATCAGCTGGTCCTCAGCCCGACACGAAATCAGCGAAACTACAGCTATCTGCAATGCTGGCTTTGGCTAACCCCCGGGTCAACATCGTGTACAAGACTATTGATGAGGGCAAACACAAATTTGACCCGTTGACCAAGCAGGTCTTGTTTACGCAGGCGGTTTTGCTGGAGGGCTATGGCGAGACAAAACAGCTGGGGACTGGAACTGCCAAGAAGAAGTCGGACGCGAATGAAATGGCAGCGCAGAACGCACTGGAGAACAAGAAACTGATGAACACGTACAAAGAAAAGAAGCGGTTGGCTGTGGAGAGCAGGCAGGCTCAGGAGAAGGCATCCAAGGAACTGGGTTTCTAGCTGCAGATATGCCCTCGGGCGTAATTCGGCAGTCGGATATCTGCGAACGCCCGCTCTGCATTGGCGAGGCGCTCCTGGGCCTTCTCGAATCCTAGCCCCAGCTTTGAGCTGCAGCCACTGAGTGTCCTTCAACTCGAATCCTTGCCTTGAGGTTGGGGGGGGGGGTGCATTGTAGTTTCGTAGCAGCGTTTCTGAATTACCAGCTACGGAAAAGGCTTTCTAAAAATGTGCAGGCCAGATTGTATCGAGCACAAGATCGACTGGCCCCGTTGATGACCCGGCTGTCGCGCTTGGGGTTTTAAGGTTTGGGCGGGTGAGGTGCTTGCCCCTTCTTGGCCCACAGGCGGCCCCAATGGCCCGAAAGGTGCCGTCAGTTACCTGGGCCGAGGTCCAGCCCAGCCAGGATGGCGGTCCCGCTGATTACACGCGCCTAGCCAACACGTCGGGTCATGGAGGCATGATGCGGTTACTCAATTGCCAATCAAACCCTCCCCCGCCATTGATGATGATACCGAGTGTAGAGCGATTGGACGTTTGACCTCTCACTGCGCCCGCGAGCCCAAGTACCTCCAGCATCGCGTCCAAACCTTCATCACCAGTTGAGAGCGCAGTTGTAGCTGCTCCGATATCCCGATAACGGGTACGCCGCTGACGACGCTCGACTCGCCGCACAGCGCCTCCTTTCTGGCATAACACACGACTGTCCTGGTGCCGTGGCGGGCACCAGCAAACAATCGCAGACATGGCGGACTCAGTCGGTAGGGCCCAACCCTTCCCGGGCGTTTCGCAGCAGGCTTGCGTCTGACGCTCAGCAATTTGGTCTAGATCGGGTGTTCGTCCATGCACTCAACACGGTCAAGAAGGTCCCCAAAACCGGGGCAGTACGGCCCCCGCCATCGGACCGTATGCGACTCTACGGCCTATACAAACAGGCGATGGAGGGTGACGTCGAGGGGGTCATGGATAGGCCGACTGCAAGCTCAGGCATGCACGGGGACGAACTGCAGAGGGAACAGGATAAGTGGGACGCGTGGGACTCGCAGAGGGGCCTGAGCCGTACGGAGGCAAAGAGGCGGTATATCGAGGCCTTAATCGAGACAATGCACAAATACGCCACAACACCGTGAGTAACGGATGCTTATCTCGACAGCATCTCGGCGCGGTTATGGCACTTTGCTAATATGGCAAATCAGAGATGCGGCAGAGCTGGTGTCTGAGCTGGAATTCGTGTGGAACCAGATCAAGAACAACAGCCCAAGCTCATCGAACGAGTCTGCGAAACAGCTGGGCATGAGCATGGACAACAGCCCAAAAAGATTCGCCCAGCCCATGGCGGGGACCGACGGCCCCATGAAGGTGCTGAGCCCCATGAGTGAGGAGGACGAGGCCGAGCTAGACTACCAGAGGCGCGTGGCTGCTGGTGACCCGGATGATGACGGTGAGTACGTCAAGAGGGGGGACAAGTGGTCCAAGAAGATGGAGCGGGCGATCGTACGGCTTTCCACGGAGATAGCAGCCCTCAGGGAACAAATAACGTCCGGCCGCGAGTGGAGGTCCAGGAAAGAAAGGAGCTTCAGTGCGTGGGTGAGATGGCTGCTCTGGACAGTCATGAAGCATGTCGTTGCTGATGCGCTTATCATATTCCTCGTCTTGATATGGATGCGGAGGCGGAAGGACAGAAGACTGGAGGACCACTTTCGGGCAACTGTCAAGATCGCAAGAGAGTATATTCGGAAGGTCCTGCCATCGAGATGACAAGCCCAGCAACATGAGAAAGGAGATGTCACAAAGACGACAGTCTAAAGGGGAGCTGCAACGCGGCATTGATCGCAGACAAGCAAGCGACAGAAGGATCAGCCCAGCCGTTGAGTCAAGGACATCACCAAGCCAACGGTGTATATGCCCAAGAATGGGGCTCATTGTCTTGCTTCGGACAGACACAGCTCAGCGGATGGCGCCGTCGAGATATGTATAGTCCGGGGCGCTGTATCCGGTCATGGTCTGGCGCTTGAAGAGTCAACCAGAGTTCCAGAACTAGCTCTGTCGAAAGACAGCGCGACGTTCTGCCAGGAAATGGTAGATGTTGTCCTCAAAGTACCATGTAGTCCTTGGACTTTCACCACTGTGGCATGAGGGAGACAAGAACATCGCATTTCCGTATTGGACACAATAAGTTCATGATTTCCCCGGAAATGCCACTACATCGTAACTTCAACGCATTAGACCAAGATGTTGGGCATGGCCTTTTAGAATGTGTTGAACATTGTTGTAGAATATCTTGGCTCAACCATGCTTTGAGTGGGTTCTGCTTGCTTGCTGTGAGCGTCAGGCCTCATTTTTCCGACCCCTCACCACGTCCCGCAGATGCACATGTGCATTTCCCGACCAGCTCCACATACTTTGGTTGCACCTACAACTTTTCGTTCTTGTGTCAATGTAGTCGCGAACGTCTACCCGGAACGCCCTCTACGGCCCGGCAGCTTTCCAGGACGTCTTGAGATTGTGCCCGCAGACGGAGAGTGCGGTTGACATCCCACCTGAGTTCCCAGCCAGTGTCAGTAAATTTATCTGGGTCGACACTGCACGCGGTTCTAACAACCAAAAAGCCTCAGAGAAGGGTGCTCATAATTTACGAGACAGCCCTGCACCACGGGCAGAAACATCGCGCAACCGGCACCTATCTAGAAAGATGGCCTCATCACGCAGCGGCCAGACAAGCCCCACGACACCTGGTCAATGTGATGCACCCGTGATGGCCGACCAAACCGGAGCAAAGCCGCAACTTCCCGCAGATGATGAGGTGCCTCGACTCACCCACGTCATCCCGACCATCTTCGTACCGCTCAAGGAAGACCTGTTGAAGCCGATAGAGCCGGCCAAAGACAGGGTCGGATGAATGCAGCGGATAAGGGCGAGCCTCGACGCCAACGAGATGAGAGTGCGCGAGAACATCAACTGGATCTACGAGCGCGAGGCGCGGCGCCATGTGATGGAGGCCCAAAAGTCCGGCGCGCTCTCCCAACCCCGCCGGCCAGCTGCTCTGACCTGGGAGGAGGCAGACCGGCACCTTGCGAATATCGCAGCAGGGCCGAAACCCAACGTGCCCCATCATCTTCCGCCCGAGAAGATCGACGAGTTCCAGCGCTACGACCAGCAGGGTGCTAGCCAGCTGCCACCAAACGATCTAGACCCCCACGAAAGGCTGGCTCGGGAGGTACTCGCCATCGCCCATCGTGCGGTCAGGGATATGGAGGAGTACAGCACATGCCATATCAAAGCCATTCGCGATCAACTGGACAATAGCATCGAGAGGGAGAAGCGCGCACATGGTTGAGTTGCGAGGGCTCGATGGAAGAATGCGCACGGTGGCAGTCACCTGTCCCCAAGCCACGGCACGCTTGTTGGGACTTGCACTCTGCATACCTACTGAATGAATGCATCATGCTAGTGTTCCCGACCACTGCAGCCATCAAGTCGACTTTGTGGCTGCGTTGATGGCATCACAGCAAGTCTACGAATCTGCTTGTTGCGTTGATTTGGGCGTCGACAAAAACTGACGGGCTTGGGCGGGATGTCCAGAAAGCGCATGCCACATGGACCCATTCCGCGGAAGGTGGACGACGTATTGACAAAATCACGACGAGGACTGAGGTGTAACGACCGGCGGTAAGAGGCATTGCACATTGAGCCAGAAGCTGGCTCTCACATACTTCCAAATCGGCGTTGAATATTGATCTTGAGCACAAGATAGGGGAGAGCTCGACTGAAGCAGCCGTCCGCTTGCGCAAGACGGAGCTCAAGCTCACCTACAATAAAATGTGCCCGTGAATGAGTTGAAGAAGAAAAGAAGATCTCATTGACCGCGGCCGCCAAACAATTTGCGTTTTTATCTGGGCTGCGAGCACCAGGCCGTGCACGGGCCATTTTGGCCAGGCCCCACCAAGCTTGCCCGGCGGCCAATCGCCTTTTAGCCTTTCTAATGCGTCGGATATTCTGCCAGCGGCCAAAGATCCCCCCAGAGCAGCATAGCAGTAGCATCTTCGACGTCAACACCCCGACGACTCCCACCTGACCCCCGCCCTCCTTCTCTCCTGCCTGTCTCTTCCCCACTCCTTCTCTGCCGTCGAGACGATACGATGCTGCGACAGACTCTGGCACGTTCGGCTTGGCGGAGTGGCAGGCGGACCGCCTCCAACACCGCCAGAGCCTTTTCCGTGACAGCTCAACGGCCCGCCGAGGTGGAGCTCACAATCGGTACGTTGCTCGCGCCGCGAGACAGCTCATGTCTGCGAATCATGTTAACAGCTCTGAAGATGGCAAGAAGGTGTCTATAGAAGGTGAGATGGCCCAATGGCCCCAATTGGCCTGGCTTTCCCTGACACTCTCACAGCTGGCTCGGCCTTGATCCAAGCGTGCGAGAAGGCGGGATCAACAGTCCCAAGGTACGTTGTCATGGCCTCCCACACCTCGGTGACCTCTCAGCTAATAGCTATTCTAGATACTGCTACCATGAGTACGAATCGACACAGTCCTCCCCCATTCCGACGACACCCAAACTTCCGACCCGCGGCTAATCGAACATACACAGGAAGTTGATGATTGCAGGAAACTGCCGTATGTGTCTGGTCGAGGTCGAGAGGGCACCAAAACCCGTAGCATCATGCGCATGGCCGGTTTCTCCCGGCATGGTCGTCAAGACCAACTCGCCGCTCGCGCACAAGGCACGAGAGGGTGTGATGGAATTTTTGCTAGCCAACCATCCCTTGGACTGCCCCATCTGCGACCAGGGTGGCGAGTGTGACCTCCAGGACCAGTCCATGAGGTATGGAGCAGACCGTGGCCGATTCCACGAGGTTGGTGGCAAGCGAGCCGTGGAGGACAAGAACATTGGACCTTTGATCAAGACGTCGATGAACCGTTGCATTCACTGCACGAGATGCATCCGATTCGCAAACGATATCGCCGGCGCTCCTGAACTCGGATCAGCCGGCCGTGGCAACGATATTCAAATCGGAACCTACCTGGAGCAAAACCTTGACACAGAACTGTCCGGAAACGTAATAGACCTGTGTCCCGTCGGTGCCCTAACCTCGAAACCCTACGCATTCCGCGCTCGTCCTTGGGAACTCAAGAAGACAGAGACCATCGACGTTCTGGACGGCCTTGGATCGAATATCCGGGTTGATTCCCGAGGCCTCGAGGTCATGCGTGTCGTTCCTCGGCTGAACGACGACGTCAACGAGGAGTGGATCAACGACAAGTCGCGGTTCGCCTGCGACGGTCTCAAGACGCAGCGCCTTACCCTACCCCTAGTCCGTCGGGAGGGCAAGTTTGAGCCTGCAGACTGGGAGCAGGCTCTGACTGAGATTGCTCAAGCGTGGCAGCAGAAGGCTCCCAAGGGCAATGAGTTCAAGGTTGTTGCTGGCGAGCTGACTGACGTCGAGTCTCTGGTTGCCATGAAGGAGCTTGCCAACAAGCTCGGCTCCGAGAACCTGGCACTCGACACACCTACCGGCAGCCAGCCTGTGGCTCACGGTGTTGATGTTCGATCGAACTACCTGTTCAACTCGAGGATTTGGGGTATTGAGGAGGCGGACACTATCCTTATTGTCGGCAGCAACCCGAGACATGAGGCTGCTGTTCTCAATGCTCGTATCAGGAAGCAGTGGCTGCGGTCAGACCTTCAGATTGGCGTGGTTGGCCAGACCTTCGACTCGACATTCGAGTTTGAGCACCTGGGTACAGACCTTGACGCCCTGAAGAACGCGCTGGCGGGACCCTTTGGCAAGAAGCTCTCAGAGGCCAAGAGGCCTATGATTGTTATGGGCTCTGGTGTCACGGATCATGCTGATGCCAAGGCCTTCTACGAGACCATCGGAGCTTTCGTCGACAAGAATGCCGCCAACTTTGTAACAGAGGAGTGGAATGGTTACAACGTTCTCCAGAGGGCTGCTTCTCGCGCAGGGGCCTTCGAGGTCGGATTTGTTACTCCCTCTGCCGAGGTCGCCGAAACCGTCCCCAAGTTCGTCTGGCTGCTGGGCGCAGATGAGATCAACGAAGCCGACGTCCCCAAGGACGCCTTTGTGGTGTACCAGGGCCACCATGGTGACAAGGGCGCACAGATCGCGGATGTCGTCCTCCCTGGCGCTGCTTATACAGAGAAGAACTCTACCTACGTCAACACGGAGGGCCGCGTGCAACTTACAAGAGCCGCAACATCACTGCCTGGCGCTGCCCGTACTGATTGGAAGATCATTCGGGCAGTGAGCGAGTTCCTCGGAGCTCCTCTGCCATACGACGACGTTGCTGCCCTGAGGGACAGAATGTTTGAGATCAGCCCTGCCCTGGCAGCATACGACGTTGTTGAGCCGGTGGCATTGGCCCAGCTGAGCAAGGTGCAATTGGTGGACCAGAACAAGGGCGCAAAGGCCTCTGGCACACCGCTCAAGCTCCCCATTGAGAACTTTTACTTCACAGATGTGATCTCGCGGAGGTATGTAGGACCGCGTCCTAACATTTCCACAATTGTTACTGACGATTCCCCTGCAGCTCACCAACGATGGCCCGTTGCTCGGCTGCGAAGGCGACCGGTGACCCACGCACCAACCTGATGGCACCGGGCATGGAGGAAGACAAGCCCTTTGGACAGGTCGCTTACGGTGCATGAGTCCGGTTTCTAGTGGATAGAAAAAATATCCGCGGCTTCTTGAGGCGTCTTTTGCAATTTGTGGCCCTGCTTTCACGTCTGTGTTTTGTACATATACAGGAGTAATAGGCCACTATGACCAGATCATTTCCCAAGTCCCCATTCCCCGTACGTTGTGCTCACTATGCAGCTGTACAGATCGGACGCCAGTTGACCGCCGTGTCTGATTTCCTCCTAGCCACGGCAGTAACGCCGGCCGTACGATGTGCGATGCCCACGTGTCACAGTATCGGGCCAAACTCAGCCAAGTAGTCTGCTGGGCTTTGTGAGCTACATAGTTTAGACCACCTAGATAGTCGAGGAGTTGTTGTCACTGCCTCCTGGATTGGATGAGTGTGAAGTCGCAGCACCTAGATACAGTACTACATGAATGCCCCGTCAGGCATTGCCTCCAGGTGTTTCGACATCTTGGTCGGGAAACTTCTCATCAACTTGGACTGCGAGACCGTGCTCCCCTTGGACGTGGAACCCCATGTCTGCAACAGCCTGGGCCTTTTCCCAGGGCTTCGGTGGCCTGGCCATCGACCCGAAGGGGGTTGTGGTCTAAAAATGTCAGCATCGCCGTGTACCGTGTGGCAACTGTAGTTTGTGAGATCAAGAGCGAGGGCGTGACTGACCGGATTCCTCGCCACAATGTCGGGGATCTCCACGATGCCCTCCACCGGCTCGCCCGTCTGCACAGCCTTGATGATCGCGGCAAAACGCTCCGGGTACGCGGGCGAGGACTCGTCGCTGTCGTCATCTTCGTCGTTGTTGGCGGACAAGGTGCGGTCCACATAAAGCTCGCTCTTTGGCGCAGCAGCCATCCACGAGGGCGTGGACTCGTCGTCGGCGCCTCCATCACCACCCGCGCCCGTCCCGGGCCGACCATGAGGCAAGGAACTATCCTCGGCGAGCAAGGCACGAGACCACCGCACCTTCTCGGCGGCGGCGGCGTTCCCGGCCCTGGGGGAGGAAGATGGGACGGCAAGCCTGTCGCGGTGGTTGCACAGCGCCTCGAGCAGCTCCCACTCCCAGAGGCGGGCCGGCCGGCCGGCCTGGTGGCTCGCGCGCAGCCAGCCCCTGTACCCGGCGTAGGGGATGGTGATGCCGCTGACGCGGGCGTAGTAGAATATGCGCGAGTGCATGACGATGTCGGCCTGCGAGGCGGTCTGCGCCAGGGCGTGGTAGCCGCCCAGGGCGAGCACGAGCCCCCCCTGGCTTTCCCATGAGATTAAATCTGCTCCAAGTAGGGCTGATAGGCTGGCTGGCTTACGAGGAAGTCCTTGTCCAGGTCCCATCTATACTCTTGGAAGGACCGGTATGCGTAGTCGTCATCTTGGGCCGGGATTGGCCCCGGGGCCTGGGCGCCGTCGGGGTCGGCCATGTTGGTGTCGTCTTGGAGGACAGCTCCGCGGGGTGAGGAATTTATGAACCAGCGAGGAGCTCAGGAGGGGGCGGCGTTCGGTACGGGAATGGTCTGGTTGGGCTGGGATGTGCTGAGTTGGAGCAGATGAAAGCCGGGCCGGTGCCGAGTGAGCGGGCCTAGACGCCCGGGTCGGCACGGAGTTGTGGAGTCGAGGGAAGGCCGGCAGGTTGTCCGGGGTCAATACTGGAGCAACACTGACGAGCCCAGTAGGTGTTCCCTTCCACCAGGAAAAAGGTAATGATTGGAGTGTTTCATGTCCGAGGTTGCTGAGCCACCGTGCTTGAGGATTTTATTGGTCGGAGCTTCTCTTGCACTCTCGTCACTGTTCTGGGCACGGCGAATCATGCCTCCAAGCATTACACGTCTATATTTACAGCTTCGCTGAACGTGCAAGGAAGCCTCCCTTTCATCGTCAGAATCTCTGTTATTTCCAGCCCATGTCGGACCCCTGAAGAAAACGCCTCTTGGGCAGCTGTGCAGTCTCGAGCTGTATTCCCAAGAGACAGACCGCTCGTCTGTCTGGCGCTCGGACCACATGTTCCTATCTTTCGCACCCGAGCATCGCCCAAGTAATCGCTCGGTCGTGTCCCTGCCTAATAAACGACGCCGACTGCCTGGGTCTTGGCTGGTCTGGTCCGCAGGCTGCATAGCTTCACCAGGACAGCCTGGCAGCAACATTCCGCGACGCATCTTGGAGCCTCTCCGGCTCAACAAAGCAACCCGCCATGCGTCGTGCCGCTACGAGGGCGTTCCGGCCGTGTCAATGCACAGTTCGAGGCCACCGAGGCCTCTCTTACCGAGCTAATCGACGGGGCTCCTACGTCCACAGCTCGCTGCTGCAGAGTCAGATCCCTGCGGGCCACACCCAACACACCCTCCGCTTCTCCTTCACCTCGCGGGCGCCCATCAAGCATGCCCACACCGTAAGAGAGCCTCTCCAATCCTCGATGAATGCACGAAGGGCCACCGTCGCCCTCCTGTCCGGTATTGTCGGCTACGGAGCCTATTACACCTACACCGGCAACTCGACCGACACCACCGCCCTCACCCGCGGCTTCGCGTCGTCGTCGTCGTCGTCGTCGTCACCCACAACCCCCGGCGATGCCCTCCCTACCCGGTCTGTCCTCGTCATAGGAGCCGAAGAGCTGTCGACCGGCACGTTTGTCGGCGAGGGGCCGATAAGCAAGACGACAGACGACGAGGGTCGCGCCATAGTCGAGATGCTGACGGCTGACCAGTCGACGCAGAAGCTGAGAAAGATGGAGGAGTCCTACTTGGTCAACAGGGGCAAGGGTGTTGTTAGGTACGATCTGGTCCAGCTGCCCAGCAACAACCCGATCGAGGACGACCACGCCGAAAAGATCGTCGAGGTTCCCGTGCGGGGAGCCTCGGAGTCTGGCAGCGACTGGATGTTCTGGGGAGTCTTTGACGGTCATTCGTAAGTTTATGACCCAGGTTCCTCTTTTTAAGGCCGAGGCCCTGACCAGAAGTCTACAGCGGCTGGACGACCTCGGCCAAGCTACGACAGGACCTCATCCGCTACGTCGCGCGCGAGCTTAACGAGACGTACAAGGCCGGCGGAAACTCTCCCACACCGGAAGCTATCGATATTGCCATGAAGAAGGGGTTCACACGTCTGGACGACGAGATTGTCCACGACAGTGTACAGGAGGTCCTGAGGTCGAACTCTCGCTCTGTCGCCGCCGAGCTTCTGGCCCCTGCGCTGTCAGGGTCGTGTGCCCTGCTGTCATTCTACGACAGCCAGTCCAACCTCCTACGTGTGGCCTGCACTGGAGACTCCCGCGCCGTCTTGGGGCGCCGCTCCGACAATGGAAAGTGGACAGCCACCCCGTTGTCGGTCGACCAGACAGGCGGCAACCCAGATGAGGCCAACCGGTTGCGCAAGCAGCACCCTGGAGAGGAGCATGTCGTTCGAAATGGGAGAATCCTAGGCGGCCTCGAGCCTTCGCGTGCTTTTGGGGATGCCAGCTACAAGTGGAGCAAGGAGATTGCAGAAAAGCTGCGACAGTCATTCTTTGGCCGCTCCCAGTCCCCCCTCCTCAAGACGCCCCCGTATGTTACAGCGGAGCCAGTGGTCACGACTACCAAGGTCCAGCCCGAGAAGGGCGACTTCCTGGTGCTGGCGACCGACGGACTCTGGGAGATGCTTACCAACGAGGAGGTTGTGGGGCTCGTGGGAAAATGGCTCGAAAGTCAGACCAACAAGGCCTCAGCCTCGCAGTTCGACTCGGTGTGGACCAAGATTTTTGGCGCGTCGCAGAAGAACGGCCTTCCAGTTGAGCACGGCGCAGCCGCATCTGGCGATGACGGCCAGAAGACGCCGATCCGCGTCCGCCAGTGGGGCATCTCAAAGGACGATGACAGGTTTGTCGTGAAGGACAGCAATGTCGCTACACATCTGATTCGCAATGCCCTCGGGGGGAAGAACGAAGAGATGGTATCGGCACTTCTGACGCTGCCGTCTCCTTATTCGAGACGATACAGGTGAGTTGATACGACTTGTCACTCATTTGGCCATTTTGCATCTGCTGACCACAGATGCTCACCCGCAGGGACGACCTAACGGTTCAGGTCATTTTCTTTGGCAATGGCGAGAAGGCACAGAACCAGAGCGAGGAGGTGGTCATTAACACGGATGCCAGCGCGCCGCCCAAGGCTCTTAAGGCGAAGCTGTGATGGCATACGGAGGCAGCACATTTGTTCTTGCTGGGTGTGAGAGTCCTGTTTCGGGGCAAGCGAGGCGTTCTACTGCGGGGTGGCAGACGCCAGAAGCCGGCCACACGGTGGTACGGGGTCACGAAGCCTTGTGGGAGTCAGGAATGAAGAATAAGCTTCATTGGATACCATACGCGGAAGGGCGCCGTGCCAGGGTCCACAGCGTCGACGGCGAGATCTGCACGTGAGCCTGCAGAGGATAGCGGTCTTAAAAATCTGGTGACAGGGCGACAAGGCACTTGGATGAGCCGGGCAAGACAGGATGGATGAATATAGGATTGGGGCCCATTGCGTAGACAGACCAATACCGACTTCATGATGCTGAACGAGTCATTCAAGGTGTGGCAATTGTCGTGTCTTCGCATGTGGGTTGAGTGGCAGGTATGTAGTTTGTGCGTGTGTCTTACATATGCAGCAGCGACGTGGTGGGGTCTGACACACAGCCAAAGGCAGCATTATGTTGAGCCCAACTTGAAACACGGGGCCTGCACATGAACTGAGCTCCCCTCACTGACGGGTGACGTCACCCGCTTTAATGATGCGCTGGAGCTACATACACTACACAGTACCAACCCCGGGGGCCGTTATCAAGGCTCGTCCGTGGCAGAAAACCGTCTCGGACAGACAGCTAGACAGGCAGCCGGTCTGGCACTAGCAGAGACAGCACAGCTGCACAAGTAACACAGGTGCAGCAACGCGTGTCGACGCTGCATCCTCTCCGTCGGTTGGTTGGTCCAGGCGCAAGCTCGAGGCCAGGGCCAGGAACAGGAACAGGAACGGCCACAGGAGGAATAGGCGCTTCTCAACGGGGCGTGCCTGCTGTTTCCGAATTTAGTCCATCTCAACCGACTCTGCCACGCGGCACTTGACAGGTGAACTGCATCCCGTCCATTCATTCCATGCAAGACAGAACAGGGCCCCATTTCTGCTGCAGCTCGGCCTCCCTGGCGGCCGGACTCTGGGCCAGCCCCAGGCCAGCCAGCTCAGCTTCGGCCTCAGAGGCTGGGTCACAGTGCTCCGTACTTTCGTGCCCCAGGGTGCAGTGTGGAGGTGGATGGATGGATTATGCTCTCCTAAGGCGGCCCCCGGGGTTACTGCCACGGTAATCTGTACTATCTGACCGCTCCCGGACAAGGCTGGATGGACAAGTCAGCAAAGCAGTTCCATCGTAGCTCCTTTCCGTGCGCCATCCTAAACCCTTGGCGTGTTTTCTGTCTGCACGTCCGTGGCGATTGAAAATTCTCTTCTGTCTCTCCTCTCTGCCCCCACTGCCTACCTAGAGCACCTGCTTGCCCACCTTGGTAGGTAGTGTGTGCCCGGGTACCTGGTCGTAGCCCTCAGCCGTCAACCCCCACCACAGCTTATCGTCACCTACATCCCCCAGCTCCCCTCCCAGCTCAACCTTCCTCAGACCTTGCTCTCTCCCTCCCTCTTCGGACCTCAGAACATCTCACCTAGCATTGGATAGCAGAGATAGCCATTGTGTCTGCTATACCTACCTCTGGCCCTTGAAACCCACATCATTGAGCTGAATTCGGCCGCCAGCCCGCCAATAGCTAGCTCCATCTTGCCCTGCTGCGGCTCGCCCCGGTGAGCTTCGCTGACAGCCATGGTCGTCTACGACAATCATGAGATTCTGGCCGCGGAAGAGAGGCGGTTGAAGGAAGACCGCCACCGCGTCAAGTACTGGAAGAAGTGGGGCTCTTATCTGCCCGAGAGGCAGTGGGCTACAGGTTCGTCGCACTCGAGCGCCCTTGTGCTCCTTGTGCTGTGCTGCGCCAGCACGTGGGCATGTTTGGAACAGCCATGGCTAACGTGTGCGCTCAATTCCAGTCCGAGAAGACTACAGCGCCGACGGTGACGCCTGGAGTCGTGAGTGATTATCAGGCCCTATTTCCTTGTGCTCCAGAAAACTCAAAACCCCACCTCCACATGTCCCAAATCCGGGGATCCTGGGGGCACGATTCATAATCTGGGGTTCACGACAATTGCTGACAGTGACTACCCACACACAAGACTTCCCACACGATCACGCACGTTCCCGGGCATACCGGTGGGGTGAAGATGGCATCGCCGGAGTCAGCGACACCCACGGCTTCCAGAATATAGCCTTCGCCTTTTGGAACGAGAAGGAGTGCGTCTGCGCCCCTGCCTGCTACTGTACTTTGTCGAATACACCCGCTGACGTGAGAATAGCCCATTCCTCAAGGAGAGACTCTTCGGCTTGTCCAACCCACAAGGGAACCATGGCGAGAGTATCAAGGAGGCCCATTTCCACCTGGACAACACTCCTGTCAGTGTCACCATATCCCCTGAACTTGGAACCCCTTTGCTGACTTTGTGACTTGATACAGACTGTGGGCTCCCTCCATTCCCTGGCTAGCCATCTTCTGTCTGACTAGAGCTTACACCACCGCAGCACTCCTACATGAAATACCTCTACAAGTACCCACAATGCGAGTTTCCCTACGAAGACCTTCGAACCGAGAACGCGAAACGAGGCAAGCAGGATAGGGAATACCAGCTTCTCGACACAGGCTGCTTTAAGGATGACAAGTATTGGGACATAATCATTGAGACGGCAAAAGAAGACGAGGACCCGGAGTCTCTGCTCTTCCGAGTGACTGCTTGGAATCGCGGGAATGAGCCTAAGCCGATTCACATCATCCCTCATGTCTGGTTCAGGAACACCTGGGCCTGGGGTCGAGAGCCCGAGGAGAAGAAACCCTCAATCAAGCTGCACTCTGAGAACCTGGCCAAGTCACACCACCACTCACTGGGAGATAGGTACTTCCTGCTGTCTCCTTCCCCGGGCGTTGGCCCCAGTGGCGATGACGTGGACCCAACAATGCTCTTTACCGAAAATGACACCAACTTCGAACTCCTCTATGACGGGGAGAACCCCCAACCCTATGTGAAGGACGCTTTCCACAGGCTCATTGTGGATGGGGAGAAGGACGCTGTGAATCCCGCAAAACGAGGGACGAAATGCGCCGCTTGGTTCCCATTCAACGAGGCTGGTGGCGTCCCACCGGGAGAGTGTGCTGGTACGTTTTGATCCTATGCAATGTCAGGGCTCCCGCTGACGGCCACAGTTGTTCGTTTCCGGTTCAGCAAGAAGGATGACACCTACCTCGACGAAGAGGAGTTTGATGACATTATCGAGCGTCGCAAAGATGAGGCCGACGATTTTTACTACAAGATCAGCCCATTGCCCATGTCTGATGACCTGCGCAACATCCAACGGCAAGCCTTCTCGGGCATGATGTGGTGCAAGCAACATTACCTATTCATCTGGGACCAGTGGGCTAATGGTGACCCGGCCCAACCACCACCGCCGCCTGAAAGGAAAGCCATCAGGAACTCGCAGTGGAGGCACATGCATTGCGACGATATCCTATCCATGCCAGACTCTTGGGAATACCCTTTCTTCGCAGCTTGGGACAGCGCTTTCCACTGCATTCCTCTGGCCATGATCGACCCTGACTTCGCCAAGAAGCAGCTCGACCTATTCACCAGAGAATGGTACTGTCATCCCAACGGGCAGCTCCCCGCTTACGAATGGAACTTTGGAGACGTGAACCCCCCGGTCCATGCTTGGGCAACCTTCCGTACGTTCAAGATTGAGCGAAAACTGTACGGTCGGCAGGACATCGATTTTCTGGAGCGCGTGTTCCAGAAGCTGCTTCTCAATTTCACTTGGTGGGTGAACCGCAAGGATGTAGAGGGTAAGAATGTGTTCGAAGGCGGGTTCCTTGGTCTGGACAATATCGGCCTTTTCAACCGGTCAGACCCCCTTCCCACAGGCGGCACCCTGGAGCAAGCAGACAGTACAGGCTGGATGGCATTCTACTGCCTCTGCATGCTGAACATCAGTCTCGAGCTTGCCAAGCATCGCCGCACATACGAGGATATTGCTTCAAAGTTCTTTGAGCACTTCATCCTCATCAGCGATGCAATGACGTTTAGGACGGGACAGAAAGACGAGAAGTCCCTGTGGAACGACGAAGACGGTTTCTACTACGATGCGATCTCGTGGGGTGGGCCGTGGATCCAACAAATGCCAGTCCGTTCCCTGGTCGGCCTGATTCCGATGTATGCGACCCTTACATTGGAGCCAGAGCTGATCAACAAGCTTCCTTCCTTCAAAAGAAGGCTGGAATGGTTCATGGCAAACAAGTGCGACGTTGCGGAGCGGAACATGCACAGTATCCGAAAGCGTGGAAAGGGGAACCGCATCCTCCTGTCCATTGTGAGCAAGGACCGACTGGAGAAGCTGTTGAAACGCATGCTGGATGAGGACGAATTCCTGAGTCCCTACGGCATTCGCTCGCTATCAAAGTACCACGAGAAGCATCCTTACTCCATGGACGTCAATGGGCAAAAGTTTCAGGTCAGCTACGTCCCAGGTGACTCTGACAGCGGCCTCTTCGGAGGCAACAGTAACTGGCGTGGCCCAGTTTGGCTCTGCGTCAACTTCCTCCTCATCGAGTCACTCCAGCGGTACTACCTTTTCTTCGGACAGAGCCTGCAGGTTGAGTGCCCCGTCGGATCTGGTGACTACATGCACCTGGGCCATGTTGCCGAAGAACTTCAGCATCGGCTGCAGCACCTCTTCACCCGGGACAACGATGGCCGCCGAGCCATCAACGCCGGTGACGATACCCTTGATTTTGACCCTCTGTGGAAGGACAACATGTGGTTCCACGAGTTCTTCGACGGAGACACTGGCCGTGGTCTTGGAGCGACGCATCAGTGTGGCTGGACCGGTTTGATTGCCCGGTTGATACACGATACAGGGTAAGAATTGGAACCTGACCCACATAGTTCCATCCATCAGAGATCTTGACTAACTTCGCACAGTGTCACCTGTCGCCTTCCACAAACGCCGCGTACGCCGTCGATTGGCATGGCACATTACTTTGATGACGTGTTTAGCCGACAGGTTATGCCACGTTCACCATCGATGCCTCGCATCAGACGGTCGTCGACAGCCCGTTCGATAGGTGCACGGAGTGACTTCGATCAGAGTGAGGGTAATGGCTACGATGACGAAAATGACGGTCACAGTATGAGTGGCAGCGTCATACTGACTGATGACCCGCAGCGCAGGCGCGAGAAGGAGGAGGCTGATGAGCATATGCACAACTACATCGCGGAACAGCTCGAGAGGGTCAAGACCGAGCAGCTCAGCAATGGTTACGAGCAGGGAGACGAGTTCGAAGCTCAAGCCTGAGGGTTATGTAGTCAAGGGTATACTAGGACCGGCATCCCGCTAAAACCTCCGGTCGTGTGTAGTAAGAGGGTGAGCTTTAGACGAGGTGGTGGGCATGAGCGGGAGATTGCATGAACACGGAGCATTCACACCTCGGCCTATGGGACAATAGATCGTATGGCATCAGTTGAAGCATCGCATATATATATATGGTGACTTTTAAGAGAATGGCTAGCTATCTATGTACGAAGAATGGTGCTAGTCCTGGTTCGCCTGCCCTACGAGCTGCAGCTACACTGCATGGCTCTCTGAAACCTTGGCACGTCACCCGTCCACCGCACTTCCTCTGCCCGATCGCCCTCGTACACTACCCCTTCGAATTCCTTACCATCCCACCGTTCTTCAAATGGGTGCAGTGCCATGTGCATGACCCGCCGCAGGACATCGCGCTCGCCGCCCTTCTCCACCCTCTGGATGACCTCGTCGAGCACGAAGCTCCGCGGGATGAAGTTCGGGTTGACTTTTTTCATCGCGGCCATCCTCTCATCCTCCTTGGCCGGCTCGACCACGCGCTCCCCGCCCTCGTCTTCGGTGCCCCAGTCCTCGACGAGCCGCACTCGCCACTTGTCCAGCCACTCGGCCACGCGCCGCCGGGCCTCGGCGTCCGACACGCCCGTGGCGCTGATGCCCTCCTTGTGGAAGAAGGCCCGCGCCGTCTCCCTCCTCTCCTCCTCGGTGGCAAGGTCCGTGACCGGGACGTAGCTGAGGACGCGGAACACGTGGTGGAAGTCGAGTTGGAGGGCCTCCATGGTGTCGAGCAGGCCGCTGAAGAGGACCGTAAAGTCGGACTCGCGGAGGCGCCGCAGGCCCAGCCGAGCCGCCATGAGCCGCTTGTACTCGGCCAGGAAGACTGCCTTATACTCCTCGCCGGCCTGCTCGATGAGCTTCTCGGCGCGGGCGACCAGCTCGTCGGCCTCCGGGCCCTCGGAGACGCCGTCGACCACGAATTTCTCGCTGTCGACCGTGGGCCCCGCGCCGAGGAGCTCGCCGACCGCCTCGCCCAGGCGCACGAGGTTCCACCAGATGATGGTGGGCTGGTTGCGGTAGCTGTAGCGCAGCATGTGGTCGTCATGGTTGGGCGTGTAGGCCGGGTCGAAGTTGTCCATGAAGGCGAACGGCCCGAAGTCGATGGACAGCCCGTAGATGGAGGTGTTATCCGTGTTTAGCACGCCGTTCATGAAGCCGTAGGCCTGCCACCTGGCGACGGTGAGCGCGTTGCGCCGCACGATCTCCCGGTACATCCTCGCGAAGCGGTTCTCCGCCGTCTCCGGGGGACCCTGGGTCTCGTCCTTGCCGACGACCCCTCGCGGCGGGCGCTCCAGGTCCGGCGAGTCGGAAGGCTTCTCCGGGCTGCTGAGCCTCGCCGGCAGCAGGTCCCAGCCGCCCAGCACCTCCTCGGAGACATAGGTAGCCAGCTTCCGGATCGACGCTCTGTCGCCCCGGGCGCGGAGGATGTCAAAGTTGCCCAGGCGCACCCAGCTCTGCGCGAAGCGCACGACGATGGCGCCCGGCTCGAAGGTCTCGCGGCGCACCCTGCTGTGCGGGAGCAGGCTGAGCGCCAGCGCGCGGGTCGTCGGGATCCCCAGGGCGTTGAGCGCCTCGCTGACGACAAACTCGCGAATGCTGCTCCGCAGCACAGCTTTGCCATCGGCGAACCGGCTGTAGGGCGTCATGCCCGCGCCCTTGAGCTGCACCTCGTACCTTGTCTCGCCCGCGGCGGCGGGCCACGGGTCACTTGCCGACGGCCCCGCGGCGGCCGGCGCAGTCGTCTCGAACAGGCTGATGGCCCGCCCGTCGCCGAGCTGGCCCGCCCACTGCCCGAACTGGAACCCCCCGTACAGCTGCGCCCAGGGGTAGCCCCCCGCGAGCCGCTCCTCGTCCCAGCCCAGGAGCACGTTGCCCGCCGCCCACTGCCGGAACCCCTCGGTGGCGGCCTCGGACGGCCTGATGTTCAGATCGCGCAGCGCGGCGGGCGAGACGGCCAGGAGCTCCGGGTCCTCCTGTGCCTGCGGCCGCACCCACGTGAAGAGCCCGCCGCGGACCTGCCGGGGAGTGATCTGGTCCCGCGGGGTGCGGTGCGAGTCGGCGGGCGTGGGGAAGACGGGGTCCGGCGGGAGCTGGGAGGTGAGGCGCCATGACTTTGGCAGGCTCGCCAGGGTGTGGCCGCCGCCGCCGGGCTGCGCCTGGAAGGCTTGTTTGTTCGGGCTGTCGCGGCGCTCCGCCTCGGGGGTCTCCGTGGTCGACGGGTCCGACGGTGTGGAGGCGGGCTGGGCCGGGACGGCCCCGTTGCCGCTGTGGATCAGTTGCTCGGTCATGGAGGAGAGCCGGCGGGCGGCTGTGGCTGTGGCTGTGGCCGTGGCCGTGGCTGTTGCAGGGACGCGCCGGAGCTGGTGTGGCAGGATCGAGCGCAACGGCATTTACGGGGTCTGTGTTGGCAGATGGAATCACGCTTGTCGCGTGTCGCAGTCTGAAAGATGGCAGAGTCGCCGCAGGAGGGGGGGGGGGTTTGTTATTGGCGGTATTTCAAAGCAACGGACGGTTTCCACAATGTACCAAAGTGTCAGGAGTGTCTCAGGCTATTCTGCTGCACTGCTTGTCCAAGAGAGAAGATGTCATTGTGCGGTGGCTGCAGCGCCACGGCGTGTAGTGTAGAGATGCTCGGGGCGCATTAGCTTCCTCGAAGATGCAAGTTGGTGGTGATGTCAGATGGTCATTTCGACTTCTCAAGCATCTCCGCCACCCGCCAAAGCACCCCCGGCCATCGGAACCACAGCGCCCCTGTGGTGCGCCAGAGGGGCAGCTCTGCAAAAAGCCCCGCCTTGTAATGCTTCCGCCTCCTTTATATATTGCTAGTATTCTAAGAAATTTTTGAAATATAATATTATTCAAAAGACTATATAGAGCGCGAGGTTCTAGTAGAATAGCTATATATAGAATAAATATAAAATAGGGGCTTTTATAGAGCTGCCGCTCTGGTGCATCATAACCCGACTGGTTACTCGTATTAGCCCGCCTGCCCACGTGCAACATCCAGTGTATATAGTTCATTACTGCCATTCATACTCGGTGAGAGTATTAATTCCACGGGTATTAATCCTCTGGCCCGTTGCCAACATGGCCGGCATGGATATCAGGACAAGAGGGTCTCCCGGAGGGGGATCTCTTGCTCTAGGATGGACCTCAGGACTATCCGTTTCATATCCTAAAGAAGGGCTCTCTTTCCTGTCCATATTAGTCCCTGGGGGCGAACTTCCTCTGTGGCTCTTGCCAAGTCATTGGTATCCGTTTCTCGACGACTCCGGAGGCGGCTCCATCATACCCATCGTCCACATTTCCTGGTCCGGATCCAGCTCGTATCGTAGTCCAAATCCCTCGTCCGCATGCTGCAACTTTGAGTTCTTCTCTCTCTCGATAAGGACCCTCTCCAGTCGGATCCGCTGGTGAGAGACGTTGTCTTCGACGACCTCGCCGTGTCTCGCTCCCTCCTCCGCGCTAAGGCCGTTGCGCTCACAGTAATCCACAAACGCCTTCCAGTTGGGATCCTCAAGCACAAGCTCCCGTCTGCCAATGACGATGAGCCCAAACTTGGCTCTCGTCAGGGCCACGTTCATTTTGTTCGGGGTACCGATGACGCCCCATCCCAGTTGCTGGTCTTGCTCGAGGAACTTCGCCCTCGACCTCGTCACGCATAGGATCACTACTCCCCGTTCAAGCCCCTGGAAGGCCTCCAGCGGGCCAATATCCACCTCCCACAGGCGTCGATCACGCATGCGCCTGCGCAGCCGTTGCACTTGCGCTTTGAACGGGGACATGATGCAAACCTCTCTCTGCTCGACTGAGCCTGATGCCACAAGTGAGGCGGCATACTGACAGGCGATCTCAGCTTCTCCTGCGTTGAACCACCCGCCCGTGCCCTCCATCAGCCCTGGAAGTTCGAGCTCATCTTGCGAGGCGTTGTTGTGGAAGAGAACAGGCCATCGCCTGCCGCGCCAACCATCCCACCGTGCCAGGCGGTCAGTATCGCTCGCTTCTGGTTCAAGGTCGTCAGCATAGAAGAGATTGGACGGCACTGCGAGGATGGCTGGGTGAGACCGGTAGTTCCGCTTCAGACTGGCGAATGCCGGGCAGGGGATAGGCAGCAAAGACTTGGTTAGGGGCTTTCCCCTCGCCAGAGGGTGATCTGCGTATACACCACGCTTGAACAACCTGGCGAAAAGAGACATCTTGAGAGGCGAAGAGGGGAGCAATGTCTGTGGGCCCAGTTGGTGCTCATCACCAGCCATGATGAACAGGGGTGACAGGCCCTCAGGATAGTCCAAGGGCGGTGCAACAACAGTCAGGGGTATCAAAGCCTCGGGCTCGGTGGCTTGGGCGGCCTCGTCAACTAGCAGTGCAGACCAGTGGAGCTTGGTGGTCGCTGTGGGTTTTTCCAATGGGTGAAAGGATCTGGAGTACGAGGCAACGATCAGCATCAATGGTTGTCAGGAGGGCACATCCGAACTGTGGGATAGACTTGAGAAGTCGACTGGAGTGAACATGTGACTGTCAAACGAAGTACGGTCCGTTTCATACCTGGTGAGGTTTCTCAGGGCATTTTCCACCGTGTAAAGGTCGGAATTCGTCGTCCTAGCTCGGGCAAGCAGGGAAGAGTCGCGGCAGGTTGTGACGACGACACGATATTTCATGAGCACGTAAAAGTCCGGTAGCGTGAAAACGCCATCCACGATACTGCAATATGGTAAGACGGCACCAGGCACCTCGGCAAATGTGCGTCCTGGTCTATTCAGCCGCAGCATCTCGCTGGTGGTTAGATGCTGCCGTAAGCGATCAACCAGTGTGTCTGCTGCAGGATCCGAGGGTGCACAGAGGAGGATGTGGCCATGAGCGCTTGTACTCTTGAGCAGCTGTAGTGTAGTCTCAATGATGGTCTTCGTCTTTCCTGTTCCAGGCGGGCCAGATATCAGGTATGGCAACTTGCCATATTTTCCCTCGCAAACGGCCTCGACTGCTTTCTTTTGCTCCCAGTTGAGCATCTGATCAAACAGGTCTAGACGGAATTGGCCCGCATGGAGCTTTTCCTGCATTTTGGAGTCTCGGAAGGTTGGGAACAGCATCGACTGTATCCAGTGCACCGGCTTTTCGTCACGAGGGCCGACGAGCATGCTTGAGCCGCCCTCGACCAGCCCGTCGCTGTGGTCCTCAAACTCACCAAGTTGTGAAAGCCTCTGGCGTACACAGGGAAGCGCATACTGCATCGCAAGGTACTTCTCAACAGGGTATGGAAACTGCACGTTGAATTTCTCCGTACGCTCTTGCGGGAAACCGCCAGGCAGGCCGTTCACTCTAACAATGAGCATTTCATTTGCGCGGGAGACACTGAGCGCGCGCCCAACAAAGAGGACGTTTGTCCACCCGGGGGCAGGGCTGTCCTTTGTGAAGTTGTGCCTGTGGTCCGGAGCACTGCTGCTGGGCGGTGTATTTGCTCTCATGCACTCTAGCCACTCTCGCATGAGTAGGGGGCTCCCGTCCCGGCCGTAGACAAGTTTTCGGAGGTATACAGTGTCATCTTCTTCGATCAGGGGGCAGTTCTCTCGTATGCCAGGGACTCTCAATGAGCAGACCGCCCCTCTTTGGCCCTGGAAAGACTGGAAGGCGGGAGATGCGGCCTTGATGGTGACTTCGTGGCCGTACAACGAGTATGTCTCGGTTTGTGCCTGCTGGGCTCGTAGTTCGTCGCGGAGGTGAAACTGGAAAGACTCCTCGTACTCCCTTGCGTTTCGAATGCTGTTCCCGCCGCCGGGCTCGGGGAGGAAGTCGAGGGTGGGCAAAGGCAAGCTCGGCAGGGAGACGCCGAATGGTCCAAACGACCTGGCGGTATAGTCGGCGAAACTGATGGCTTTCCTTGGCAATGTAGACTGCACCTCCCGAGGGGTAAGATTGTTGATCACGGCGAGGACCTCTGGGACGAATGGACGCGCGTATATGCTGAGCCCTGCCTCACCGCAGTCTTGCGCAGGGCCTTGCCCGAGCATATGCTTTGGCGGGCCCTCAGTGACCGTTGCGGACTTGGGAATGGTACTTGAATCATTCAGTGTGGAATTTGCGGGATTGTGAGATCTTCGGTTGGTCTGGTTGGTCGTACCAGGCCTTGGAGAAGAGGTCATTGTGATGCTGGCTTCGCTCGTGTGCTCGCCCGCAACGTTGGCGGCCGATGGCAGGGCGGCCGCGGGTGAGTGTTTGTTGTTGTCCGTGTCCTCGGGAGGCTTCATGATTGCGCAGGCTCTGAATTCGGTGAAGTAACCAGTGGTTGACCGATGCGTGGGGGTTTCTGGGAGGAGACAGGCAGAATGCTGCCTGTTTTATGATTGTAGGTCGAGTCTCAGCTGGCCAGGCCGCGGGCTTGGAGGTGACGGGGCCATGGCCTGCGAGGTGTTAGTGACGACAGGGCCCTCTCTCCATGTTCCCTAATTCATTGCACATATTTCCAGCCGAGTGAGGATTCACACGGGCGGGATACTGGTCGGCTCGTGATTTGTTTCCCGCAATCAGTGAGGCGCTCACTGGCAGTTGTGGCGGATACGAATGTGGATGAGAGCGCGCCTGTGGCGTGTGAGTGGCCGTGGAGCTCGGGCGAGTCGCTCGTGCAAGCAGGTCTGATTGCGTCACCATTTGCCCCGCAACAAGCACCAAACATCAAGGTGAACAAACATATCAGCGCTTTCTGACCTGGATGAGAGATACTGGGAGAATGGAATCGGGTGGTCAGCCCCAATGCCTTGCCTTCGCCCTGCAGACCGCTGGGCTTTCGTTGGTAGCTCAATGTGTACTTGAACATACTTGAGCAAATAGTTATCAACCTGACCGATAGCTTGAGCTGCCCTCCACCAGAAATGCGGAATAAGAACAAGTTGACGGGCCAGATTATTTCCGGATATCTCATCCGTCCGCAGTCCACAACACCTTTGTCCTTCGCATTCCGTCCGGCGTGCTTGCCACTGCTCCCCACGTCAACCTTTATTACTCAGTGCTGCTTCAACATGAACTCTGCTGGGGCCTCGTTCAAGCCAGATGCCACGGGCGCAGACCCGAAGCAGCTAGGCTATATCCCGTATCTAAAGCTCAACGACGGCAAGGAAATCCCGATGGTGAGCCCCGACCAACGTGCCTCTACCTGAAGTCGCTGCTCACCAACACATCTCATAGATCGCCTACGGGCTCGGCACGGCAAACTTCAAAAGAGGTGGCGCCGACGCCGCCGGCTCTATCGACAACAAGATCGTCGCCGACACCGTGACAGCCATCAAATCAGGATACTTCCACCTTGATGGTGCAGACGGCTACGGCAATGAGGCCGAGCTAGGTCTCGCCATCAAAGAGGCAGGTGTCCCCAGGGACAAGCTCTACGTGGTCACCAAGCTCAGCAAGCCCAGTGCCGACAAGACGGTGGAGGAAGACTTCAACACCTCCCTGCAGAAGCTGGGCCTTGACTATGTCGACCTCTACCTGATCCACTCTCCCTTTTTTGCGGACGGTGACCCGAGGCTGCTCCAACAGAAGTGGGCGGAGATGGAGGCCATCAAGGCTTCGGGGCGGGCCAAGTCGATTGGCGTGTCCAACTTCTTGCAGAAGCACCTCGAAATCCTTCTCGAAACCGCCACGGTCCCGCCCGCCATCAACCAGATCGAGTTCCACCCATACCTGCAGCATGGCAACTTGCTCGACTTCCACCGGGAGAACAGCATAGCTGTCTCGGCATATGCCGGGCTGACGGCGGTTACAAAGGCAAGGCCCGGCCCCCTGGACGACGTTTACCCTCAAATGGCAAACAAGTACGGTGTTTCGGAATCCGAAGTCGCACTGAGGTGGATTCTGGATCAGGGCGTTGTTGCCATTACAACCAGCTCCAAGGAAGAGAGACTGAAGAGTTTCCTGTCCAAGATACCAAGCTTCAAGCTGACTCCAGCCGAGGTCAGGTTGATTGCGGACAAGGGCGGCGAGAAGCACTTCAGAGGTTTCTGGAACCACAAGATCGCTGCCGATGACCGTTCGTAGAGTACAATAGAGCACGTGGCTGCAGGACACACAGAGATCCAGCGTACGGCAGCTTGGAGTAATCCTTAAGTTGCATCAAACTCGGTGCCGAGAGCGATCGAGCCGGGTCTCTGCCTCGGTGCGTGTGATGGTGAAGCATACAAGTTCCTTGTGCAAGCTGCAGCAGTAGCGGGATACGTCCTGTCCTCTCGCGTCGCGATTACTCGGTCTTCAAGGAAGTGGCCCGCAACGTCGCGGCGGCAATTAGAACCCAAGTATATAAAGGCTCCATGTCCCGCCTAAAGGGTTTTCCAGAAATCAGATCCAGGCACACCCTATCGTTCATTAACTTGCGGCTCCACAGGGTCGAAATCCTCGGTGCCGGACCCCACTCAGGCAATACGCGAATCACCTCACCTTTGCCCCTCGAGTACTGCGCGGATCGATACCGACTTCTGCCCGACTCTTCCCGACGGGGACCGCTGCCACGCATTTTCTTTCTCTCTTTTTTTTTTTTTTCTTTCTTTCTTTCTTTCTTTTTTTTTAAAAAAAAATAAGATATCTACGTATCAACTCCTTCAACATGGTCCTCGGGCTTCGCGCTTCGTACCACCCTGCGCAAAGCGCGAGGCACAACTCTTATCAGAGCCCCCTCGTGTGTCCCTGCGCAGCATGCTTCGACAACGAGGGCCACAGGCAGACGCGGGGGGCATGTGACCATCCCGCAAAGGAGTTAACAAAGCCATCTGGTGGTTGTGGCTCTGCTCCCGAAGCGGCTCCGGTCTGGAAACGGAGCGGGAGCGCCGGGTGGCAGAAGTTTGGGCTTCCGCTAGGCCAGAGGCGGACTGCCGAATCGACGGCCTCCACACGGCCGCTGCGGACGGCGGCGCAACAGGTTCCACAAGCCAAGCCATGATGGGTCGGCATTTCAACGCCATTCTATGCCTCATTCCACGCTCATACGAGGGCGTAAATTCATGCAGGGGACGATCCGGGGGCGGGCAGGGAAGAGGCGCAATAGGCAGGATTTACTTTGGTTGCAGCGCGTGCATGCTAACATGAGATGGAGGTGCAGAGGCGTGGTTGGTCAGAAGACTCCCATCCTGCATATACAAAACACCGTGATCGAATTGCAGCTCCTTGATAGGAGATCTTGTGTTCCGACTCCTCCATTTGACCGAATGCGTGCTAGACAAATGAGACATCGTCACAGGCGGGTGACGTCACAACCGGCTCATGCATTTAATCAAGTAGGCAGTCAGTCGACTTGCCTCTGCTCATTCAGCTTGCGTCTCCCATAGAACCCACGCCCACACCATCCAGCCCCTCTGTCTCAAGTAGCAGCTCTCCCTGCCGTGGAAAGATGGCGTCAACCGTGGACCCGGCCATCCTCACGGCGCTAGGCCTCGACCCCAGCACCGCCAAGCAGGCAACCCATGGCGGCTCCGGCTTCTCATCAACCTCCAAGGTGTCGGGCACCAAGGACGGCAGGGAGGCCAAGTACTTCGTCAAGACGGGCACGGGCCGGGACGCGCAGGTCATGTTCGCAGGCGAGCACGAGTCCCTGAACGCGATCCACAGCGCGGTCCCCAGCTTCTGCCCCAAGTCGCACGCCAGCGGCGAGCTCGCCAACTCGCCGGGCAAGTTCTTCCTCGCGACCGACTTCCTGGACCTGCGGGCCACCAGCCCCAAGGGCTCCGGGATGTCGCTTGCCGAGAAGCTGGCGAGGCTGCACACCACCGTGGCGCCCGTGCCGGAGGGCTACGAGAAGCCCATGTTCGGGTTCCCTGTGACGACGTGCTGCGGGTCCACGGAGCAGGACAACTCGTGGAAGGAGTCGTGGGCGGATTTCTACGCGGACAACCGCCTGCGGCCCATTGGGAGGCAGTGCGTCAGGGCGAACGGGAAGGACGTGGACTTCGAGACGGCGCTTGAGACTGTCGCGTCAAAGGTTGTCCCGAGGCTGGTTGGGGATCAGACTGTGAAGGGCATCAGGCCTGTGGTGATCCACGGCGACCTGTGGAGCGGGAACCACAGCCGGGGCATCATCGCGGGGCAGGGAGGGGTCGAGGAGGTAGTCTACGACGCGTCTGCTGTCTACGGGCACTCAGAGTATGAACTCGGGATGATGTGTATGTTTGGAGGCTTTGGCGGCTTCTGGAAGGACTATGAGAAGCTGATCCCCAAGGCAGAGCCCAGGGAGGAGTGGGAGGATCGGGTTGCGCTTTATGAGTTGTCAGTAACTTCCCTGCTGGCCTGTGACACCCTGCAGGTAACTGATGAGGCTGCCGATACAGATACCACCACCTGAACCACTCTGCCATGTTTGGAGGCGGGTATAGAGGCGGGGCTGTGTCCATCATGAAGAAGCTCATCTCCAAGTACGGCTAGACTACGTGGCCACAATACATTGCCTCACCTGGGCAACTCCACCAACGACCTGCTGTACAATAGGACTCGGTGAGCGCAGTTGTGTCTCAACCGATTCCTCGTTGACACCACGCTACTTGAACACCGACAACTTCAGAGACACAGAGGAGTCATTGAACACGCCCCATCGATGATCATCAGCGATGCCCCAAGGTGGAGCTTGTCAACACCATGACTCCCAATCACATGACCGATTGGGACAGTGTACGGCCTCCAGGAAAAGCAGCATATATTCTGCTTGTTGTCTTCTACGCAGCACATCGCCACATATTACGCAACCCTCTCCCCTCGCACTGTCGCGAGTTTTCCAACACGCGCGCCCCCAACATCCATGCCTTCGCCTTCTCAGGATGCCTCCGGACAAAAAAGGGAATTGTGTTAAGCTTGGACACCCGAGGAGGAAAGTGCAAAAGCTATGCGCCAGCCCGGAGTCGAACCGGGGGCCCATCGATGGCAACGATGGATTTTACCGCTAAACCACTGGCGCCTTCTTACCCTGCATTCCCGCAGCTGCCCCATATCCCCTGGTTCTTTCTCCCCCACGGGTGGCCTCCCCCTGGGTCACCCTATTTCTTATTTCTCATTCCTCAGCGACCTGCTCGGCGCCGCGTCCTGGGTGGGGATCAGGGCGCCCCTGGGCCCCTGCCCCCCTGATCTCGTTCCTCGTTTCCCGTTTCCCGTTCCTCCGCCCTCGGTTCCCCGCGACGGTATCCCGTTCGCCAGCCTACCGTTTCCATCTGGGTACCTGCCCCTGACGTAGCCCCTCTGCTGTTATCGTGTTAGCGATGCAGGTTGCTGTTATCTGCTTGAAGGCGCGGCAGCGGTTGTCAAGGGTTGGATTGGCCAGAATTCTCCAAGGTACGCGGTATTCTACTATAATACAAGTAAATAAATAGTTCTAATTAAATAATTAAAGTCCTTCTAAGCTCTTCTAGGCCTTTTAAAGTAGGTATTCAACCTTATATATAGAGTTTTATTTCCTATTTAAATAAGTAGTATAACGATTGCTAAAGAGAAGTAAGGAGCAGAGTTATAATAGTTTACTATATAATATATAATAGGAGGTAATATATAGTTATATAGTTATATAATTACATAACTATATAACTTCTAAAATAGAAATAACGTTATTATTACATTAAATAGACCTAAATTCTAGCTTTTAAACTATGTATTCCTTTTTTTTAATATCTTTAATATTACATTTATTAAAATACTTTTAAACCGTTTTCAATAAATTTACTTATTTATTATATCATTTAATATTTGAAAAATAAAATTTATTTCTTTTTAAATATTAATACTAAGTCTTATTTCATATTTATTGAAGTAAATAAATAAATAAAGTAATAAATAAAATCTAATATAATACAAAAAATATAACTTAATCCTTAAAAGAAATATAATAATTAAAAAATAAAAAGATTAATATAGTTTATTAGGAAGTGGCGGATATTAAGAAGTAGCGGATTTTTACTATTTCCGCTAACTTCTATCAACTTTAGCACCCACCTAGGGCCAGTGAATTAATAAAAGTTAGCACTAATTAGTACCAACTGTACTTGATTACTTATTTCTAATTAATTTTATTAATTTAAAGCAGTTAGAGTACGTATAGGGGGGCTGAAAGTATTAAGGCTTGTTTAAAACAGTCCTATTTTAATATTAATTATATTTCTTAATTTTAATATTATTTTTATACTAACTTACCTAGTTAAATATTTAATGTATTAGCATTTTATAATGATAATATATATCTTATATCTTCAGAAAGTAAAATATTTTTGGCTATTTAAGCAATTTAAAAATAGAAAAAAATAATATAAAACCAATACTTATAACTTAAGCTATCAAAATTTTTAATATACTAAAAATAACTTTATAATATAGAATAATATAATGATATAATTAAAAAGACTTATATATTAATAAATATAAACATAACCTAATTGAAGAATTAATGCTTATTTAATATATTATTAATTAAGAGACGTAAGGATTTCAATTATAATGTTATGAACCCGCATCCATCGGCTGATGACTACTGCAGAAGACAACCCCAGATGGCTACGTTGGAAACCCAGAAGCGTTTCCCTGCCCGAGCTAATAGTAACGCATTAGATAACCAGGGTTAGGGTCAGGGACCCACTAACTAGGGTAGACTCATAGGACTAATAAGCGGTCCATACGGTCTATTACTAAAGATAGATAAAGAGTAAGAATATATATATAAATATAGTTATTATTATACTAGATAACTTTTATAGAATGAACTCTTTAGTTATTAATTTAAGTATTTAGTTTTACTAACTGGATAGCCTTATAGCCTTGAATTATACTTTCTTTATAAATAGTATTGTTAAACGGAACCGCTCAGCAAGGAGTTACCCTAGACTTCGTGCAAGGAGTTACCCTAGACTTTTTAGCAAGGAGTTACCCTAGACTTGCGAGTCAGGCGATTTTCGCTAAGTACGCCCAGTGCGTGCGTGACGCAAGATGAGTTTG
>NQMI01000055.1:0-148541 GCA_002270565.1 Stenocarpella maydis
TCCCCTATATACCCTCCGACGTCGACTCACCCCTGGGCACGCTGCGGTCGGCTCTTGTGCAAAAATTGCCAAAAATGCCGGAAAAATTCGCCCTTCCAACACCAGCCCACTTCTTTGGCTTCCCAGCAACCAGCCAACCATAGGCCTAGCAATGCCCAAATTAAGTACACACAAACTTCAGAAATCAGGCCATCTAATCCAATTGCCTAAGTTATATACTTTTTGGGTAGAAATAAGGGTAATGCAGAGGTCTGAATTAAGGTGTAAATGCAGGCAAAAATAATCGACTCACGGCCACCAAAACTCATCTTGCGTCACGCACGCACTGGGCGTACTTAGCGAATCGCCTGACTCGCCAAAAAGTTCTATGGTACTCCGTTGCTAGCGAAGTGCTAGGAAACTCCTTGACACGAGAGTCTAGGCGTACAACTCCTTCCACGGAGTACCAACGCCCTGCCGAGCTGAGCGGTTCCGTTTAACAGCACCAAAATTTAGGTAGTCAGTACGGCAAATGTTAATTTAGCCGGGGGGGGGGCTCAGTCTCGTTTTTCCGACACAGCCACAGCTAGCAACACCTACATACATACCAACTGCTTACACCCCATCGAATATCAGAACCATCAACCACCACTCGTATTGCAATACGTGACCCAGCCAACAATACATATAATATCTTTAAAAGAGCTTAAACTAATAATATAAACTTCTAGGTATATAAGTTGTATGAAAATAGAGTTTATAATAGCTTTAATTATATTTTTAGGTTTTTATTAGTAGCATTTTAGTGCAAACTTTCAGGGAATCCGCATTCTGGCACAAATTAAGTGGTTAGACGGATTAAGCGACAACTGACAAGCGGGTGGGGGGGTGGTTAAGTTTCGTTTGTCAGACACAGTGCAACCAAACCTTATTTCGACCTCGCTTCCCCACCGTCAGCCCATTCAACTCACTTGCTCCACCAACCCATTTCCGTACAGGAAGCAATCTTTGCAGGTCAACCCATCTTATCAATAGGTTGCATAATACTTCCTACACGAAGACCAGCGGCACGCCGTCCTGGAGAATCAAGCCAGTGCTTGCGCGTGCAAGACCAATGCCTAATCAAACTGCATAATGGAAGCACACAACGCCGCAGTGGCGGCCGTCGCCGAGAGAGTGAAGCATTTTCACGAGGAACAGAAGCCATTCCGAAACTACCATGGCTCCAGCCTCAGCACGCGGCCATCAGACAGAAACAGAGACAACATCGTCGATACTATTGCGCTCAACCATGTCCTCTCTGTCGACAAGGCCAAGAAGACGGCATCCGTCGAGCCTAACGTCCCAATGGACGCGCTCGTCGCGGCAACGTTGAAGGCAGGCTTGGTTCCTCAGGTTGTGATGGAGTTACCGAGTATCACGGTCGGCGGCGGCTTTTCCGGCTCATCCGGAGAGAGTAGTTCGTTCCGCTTCGGCTTGTTTGAGGCGACCATCAACGGTATTGAAATCGTTTTGCCCACTGGTGAGGTCACGAAAGCTTCCAGTTCTGAGAAGCAAGACCTCTTCTGGGGTGCAGCCTCAGCATTCGGAACGGTCGGAGTTGTGACTCTCCTTGAGGTACAACTTATGGACGCTAAGAAGTATGTTGCCCTGACGTACTACCTTTCGACGGGCTTCGACAACACTCTGGCGAAAGTCAAGGAAGAGACGGAGAATGGGGACAATGACTACATTGACGGCATCACCTTCACGCGAGAGACATCGGTGATATGCTGTGGCCGGATGGTTGACGACTTGCCTTCGGGCCAGAAACCACGGCGCTTCACACGCAGAGGCGACCCTTGGTTTTACCTGCGTGCCCAAGATGCCCACAACAAGCTTTTGAAATCCCCCGAAAGCACCGTCACAGATTACATACCACTTTGGGACTACCTTTTCCGGTATGATCGGGGAGGCTTCTGGACCGGCCGCCAGGCGTTCCAATATTTCAAGGTTCCCTTCAACCGAATTACGCGCTACGTCCTCGACCCATTTATGTACACGCGAGTTATCAACCAAGCACAGGCAAAGACCGACTTTTCGTATTACTACATGATACAGGACTGTGGCATACCTTTCCAAAAGTGCAGGGAATTCAAGATGTGGTTAGATGAGAATGTAGGTCTCTATCCTCTCTGGCTGTGTCCGTTGAAGGCACGGCGAGACTCGCCCGGGTCATGCCATGGCATCCACGCAGCGATGGGTAAGCGAGACTACTCAGACCTGCTGAACTTTGGCGTATGGGGCTTCATCTCGTGGGACCGCCGGCAAGCCCTCGGCAAGAACAAGGCCTTGGAGGCTAAGGTGAGGGAGATGGACGGCTGGAAGACGCTGTATGCCCACACATACTACACCGAGGATGAGTTCTGGTCGGTCTACGACCGAGAGTCTTACGATAACGTGAGGGCAAAGTACGGTGCAAATTACCTGCCCAGTGTGTATGAAAAGGTCAGTACCAAGATCGACCCGGACGCCGAGGAAGCGGCGCAGCGTGCCTCCTTTAAGACCAGGTTGAAAGGAAGAGTGAAGTCGACGTGGCCTACGCGCGGGCTCCTAGGAGTGTACAGTGCTATTAGAGGAGGGGAGGTTCTGCTAAAGAAAGAGAAAAACACGCCAAAACCACGGAAGACGGTGTCCTAGGGCCTGGATTAGCCATGATGCTACCCGGAACAGGGGTGCGTCTGCGCCAGTCGAATTCAAGCAAGATTCAAGTAAAGCCCGCTCGCCTCCACCTCCCTCACCCACAGCTTCCAAGGCCTCTGCGCAGACCACTTGGCCATCTCCGTTGAAGCCATGGACTCTTTGCCGTCGAGAAACCTCAAGGCGCCCGGCCCTGAGCCACCGCTTTGGGCTGCAAATGCCGACTGCATGGTCAGAGCAGCCGTCTGTATATTTGCATTCTTCATGGTATATACGGACCGCGACACCACCTCCTCAATCCCATCCGCAACCACGGTCATCCCGTGCCACCTCATGAGCGCAACCACGGCGCCGCCGTCAAAACATGCCGCAAGCGCCTCTCCCAGGGGGGCATTGCGCACCAGCATGTCCGGTATGTCGGCTTCCGCAAGATGATCAGCTGCATCGTACACCTCGGGCCACCCCTTCGCACCGAGTCCCAAAAACCCGCCCACTGTAGCATTCAGAGTCAGTATTCAGATAACTAAAGAAGGGGTTTTGTTCAAATATAACCGGGACCGGGCCATAGCGTGACTATGCCATTCAAGATATAGGCACAGGGAGGGGATTTGTCATTCCCCAGACGTGTTAAAAATAACCCCGGAAGCTGCTTACTATGGTAGCACGGTCGCAATGGCACTCCCGCGATCGTGTAAGGGATGGCGCTCTCGGTGTGGCTATGGACAACTGCCCCCGACGATCGGGTGGCGCCGATATGTCTCGGAGTGAATATGGCGCTCGGCGAAGCCCTGCCCTGCGGCAGACGGGTCAAGCGGCTCTGCGTCCCGCACGTAGTACTCGATCAGATGCTCGGCACTCGAGATAGTGCCCGGTGCCATGGACCGCGACATGATGAAGGCCCCGGGCTTGAAGGGGTGGCGAACCGAGAGATGTCCGTAGGCGTCTACCATACCCTGATGGTGTAGGATGTGGCTGGCGTCTATGAACTTGCGGTACGCCGCTGCGAGGAGGGTGCGCTGGTTCTCGGTGAAGTCCATCATAGTTCTCATTCCATAATGAATTCCAGAAGTTGCCCCTTGGAGCCTTTTCTTGCCAATGTCAGTGGCTTTCGAGATAACCAAGAGAGGTTTGTTGGCGGTTCCGGAGAGTGGAGGACGTCATGCCCGGGAGGTGTCGGCGTAGGGTCAAGGCCGCAGTCATAGCCGCACTGCTCTGATATTAAAGTGTCACAACGACAAGGACCACTGTACTGTTAGGAAAAAAGTGTGCCGACACACCCTGTATAGTACCCCTAGCCTTATATGGTGACATCAAGGCGTTGTGTGGGTGTGCTGAGAGCCAGGGTCTTGGGTTATTTAACCAAGTATACATTTCATAGAGTTTTCGAAAACCTCAAGTGAAGGCACTTGCGTGTGTATTGAGACAATGACCATACAGGCCTTGTCGAATTCTACGTACCTAGGTACTTATCAGGCCAATGAACCGCTCTGTCTCAAGGACCCCTCAACGCCGTACTAGTAGTGCTTGACCTTCAAGGCCATGCGGCATCCCAAATGAACAGCCAGTGATCAAAATACAGCTCCTTGGGCCCGACGACAAAGCTCCGGCCGAACCCCTCGGACCGCACCTTGTACTGCCGCGTATACAGCCCGTCTGTCTGCAGGTGCCGCCTCTGCGCCAGGAATATCGAGAAGCTGCTCCGCGAGTTGCCCACGAAGTAGTCGCTCCCGGCCAGCACGATGAAGTCCACGATTGCCTGCTGGTCCCAGGTCAGGCTCTCCAGCTCCGCCAGATCCTCTCCTGCGAGCACGTCCGTCTTGCTGACCACGGCCATGCCCAGCTGCGCCTGCGCGTCGCGGCCGAACCTCGCAATCTGGCCCGCATCGCCGCACGCCACGTACGCGACCGACGTCAGGTTCTCCTCGGCCGCCTTGCGCAGGTACGCCTCCCTCTGATCCGCGTATGTCGGCCAGAACTCCTCGGCGTCGCTCTCGGAGCGCAGGTGCACGCCCAGGAATCTGCCCTCGGGGTTGTCACCATTATCGCCACGCTTGGTGAACTCCTCTGCCTCCTCCCCACCGATCGTTCTCGACAACTCATGCATCCCTGCCAGCGCCCGCTTGCCCAGCCTCACCAGCCGCGGGCTGAATCTGAGGAGCGCCCCAAAGGTGTTTGCAAACTCTGCTCCGTCGCGGCGCACTGGCCATGCCCACATGACTGGTAAGATGGGCCGCCGCTCAACATCAATCATACGGAACAGCCGAGGCGCGGTAATCGACGGCGGTTGCGGGAATACCATGGTGCCTGTCGTGCCGTTAGTAGTGCCGGTCCGCATGTAGGCACGAAATCTCTCGCCAAAGCGGTCGACATGGCGGTCCGTCTGAGCGGCGTCGCACTTCTGCGGCTCGTTAACAAGTGTCCGCGGGTCGACCTCCAGAATCGCCGGCTTGCCGGTGGCGGTGGAGGTGGCGTTGGCACTGGCGTTAAAGTGAGGAACGTCGCACGTGGAGTTATAGATGGTGATGTGCGGGCAGTTCTCGCCCATGGCGGACCGGAAGTGCGCCTCGTCGAACATGTAGCTGAAGGGTGCCTTGAGGGGCGTGATGTAGTTGCTGATGTCTTCCTCGTCCCGGAGGTGGATCTCGGGCATGACCAGCCCCGTTGCCCCGGCTTCGATTCCGTATCTCAGGCAATTGAGAATGAAGTTGCGCATATTTCCCATGCCACCCCAGTTGTTGTCGCATACCCATACCACACCCTCGACTGGTTCGACCTCGTCACATACCCTCTTCAGCGGCCAGCCTATGTAAGGCGCATCCGGGCCCGAGAGGTCGACGCGGTAGTCAGGATTCTGATGGGCGACAGCCGACGGCTGAGACGGGGTAGGCTGCTTGCCCGGCACCGTATCCTTGTTGTTGCTCTTGCTGCTGTTGGGCATGTTTGCGTCGTCGCTCATCCAGAACGGCCTCCCATCGTTCGGCATCAGCCACCGGAGGGTCCAGATGCCAAGCAGCAGGCCAAGCAGGCCGATTATGGCGCGCCGGCGCACGAGAAAGCCCTTGGCCGATGGCTCCATGCCCAGGAGCGACATGATGAAATTATCCGTATGTCTGTAGGCCGAGTAGAGGGTACGCTTGAGCATGTCCAATGCTGATGAGGTCCCTGGATTCGTTGCCCATGCAGTCACCATCTGCCTCCGGAAGTCGCTGTTTGGAGGGATGACGTTGGATGATAAAAGTGGAAAAGACAGGCGGTTGTGGCGCAAGAAGCGAAGCGTCCCAGGCAATACGGGGCCAATCTGCGCACATTAGGATTCACCCCATGTTTGAGTAGCCAGCCCTTTGTCTAGGCGCCTTGGCGTGCCACGGCACGGCAGCTTCCTGCTGAGGCCAATGCATAGGTGGTTTGCATTCGAGACAGTATTGGACTCGAGTCTGACTGTCAGCTGGAGCCCCCTGACAGATTGTGCTATTGTTTCTCATGGCCACGTGCCACTTGAAGTGCACGCCTATGCCCGGTGCCAATGCCAGACACATCAACATCGCAGAGCTGACAAACGTCGAACAGCTAACCTAAGTAGGTGCACACTAGTGTAGCAATCGGGACGGAGATTAAGAATATGCATACTAGCAGTGCACTAATGCACTTTATCAGCCGCCTTTTCTCAACGGGCCTCTGCTGCTGTCGGGCCGCTTGGACTGTTGGCGGCCAAACCAAGGTAAAATCTTAAATTTGTGGGTCAAACATTCAACTCAAGATCCAGATAAATAAAGATCAATGGGGCCGAGGTTTCCTGTAGGAGAATTACTCTACAAGAGCGGACAGTTAGGCACATATTTTCCAGACGTCAGTTGCCTTCTCAAGCCTGTAGCTACATACCCAAGTACTTAAGTAAGTAGGTACCTGCATATGTATATGTACCTAGGTACCTAGCTGGTTTCGTTCTTAATCCGATCACACCCCCCCCCTTTTTTTTTTCCTAAGAAATCAAAAGAGCTATAGCAGTCTCTTCATACAGTAATAAACTCTTAAAAGACTCAGAATTAAAGAATATGATGCTGATAATAATAGATTCGAAACACAATAGCTATTAAGAAGATAGTGGCAGCCTAGGTACCTCGGTATGTACCGACAGCCATCCTCTCTTCAGCATCACATGTCCCATACTTTCTTTGGGCAACACGAGCTGTTTTGAAGCAACTTGAACCTGGTGGACAGTAATAGCCTGAACGCCATGGACATAGTGGAATTGGCCGTATCCTCCCGCTCCGACGGTACAGAACACCGGATCTTCCTTTCTTAAGTATATAGTACCTTTAGGTTGTTATTAGTGGCCTTCCAGGCAAGGCTATTTTATACCATGAGATCAGCTATCTCAGGCAAGTTTTTGTCGGCCTTGACTTAGTGGACACAAATATTCCGCTTACATTTCCCACTACTTAGATCTTCTATACAAGTATGCCGGTGTTAGGGAAATCAGCAATCTCAAATTTAATTTGTGGTTCCTCAACACGATTACTGTATGAACAACCTCCCAAAGTAGCATCCCACCGCATTAACCCATTCCCGAGGATGAATTCAATCAAAACTCTTTTCCAAAAAGCTATCAGGCACGGGAAAATCGCAGGACCGCAGCCGCCTGTCGCATCCCATTCATTACGTCGGCGCACTCCGTCGTTCTATGTGCGATTTATTGGCGTTCACATTGTCGCGACCACGGCCTTACATTACGCCATTGAATACGTGGAGCAGCTAGAATCCACATCAGCGCTCGTCCGATCCACACCAAGGAACCCAGAGGAAGAGGCAGAAGCGAGACTCGAACGCTTTCGAAACTTGGTACCGCAGATCGTCCACGCCGGAAGAAAGAATATAGAAGACAACGCGGAAAAGAGACTCGCCAATTTCGAGAAGCTTTGTCGTGCGCTGCGTATCTCACGCCCTCCAAAGTCGCCATGACTGATTTCGGCCGTCCTGGGCCTCGCGACATCTGGATAGCCGGCACGTAGCTAGAGGTCGACTTGGGCCCGAAAGGTGAGAATGAATCTTTGGTATGTTCAGAGCCCGAAGGCCCGATACTAACTCCTCTAAGAATCCATCAAAGTCACCGCTGCCATCACGGCAAAGGACGTCATGAGCTTCCACCACGGAAAGAAGCTTGGCTTCACCCTGGCGTCGAATGGCTCGCTATCATCAGTATGGGCCGGCCATGGGTGGCAGAGGAGAGAGACTGTATATTTGGTGATGATGAAGTTTCAAACCATGATAACGTCTGGCGTACGAGGATGACTAGAAGTGGGCGACGTGGAAGCACTTGGACAGGAGAGATCAGAGATTGTATGGGGATCAGGGACCGGTACTTCTCGTGGCATGTGTCAGCGGCGAGAGGAATAGCGCCTGAAATCAGTCTAGCTTCCCTCATAACTACTCATATGGACCACACAATATACCTCTGCCTGTATTTATAGATTCGAGACGGTGAACAGGAGGAGGAACTGGCTGTAACAGGTAGTGGCCATGACCGCTAACAATCAATTTGAACCGCACCATCCTGTCTACGAAGTAGTCACCTATCAACCAGGTCGCATGTCATGTGTCTTCGCACTGGGCAGGGACTCGGGAAGCAACCATATTGCATTCAAGGCACTGTCTTGCGGCCCGTTTGGGCAGGAAATCTGATTTCTGTCACTTTCCGGATTATGCAGATGCAGATGCAACCGTCTATCGAGACATTAAATAACACCAATCAAATCACCATGTGCGCCTAACCGCCTGTTGCCGCCCAATGCCTTGTCTTCACGCTATGCAATTATTCTACATCCTTAATGTCGGCCGATGGGCCCGCAACAACGCTGAATTGCCCACCAGTCCCGCACCATGTAAGCCTTGCGCCCTTGAGCGCCTTTGCCTTGACTTCCTCGGCCACCTCCGTGTCGTCGTCGGTGCCGTTGCCGAGCTGCAACTGGCCGTTGAAGCCAGATGCGAATGCCTTGCCCCCCTGGTTGACAAAGACAGTGTGGCCCCTGGAGCAGGCCACGTAGGCCGCTTTCCCAATGTTGGGTACCGCAACCGGTGTAAGGAGGATTCGCGGCCGGTCGTGCTCGTCTCGCCGCACTAGCTTTGGGTTGTTGAGTTCCTCCTCCGTGAGCTTGAGCCCGAGGTGCCCGCCGTCGATTCGGCCCCAGACAAGGAAGCGCCCGTCAGCGGTGACAGCAGTCGAGTGCTGCTCACCGCCGTCCATGTGCAAGATGCCCTGCTTGGATGCGGAGCGGATCTGCAGTGGGTGGGGCAGGATAGCATTGTCGCTTCCAGCGTCCTTGGCGTAACCCGCCTGCCCGTAGCTGTTTAGACCCCAAGCGAAGAGCCTGTCCAACTTGTCGACCGCGAAGGAGTGGTACGGCCCGGCGGCGATGAGCTTGATCGGGTGGCGGCTCAGCTCGAGCCTGCCAGGGTAGTAGTTGTCGAGGTGCTTGTTTTGCGGGTGGGTGCGACGGCCGACCTGTTTCTGTTCGTTGACGCCCCAGGACCAGACGTTTCCCTTGGCATCGAGTGCGAGGGCGTGGTTCGAGCCGCAGACGACCTTGGTGATGTTTTGTAGACCAGGAATCAAGACTGGTTTATGTTGTACCTTTATGGTCTCCCCCTTGTAGTACAAGAAGGTCTCGTGGGCCTCGCTGTCCTGTCGGTGGCAGGCGTGTTAGAAGAAGGGGCGGAAAAGGCCGGAAAAGGCGCCGGTGGTGAAGCGCGAGGGCTCTTGGAAACTTACAAGGAATGTACCCCAGCCGTATACGAGGCCAGTGTCGGTGACGGCGAAACTGGAGCTGTCACCCGCTGCCACAGATGTGAACTTGGTGCCCTTGGGGAAGGAGTCCTCAGGGATGTGTGTGGGGGTGGACTCGAGGGGGTTGACGTCCTCGTCGTCCGAGTCGCTGTCGGAGCCGGCCTTTTCGGCGTCCATGTCGCGCAATCCGCCGTCCCAGTTGGTGTCCCTGCCCAAGGCGCCCTTGTCGTTGCAGCCCCATGAGACAATCTTGTTGTCTGCTGTCAGGGCCAACACGTGCATGCCGCCGCAGTCGACCTGTACGACGCGGTACGCGGCCTTATCCCTCCCATCGAGCTTCGGGATGACGGTGGCGCGCTTGGCTTCCTTCTTCTTGGGGCCCAGGCCTAGCTCGCCGCTCATGTCGCCGGTGCCGAAGGCGTAGACGGTCAGGATGTCTGTTGGCGCACTGTTGATGACGGGGAGGTCTGAGGTGTCGGGGGGCGCGGAGGTGAAGCTCTTGAGGGTGTCGACCGGTTCAGCCGAGAAGGACGGCGAGAATGACGCGTCTGCTGCTTTCTTGGTCTTTGGGCGCTTGGTGTCGACCTCGATGTCGCCGTCAAAGCCCCTCTGGCGCTTGGATATCACCTTTTGCGCCTTTGGCTCCTCGTCGATGGCCTTGCGCTTCCTGGACGTGTTTGGTTTTGTAGAGGTGCCATTGACGACCGGCTGGGCCTTGGGCGCTGCGCGCGACCGCGTGGACTTGGGTGGCATCGTGAAAAGAGTGTGCTGTGCGATGGTCTCAGCGTTGTGGTTGGTTGATGGTTGATGGCGCAAAGCGTGTGAGGGTGAGCGTGGGTGTGGGTGGTGTGAGGAAAACACGGAGCTTCGAGGACAGGCGGTTGGACAGCAGAAACCGGGCCCCCCTGGAGAAAAGATGGAGCTCCGACAGCTTGGTGCAGGTGGCCCGTGCTCAGAGCGTGGACTTGGATTTTGGGGGCTGTTGGGCGGGCAGCCGGCTGGGCGAGGGTAAGGGTCCGGTCGTCGCCTTTTTTTCCTTGGTCGTTGAAAAGTGAGCCTGATAATGTCGAGTCATGTTTCAAGTATCAACTTGACCACAGTGGTAGAGACCAATTTGTGAACCAGTCGTTTCTTTGGTGAATCAATGTGTCAGACATTATTCGACACAATTTCCTCATTGTCTATTCACTGTGCAGCCGCGGAGCCTTTCTTGCCCACCACGCTGCCTCCGCAGGCCATATTTCTCCGTCTCAGCGTTGCGACTCATTATAGCTCCCACGATTCTCGAGTGTCCACGCTCCCCAGCACGCGTCCACCGCCCTCCTGTTGCCTCCTGTTAGCCGACTGCCAACCCGTTATTTTCCCGGCCAGCGTCTTCCACCAGGGCCGAGTTTGTTTGGCTGGGCCTCCTTCGACCAGCGTCGATGACGTCCGGGCCGACCTCCTTCCACCCTGGAATATATCATTGATGGCACTCTCCGACAGCGACGGTGTCGACGATGCCCTGCGCCTCTGGCTCCTGACATAGGACAGTCTGCCCAGCGGGCCCATTGAACCATGCGACTCTAATGTTATCGTCGAGTGGCGCAGACACGAGCCGTCCCGAGACATCAGGCCGCTCTCGAGCTGTGCATCCGGCTTATCCAGCCGAGACGAGAATGCCTCGTTTGTGTTGAGGTTGCTTGCCATGTTCGTACGATTCCAGACGTTGTACCCAATCAAACACACGACGCCAATAGCCAAGAATGCGCAGTACCCAGATGCGCTGAGGATGATTGCGGTCATCAAATCATTCATATTTGTCGAATCTGTCGGTTGAATAGGTTCTTGTTGGTTCGCCGTATTGCTCGAATGCGATGATGGTAGCGGCGAGCTTACTGTCCACTCCACTGATACGCTCCTTTTCCTTCTTCTTTTTGCTTTCTTTTGATTCCGAGGATGCTGTGTGTTACTCCAGGTTGATCCTCGGTGGATCTCAACCGTTCCAGGACTGCAAAGACTCCATATATACCTAGGTCAGCGCACAAACGTCACTGGCAGGCGGATAGGTCATTCTTGCTCTATGTCCCACTACGAGTAGTGACGGGGTTGGACTCAGGCGGACGAGGGAACACAACTGTTGCCTGGAAAACGATCAGTGATTCACAGTGGGAGTGACTCAAGACTCCAAGGCAAGGTCGCTTGAGCCATCGTGGTGATGCAGGATAAATCTTTCTCCAGCCCCTCAGCAGAGGAGCTGCCACCCGTGGTATGTTTGGTCCCTTGTTTATAATTAGCAAGATTAGTCAAAGCTCCCATTCATGCGTCTCTGTCTGGAAAGTAGGGGCAGAACCGGCGGGGCTGTCCAAAATGTGAACATAATCTGGGCAAGACGAGGTTGAAAATCCACCCAGAACTCCATCCAGGCCAATGGTGTAAAAGAGCTAGCCCCTGATCAACAGATTCGAGACGCCCGATAAGGTATTGCTGAAAATGGTGAGATGCTTCCGTGCCAGACTCCTATCCGACGGAGAAGGCACGGCGTATTTTGGCCTACTCTGCACAAGGATGAGCTCGTTGCCAAGCACGCCATGTGCTTATTATGCCCGACAAGAGATAGCGGCGAGTCTTGGAATGAGCTTGATTCCTCCGATCCCAGCTCGGCAACCCCGTCGGTGTCCTCGGCAATGCATCTTGGCAGGGACCTGTCTTTGCGTTGCTTCTTTTTTTAAGGAGGGCGCCAACCATCTCTACAAAGATATAACTGGTAACTTATGCATATCACTACCTCGGGCTTTCGACGCAAATGCATCAGCGGTGTAAAAATCTTGAAAACTCTCCCGCACGTTATCCGGAACTAGCCAAACCCAAATCCAAAAATGGAGCAGCAATCTTAAGGATCTGTGCTCACAGTCCAGCTGCCCCTCCGAGATTCTGGATTCCGAAGCTCGGGCGGAGAGGTCTGCAGTGGCGTGACAAAGCACACGACAAGGCCTGCCATGGCTGCCTCTGGTCATCTAGCTTGACGTGCGCAAGCCACATGGTGTGGGAGAAGACCCGCCTCTCGACGAGATAAGGGCGAGTGGATAGGACTCCCGCCATGGTGCCGGTGGATCTTCGGACGCATTTTTAGACGTCCGCGATTCAGGGGCTAGAGATAGCGGAAGTCAGTTGGCGTGCTGGCGATGAGAGATGCGGATCTTCCCGCGATGTTCAAATACAAAGCTCACTTGGAAAATGGTCACGAGAGCACCGGCGGGCATCAAGTGATGGCTTACCAGGAGGGAAAATGAGAGGGTTTGGGGAACATGGAGCCCTTACGTCCCAAGCTCTCGGATCTTACGTACAGGCAATTGATGCAATTGGTATCTCCATGATTCGTCGCCGTTGCCCCAGAATTACCCGCGACCCGGCATTACCACGGCGACATCTAGTGTATGGCAGTCCAGATAAGGACATATCCCCAGACTTGAACTGGCCCAACTCAGGGCGACCCGCTGTGACACAGACTCGTGGCGAATTCCAGCCAACTACGCATACCGTCCATGGCGGGTCTGTGGGCCTTGCCCCATTCGACAAGGCTTCCCGGAGGCAGTAGTAAAGAGCTTGACAAACATGGACCTCCCGGTTCTTGGCTCTCTCGCATGGGTTGGGATCGGAAGGGGGCAAAGTTAGACAGGCCAAGCCTAAGTACTGATTCAGGCATGTCGACACGAAAGCATCCGTGGGCTTATTAGCAGGTGAGAGGTATATATCGGCATTGACTACGCCCTCGTGATGAGACGCCGGGCCCGTTGATGTCCCCATCCCTCGCCTCCCTTCTTTTCTTTCCTCCTCTCTCTGCAGTGGTCTGGGACAGTGTCAAGTAGTCTCCAACCGCACATCAGAAGCCAGTCACCATGTACGGCATCAGCAGGAGCGAGACCGATGGGTCGGGCAACGGCAGCACCAAGAAGGAAAAGGAGGTTGTCAATGTCCTCGAGCCGGTCGTATCTACCCGCGCTGCACGCATTTACGAGGACCCAAATGCGTTGGCCCAGCCTGAAGACACACACATCGGCGAGTTCGGCACAAAGCGTGACCTGGTTCGTTGGCTCCTTTTGGTTGTTCAATTGGCTCACTGTCTATAATGCTCGCTGACCTCCATCTAGAAAGCGCGCCATGTCTCCATGATTGCCCTCGCCGGCACAATCGGAACGGGTCTCTTTCTCGGCTCCGGCTCAGCATTGGCCAATGGCGGCCCAGTCGGCTTCTTCCTTGGCTATACTATTGTCGGATGTTTAGTTGGTATGATGATGTACTGTCTGGGTGAAATGTGAGTGTGTCCACTACGATTGAGGCTCAGACCAGATGTTCTAATAACCTTGTGTCACAGGACCGTCTTTGCCCCCAATATCGGTGGTTTTATCGAAATGGGCAACAAATATCTCTCGCCCGAGATGGGATTCGCCATGGGCATTAACTACATACTCCTCACGGGGTTTACAGTGCCGACGGAAATTACCGCAATCGGTCTCATGATCGGATTCTGGGATGAGTCCAGCTCTCATCTGCCTGCATATATCGCCGTGTTCCTGGTCGTCTGTGTTGCTACCAACTTCCTCGGTGTCAAATGGTATGGAGAGGTTGAGTTCTTCTTTGCCTGCCTCAAGATCGCCCTCCTGGTCGGGCTGATCCTCTTCGGCATCGTCGCCAACACCGGAGGTGTCAACGGTGTCTACACGGGCGGCAAGTACTGGCGTGAGGAGCCCTGGAACGACGACTTCGGCGGAATAACCCCAGTCAACACCGCTCGCTTCCTGGGATTCTGGAAAGTGCTCACCCAGGCAGCCTTTGCGTACGGTGGTGTTGAGTCCATCGGTGTCATCGCTGGAGAGGCCCACAACCCTCGCAAAACCATGAAGGGCGCGACCAAGACAGTATTCTACCGCATTGTCGGCTTGTACGTTACTGCTGTCCTCATCATCGGCCTCAATGTCTCCCAGAAATCCCCCGAGCTCCTCAGCGCCGTCAGCTCCGGCGGTCACACGGCCGCGTCGTCGCCCTTCGTCGTCATCTGCCAGCAGACCGGAGTCAAGGTCCTGCCTTCAGTCATAAACGCTATCGTGATGACGTCCGCTCTCTCCTCCGGCAACGAGAACGCATATGGCCTCTCCCGAACCATGATGGCCCTGGCTCGTCAGCGCTCCATGCCATCTGTCTTCCTCAAGACCAGCCGCGTCGGGACCCCGTACGTCGGTGTCATAGTCGCTTTCTGCTTCGGTCTCCTGTCGTTCCTGTCCGTCTCCAATGGATCCAACCAGGCCTTCACCTGGCTCTCGAACCTGTCGGCCCTGTCTTCGCTCATCGCCTGGACCTGCATCTGCTGCTGTTACGTGCGCTTCAAGGGTGCTCTCGACGCCCAGGGCATTGACCGCCGCAACCTCTCCCTCCGTGGCTGGGCCCAACCATACATGGCCTATGTTTGCATTTTCTTCTTCATCATCATCATCTTCTTCAATGGCTTTGGCGCCTTCCTCGGGGGTTTCAGCGTTGCGGACTTCTTCGCCAGCTACATCACCATCCCCGTCTTCGCCCTCGCATGGCTGGGCTTCCGCCTCTACAGCACGAAGGTCGGCAACCCCGTCGGCCTGACGGCGCTTGACCAGATCGACCTCAGCAGAGGCCCAGCTGCAGCGCTGAAGGACACAAAGTACGACCTCGGTGCACCTGGTCCGATGATGATGACATCGAGTAAATAGGTGTTGAGTCCATGGGTGGTGGTGTCCAAGCGCAAGGAAGTTTTTTTAGAGAGCCGTTTATGCGGATGTAAAGTTTAGAATCGTTAGACTGAAAATTGCGAAGTCACCTAGATACCTACTTAGGTATATTACATCGAATTGTTCTGTCCACGAAATGTCCGTGAAGTGTTGAGTCCAGGAAGCCACTATATGAGGGGTAAACCACGCTCAGGGGTGTGGGTGCATCCATTTTCCTCTGTAGTGCAACATAAAGCTCAGTATGTAAAGCTGTGAGTCTTTTAGTATCCAGTGATCGATCGGCAGCGTTCAGTGGGTCATTCTTGAAAAACGGTTTATATCGCAGTCAACCTAATCTCCTATGTGAATGCAAACCCGATCCTGCTCTTCTCAGGCAGAAGTGATTCGTTATCATATGGAGATAAGATTTTTTATATTTAAGATCTTTAAGAATAATAAAAAGACTCTTTGTAACAGTACGGCTCTTATATAGTACTAGGAATGAACAATACGTAGATTGGTTATTAAAGTCTTTTAGCTGGACGGGCTACGGCGTGTGGCTAGTATGCGTCCCCGTTGCACTCTTAAAATAAATCTTATTTTAATATAAGTCGTTTATATAGTTATTACAAATTGATTTTATTAGAATGATATTAGAATAGTATTAAATAAGCCAGGAAGATTAAAATAGAAGAGTGTTAAGTTGCTATTTAGTATTAATAATAAGGAGGTAGATAGTGCTATTATAAGATTTTATGCTGCAGTTGGGGGGGGGGGGAGGTGAAGAGGAGCTAGAAACTTCAGATAGTAAATAGTTTCATAATAAATGCAGCTGAAGCTGTAAGTGGTAGAAACTCCACTCGTGATTTGAATCAGGTCCAAGCCTTCACGTTCTGGAAGAATTCTTATTTGTTCAAGAGTGTTTTTGAGGACTTTGTGTCAGCCCAGGGACCATTCTTATCGGCTTGTTGAACGGAAGATATTGACAATATATTTAAAGTGTAAGTACTGAAACATAGACCCCGATGTCCAGAATACGGGTGTTGTAAGCTTCCTTCTCAAATTACACTAATTTATCCAGCACTGAGGCACGGTCAAAGTACACCTGGGCACATGCAGCTGTCAACCTCACAAAGCCGACCCACTCTTGTTCGCCCCCGGGTACAGCTGCATTGCATGGTCCCAAAAGTTTGTCCCACCAACGGTCAGATCTTCAAACACTGGGCACGACAGATCTACCAGTGGTGCGACAACCTTTCCCAGTAGCTCGATGGGCTCTGCGAGGGTCTTGATAGCGGATGACAGGGCGTTGGGTCCAACGAACTTGACAACCTCAAGCGCGAAACAGACCAGGTTGTTTCCCTCGAGCAGGCTCGCCGCATTGAATACCCCACCCGTCAGATCCTCCAGGTCAATGCCCGCAAAGGAGTTCACGCTGCCCGTGTTACCGCCCACGCTGAGCAGCTCCGGCTCCTTGAGAAGCAGGGCCAGCTCAGCGGCGTTGAAGTCGAGGATCGTGTAGGGCGTCTGGCGCGGGAACCAATTCTCAGGGATGCGCTCGTGGCCTGGGGTATAGGACAAAGAGCCGTTGGGATACTCAGTAACGCCGTAGAAGGATCTGAGCACGTTCTTGGATGTTGTATCGTCGGGGTTTTCATCTGTATGGTTGGACAGGATGTCGTTGATAAGGACGTAGCCGACGGGGCGCATCATGATGTTTGTGACAGGGCCGTTCCAGAAGTAAGGGTTGTTCGCAATCGAGTGGTTGAAGCGACGCATGGCATGGGCGGCGACCTCCTCACGCGTGAGCGCATCCCCCTCGATGGACTCGTAAAGCTCAGTGAATGCGTCTGGGTTCAGCGTCCAGGCATCACCAGTCTGGTACAGGTCATCGCGCGTTGGCGAGGCATCAGACTCGATGATGTTGTGGCTATGGTCGAGGCCCTCGGGCGTGCCGAGCAAGCCGCCCAGGTTGTCAAGCAGGTTTTCGACCGCCGGGGTAGGCCCGCCGATGGAGTAGCTGGGGTTGACGGACAGCGGATTACCGACGAAGAGCACGCTGATGAGGCTGAGCACGGTGGCGAGGTCGACGCCGAAGTTGAACACTTGGGTGGCAGCGGTGATCTGCTCAACGATAGAGATGGCACCGTCATGGCTGACGTAGTTGTGGTTCGCCAGCGCGTTGAGACCCGGACAAGGTCCGCGCTGGTCGCCTTCCGAGGGCGGCACAAAGGCGTGATCGCCCGAGACGTCGATAGGACTCGGGCTGGAGCTGCGCTTCTTTGCAAGACCCGCCTGCTCCTCGCGGAGACGGACCAAGGTGGTGTGGAGGTCTGAGGAAGGGCCTTCGCCAGCGGGCTCGATCCCGGAACTTTGGGCCAACTTGACGATATTCTCGGGCGTGGGAAACGCCTCGGTAGCTGTAATGGCCAGGGCCGCGCTCAGCCATGCGGCGATTTGGGCCATGGGAAAGAATGTATGAGCCGGGGATGAGGGTATAGGTTTAAGGAATGACTACCTAGGGAGGAGGAACGAGTGATCCAAATATTCGGAATGAGAGGCTGGAGCAGAAAAGACAGGAAAAACCAAGAGCTCTAGAGACAGAGAGATGGATATCCTAGGAAATGAGATTGACCTGCGGGCAACTTGAAGCCAACCTGTGAGCACTCGCGCATTTAGCATTATCGCCAACTTCGGCCTCCTCGTCCTGAAGTCTCGGGTCTGGCCAGCCACGCTGCTCTGGATTGCAAATTACGCTGACGCCCGCAGGGTCGGCGAAACCGCTGTTCTCGTAACTAACAGATCCCAATTTGCGGTCCGCAGCTTTCATTGCAGCGCTCCAGATGCGTGCCCACAATACTACAGGTGTTCAAATCCCCGAATCCACGTTCCCTGGTGATGGAAAGGGGCATGGGTTGCTAGGGTCAACTGAAAGAGTAAAGAGGCTGAAAAAAGGACCCACAATGAAACGCGAAGAGACCCGTCAGGTATTGAGATCTGCTGATTTTCCGGCCCCACAACCACCGTAACTCCTTCACCATGCGGCTCCGGCATGGCGTCTGCTTGATCCGATGTTTGTTTGTGAGCTGCCCGATAGGGCAAAGTTCGTAACTCGTGGGCGTTGGCGGACGGGCGTCTGGTTGTGTTGCGCGGACGAATATATCACTCCGAGCTTCATACAATGGGCAAGTAGTTACGGATGGAGAGGACGCTCACAAATTGGGTGCAAGTAAAGTTTGAATATATATATAGAATTAATCACCTAGGACGCCGCCAAAAAAGAGAAGGGGGAAAAGCCCATTTGACCGCAACTAGTCAACGAAAATCAAACAGACTCTTTGAAGTCCGGCTCGCCTTTTTCAGAGTTCCTACGCAGGCTGCTTGTCGAGTTGAAGCCGTCCGGTCCGGCGGAGCACCGCAGCTCCACAAACTCTGTCTCGTCACCACGGGTGGGCCTTTGCGAGAAGTGGCTTTGGATCTTGGTTGTGACGCGGATGCCCGGGTCATGCCCTCCTTTGCTGGGCCCGCCTTTGCTGGGCTCGCCCTTGGTGGTGGAGAAGATGCGCGGGCCGAATCGTGTCAGGAGGGTGCGACATTGCGGGAAACAGGCGCACATGATGCCGACATAGACCTCAACGTTGGACCATATACTGGTAGCAGTGTAGTCTTGGGTGAAATTGGAAGATGCTGAGAACTTGAGGAGGTAGGCCATGCGAAGAACCTGTACAACCACGACAAACACGCCCGTCGCGAACATGGTCATGACTCCGAGCTTCTTGCGCAGCGACATGTTGAGCGCCCAGAGCTCCGACATTGGGAGGAAGATTGTGGCGACGTCCAGGATGATGGACGCGACCGCGGCACACAGGGCTTGGAGCTGTACGTCGCGGCACACGGCGTGGTAGGTACCGTCCCAGTGCAGCCAGGCGCCTGGGATAGGCGTGCACTGAAAGATGGTGACAACGGTAAAGACGGTAGCGCAGACACCGCAGAGGCCAATGAGGATGAAGACCCTTATGCGAAAGGCCTTTTTGGGGAAGATACGAAGATAAAAGAAGCAAATGGATATCTTGGTCATGAAGATGACGATCACATATAGGATCTCCCTGGTCCCAGTTAACCGTCTGCTCCGGGACCTAAGGCTGTAGCGGATCAAGGGTGGTACTTACGAGTAATAGTACATCTCGAGCACAAAGGTGATGTCGTCGAAGCCAACCATCCACAGGTCGTGTCCCAGGCCGTGTGCCGCAAAGAGGTACGACACAACTGTCAGCGGGACAGAGAAGGCCGTTGTGACGAGGGCCATCCAGTCATCTGTCTGCCACGAGGCGGCAAGCCCGGTAAGAGACCGCGCCCACACCCGACACAAGAAGAACAGGACGGCGAGCACGCCAAATAGCGGTGTGATCACCTTGAGGCCCATCGAGTTGTCGGTCACTGGCCAGTCGCAAGCGATGGCGTCGAACCTCTTGGTCAAGAGGCCATCCCGGACCGAGCAGCCCGCCAGAACGCATCTTGACATGTGCGCAGTGAGCTCGGTGTTGGTGCAGATGCACGTGATGTTGGAGGCTACATGGCAGGCTGATGAGGGCAGATATTCAGCGAGGCAGAGTTCCGCGCACTCGGGCATTCCTGTCGACTCCGCTGCCCTCGCCATGTGATGTTGAAACAGAGAAATTGCCATCTCCATCGCGAATTGGAATGGTATACAAAGCAAGAAACATTGGAAAATAGAAAATGCTAAAAAATCACACAAGAGGGTAACTTAAACGAACAACTGGTATAAACCAAAGGGCGACCGGAGAGAAAGTGTCAAATTGTTCGCCCCCCCGCTTCATAAGGATAGGCCACGAGAAACCGGTATTAAGGCATGTATTATCTCGCATCAATGATAATCTTCCGGTGGTTTATCGGCGTAAACTGCTCGAAAGGGCAATCGAGCTCAGGAAGGCCTGGGACAACTCCATGCCCTCTGACGAACTGGACCTCCGTAAACAAAACGACCGATGATCAGGGGCAAGCGAGCAGGAGCTGGCAAGCTCCCGCGAACATGGAGAACTTGCTTGCGGGTCCAGAGTGCGTGCTCGGCAGAAAGCTCACTATGTAGAGGATGGCACCTTCGTCGGCTCCGCTCAGCAACGCCTAGGCATCCCGGCAGTCTGGGGCAGTAAGTGGCGACTGTCCGCCGCCGACCCACTTCTCAGCTCCACGATCTGATGGAGCATCACCAACCTGACCTGTCGCCAGCAACCCAGAATTCCCCCTGACTAACGACTACTACCACTGCTGCTAGTCTAGCAGTCCCTGAGCAGCCAGCGCCTCTGTAGCATAATAGCCGTAAAGAATTGATAGTTCGGATAATCCATACACCGGCTTTTCTGAAGCCCCAGGGGGGTTGCGGGAATAGCTGTCCACGAGACTTGGTTATGTGACCCAGATCAAGTCCGATAGCTTTGCCGTAAGATGCTGTGAGTTGTCACTCGAATGCAGTCGCACAGTATACTAGTATGGCCCAGTAATGATGAAGAGATTTCAATATCCTCTGGCGACAGAAAGTTTCCTGAGCCGTCTGGAAGAGTCAGTAGATGTGTAAGACAGGAAGCAGGCCTCAGCTGACAGGGGATATGTGGGTCTTGTTGCCCCGGTTGTTCAGCGCAAAAGGAAAGCAGGTCGCGCACCGGGTGGTCTACTATAATACTGGAGAATCGGAACAAGCCGTGCGGGGCTGAACTCGAGGCGTTGAACGATGTGCCGTGGGAAAGATGGGGCGACGATGGACAAATACCCATAAATGTGGGCAAGACGACGGTGTACTCTTCACAACCCGTTAGGAATCGGGAATAATCCCGAGACGAGAGAGATAAGCTAGGTCCGGAGTTGCGAGATGGTGATCTGCAGGGACTTCTGAAGCTGCAAAAAGTTGGGCATCTCTGAGATAGACGGCGGGGGGTGCTGAGGGAACCGCATGGCATATGGAAGCCGCCTTGTTCTTGTCGCCGCCTCAGCATTCAAGTACTTAACCCGGAAGCAATCACTCATCGCAGCATCTTGGTAGAATTGCCCATCCCAGCGCCAAAAGCGAGTCACTCTTTTCACTTGCACGCTTTACAAGCCAGGCAATCAAGCCGTCCATTCTCTCAGACACAGTTGTTGTTGTTGATTGCAGCACCTTCATCCCCAGCATCCTGTTAGAACAAGGTCTTCATCATGCACATGACGAAGGGAGTGGCCGCTGGTGCCATGCTTGCACACGTGGCCGGTGCATTGACGGTGCCTCGACATAACCCCTTTGTTCACAAGAGGCAGTATAGCCATGAGTATCACACCAATACGACAACCGAGTACGATTTCGTCTGCATCGGCTCGGGCCCCGGCGGTGGGCACATGTGCTCGAATCTCGCCATCGCCGGCTTCAAGGTGCTCTTGATCGAGGCAGGGGGTGACCACGGCGAAGATCTCATCCAGTCGGTCCCAGCCATGAACATTGCTTCGACTGAGGACTGGTCCATGGAGTGGGCTTATTACGTCCACAAGTACGACGACATTGAGGAGGATAAGCGCGACAGCAAGATGGTCTACAACACCACCGACGGCAAGACGTGGTCGTCTTATAACCAGACGGGCAATCTCGGTACGCCCGCCACGTCGGGTCAGATCCCCGAGGGCGCTGAGCCTCTGGGCATCTATTACCCACGCACCGGCGCACTGGGCGGCTGCTCGCGACACAATGCCCTGTTTAGCATGCAGCCCTACGACATGGACTGGGACGACATGGCGGAGCTTACGGGTGACGACACGTACAAGTCGGACAACATGCGCCAGTACCTGACGCGCATCACCGATGTCGCGTACGAGCCTCACTCGGCTGATGCTGGCAGGGGAGGCTGGTACCCGATGCAGGTGACTTCCCTGCTGACGGCGGCGACGGACCTGAAGATTGTGTCTGTTCTGGCGGCCGCATGCACTGCCTTCGGCAAGTCGCTCATCACCGAGGTCCTGGACACGGCCACGTACCTTGCCAGCGTGCTGCTCAGCGACCTCAACGCGCCCGGCCAGACCATGGTTCCCGAGGTCTACCAGGTTCCGCTTGCCATGCGCAACGACTCGCGCCGTGGTGGTGTGTACGACCTCATCGTCGACACTGCCATGGCTACCAACGCCGACGGCACCCGCAAGTACCACCTCGACATTATGCTCGACACACTCGCCACCAGGGTCACATTTAGCAAGGATGGAGGCAAGCCCCGTGCCACAGGTGTCGAGTATATGAAAGGCGCCTCGCTCTACCGTGCTGACCCCCGTAGCGGATCGGCTCAGCCCCAGGGCACTGGTCACGTCAAGGCGGCCAAGGAGGTCATCGTCGCCGGCGGTGCCTACAACACGCCCCAGATCCTCAAGCTGTCGGGTGTTGGTCCCAAGGCCGAGCTGGGAAAGTTTGGCATCGACGTTGTGCTCGACCTGCCCGGCGTCGGCACCAACCTGCAGGACCGATATGAGCAGACCATGGTGTCCAAGACTGAGACGCCCTTTGCCCTGACCGAGAAGTGCACCTGGCACCCCGATCCGGAACTGGACCCTTGTATGAAGACATACGTCGAAGGCAACGACCAGACCGCCCGCGGTGCCTACGCCTCCAACGGCATCGCCATCTCCGTCATCCGCAACACAACCACGAGCGCCCGCGGCGAGCCCGACCTAATGGTTCTCGGCGGCCCCGCCAACTTCACAGGCTACTACTCCGGCTGGTCCCAGGGCTGCACAGCCGACGCTCAGCACTGGGCTTGGATCATCCTCAAGGCCCACCAGCGCAACAACTACGGCACTGTCGAGCTGCGGTCGGCCGACCCGCGCGACACCCCCGTCATCAACTTCCGCAAGTTCCACAACGAGTCCGAGGCCGCGCTCGACCTGCAGGCCATCCGCGAAGGGTATGATTACGCACGCGCCATCATGAAGGACGTCCTGCCCATCGGTGGCATCCTGTCAGGCACCAGCGGCTCTCTGACCAGCGGCATCGACGAGATCTTCCATGGCGCATTCGATGAGGTATGGCCAGGTGCAGATGTCACGGATGAGGACCTCGACCAGTTTGTGAGAGATGAGAGCTGGGGGCACCATGCCTCGTGTTCGGCGCCCATTGGCGCGGACGATGACCCGATGGCCGTGCTGGATGGGGACTTGCGTGTGCGTGGTGTCGATGGTCTGCGTGTGTCAGACCTGAGTGCTTGTAATAAGCTGCCGGGATTCTTCCCAATCTTGTGGATCCACCAGCTCGTGGAGAAGGTGTCTGAAGTGATCATCGACGAGTACTCGTCGTGAAGGGGGAGCTTTCCGCATTCCCAGAGTGCTTGACCTGGGCCCCCGAGATCTCATGCTTCTCGCAGTTGTAGCGCGCGTGGTATATAGAACGGTATCTGCCGTCCCGTACTGTAAATAGTTAATAATCCGAAAGAAGCAAGCAAAAGTCGTGCCCTTATCAAGTCCCATGACATTTATCGAGACCCACAAGGTTATTCTTTGCTTGCTTTTTTGCCTATCATGATTTTTTCCCCGTCAGTGTAAAAGAACCAAAAGGGGGTGCTTACAAGGCTCCACCGTTAGTCCGGCCCTAGTGAAGAGTATAATGAGGCGTAGATCCATGGTGGAGTCCCGTCCAAACGGCCTTCGCGAGGAGTTATTCCCCGTAAGCACCCACCCCCCGAGTGAATATACATATAGACGTGAGAAACCTATGTCTCGCTGTGCGTCCCCAGGCATTTCTCTTCCCCTCATAACCTCTTGACAATCTCCATATGCCCTTCCGCGTCGTCATCATCGGCGGCGGCCCCGTCGGCCTTACCGCCGCTCACGCCCTCCTATCTGCCGGCATTGACTTCGTGGTCCTCGAGGCCCGACACACTTTCACCCCCGAAGAAGGTGCTAGCCTGCTTGCCTACGCATCTACTCAGCGCGTATGGCACCAACTGGGCCTGCTCGGTGACATGGCGGCCAGGTCCTGCCCTGTCGAGACGCGCAGCTCATCGGATCATGCGGGGAACGTCTACCGTCGAGGTTCCCCCGGCGCGACTCATCGGAGGCTCTTTGGTGCGGCGCCATGGAACTTTCACCGAAGGGAGCTGGTCGAGGCATTGTACGAGAAGCTGCCGGCGGACATAAGGGGGAAGAGGCTGCGCGTGAGATGGAAGGTGTGTGGGGTTGATGTTGATGAGCAGGGCGTCATGGTGAGGTGCGAGGATGGCAGGGTGGAACGGGGGAGTATGGTTCTGGGCGTTGATGGTGTGCACAGTAAGACGAGGCGCCTGATGCGTGAGCTGATATTGGCATCGGCTTCAGAGGGCAGAGGCGGCGACGATATGGGATCCCCCCCACCGGAGCGACCGTACAAGGCCGAGTACCGCTGTTTGTGGGGAACGTGCCCGGCGCCGGGGGCTTGCAAGCCGAGGTCGAATGTGGAGAGCCACGGGCCGGATCGCAGCATCATGCTTATGACCGGGGATGATGCCCGCAGCTGGTTCTTCTTATACGAGCGACTGGACGGGACGCGCGATGAGAGCCAGACGTACACGGCCCAAGATCAGGAGGAGATGGCGGCGCGTTTTTCTCAAATCCACCCGTTGCCGGGCCTGCCCTTTGGCGATATATGGCCGACCCGTACCGCTTGTGGTATGAGTGACCAGATGGAGGGGGTGGTGCCCGGGAGATGGTGGTATCTCCCTGAGGCTCAGGGTGGCCGTGTTGTGCTTGCGGGCGATGCAGTCCACCGGATGACGCCCAACTTTGGCTGGGGCTTCAACTCCGGGGTCAACGACGTCTGCGCGCTGGTATCGCTGCTTCGGGCGAAAGTGACGGGCCCGTCATCGGAATTACTCTCGACCGCCCACCTAGACAGCATCTTTGCACGCTACGCAGAGGCGCGCTGCGTGGACGACAATGTGGCCGAGGTGGTCAGCATCAGCGGAACGGTGACGCGGCAGTGTGCGCATCCCAAGAGGGGAATCATTGCCGCCGCGGTTTCCTGGCTGCTCACGCGTGTCGTCCCGTTGCTGGTTCCGGATTTTGACGCGAAAATGACGAGGAAGTTGTTGGGTGGGATCATGCGGAGGGGTCGCGTGCTGGAGTCTGGGAAGAACGATGCCGTTCGGTCGGCTCCTGGAGATGGGAGACCTTTTGTTGGAGAGATGGGATGGGACTTTCCGATGCCCACTGCCATGGAGAGGGCAAAGGAGGAGGAGGCTTCGTTGCTGTCAGAGATGGAGGTAAGGTCACGACGCCAAATCTTCTAGTTATTTTCAATAAGTTATAGGAATGACATAATTATCAAAGTCTATATTACATCTAAGACAAGGCAGCTGTCCTCAATACGTCAATCGAGGTTAAGTTGGTGCTACCTTCTATGTAAGGGGAAAGGTTTGTCAGGATCATAGGGATGAGGTTTAAATCCTAGAGGGGGTGGGCAACGGGGGCCTTGCTAGATGACAAAGCAGCTAGTGTGGCCCCTTGTGTATATACATCTATGTATCTAAGATACTTATTTATAAATCTTTTAGTTTCGTAAAAGATTGGTATTAAATTTCCTATAAATTATTTATAAACTTATAAAATATATAATAATATATAATAGTTTTATTATTTCAATGTAAATTTACTATAAGCCAACCATTAGTTGGTTCTAATATTGCCATCAGGGTTACATCGTGAGTTGCCCAGATTCTTGGTGAACACGATGCGGGCAGCTATAGCACCGGCGATCATGGCTCGGTTTGGCACGCACCGGCTCGTCATTCTTTGCATAAACAACCTAGCCGAGCAGTACACCAAAGCAATCTGGAAGCGTCAGAAATACAGCCTTTTCTGTTGATGCCTACGTATCACCGACATAAGAAGAGCTGGCCAACTGACGTTGCAAACATGGCAACATTATCGGATCGCCCTGTAGCTAGCTGGCACCATCATTTCCTCTTTGCATCCTTATGTTTAGCGGCTCTGTTCGCTTCTGCGGCTCACACTCAGGGAAACGGCCCACCATCAACGTATCTCCGGGCGCCCACGGAGCGACAGATCGCCTGGCACGGATTAGAATACTATGCCTTCATCCACTTTGGGCCCAACACCTTCACAGATGAGGAGTGGGGGAGAAGCCAGAGCCTGCCCGACGTTTTCAACCCCGTCGGTCTGGACACTGACCAGTGGGCCAGGACATTCGCCGAGGCCGGCATGACTGGAATGATCCTCACAGCAAAGCATCATGACGGCATGTGCCTCTGGAATACGTCCACGACGGCGTACAAGGTCGACAACAGCGCGTGGGCCAAGAACCGCACCGCCCTGGGGTTGGAAACCAACGTGGTAGGCCTGGCTGCTGCCTCAGCAAAAAAATACGGTATTAAATTCGGCGTGTACCTGTCTCCGTGGGATATCCACCTCGATCCCGCGATGCCGAAACCGGGCCTCAAGGGTACAATCTACGACGAGCCGCAGATATTCGGCGACGCGACCGAGGGCGACTACAACTCCCTGTACGCAATGCAGCTCACGGAGCTCGTGACGATGGCTCTCGATGACGGCTCTCCGGTCGAGCTGTTCGAGATCTGGCTCGACGGCGCAAGCGGTTCCGACACGGTGCAGACATTCAACTGGACGTGGTTCCGCGACATCATTCGGGAGCACCAGCAGGACGCCATCATGTGGGGCCACCAGGGCGTCGACGCGCGCTGGGTCGGCAACGAGGACGGCGTGACGGTCGCCACCAACTGGCACACAATCAGCCGCACGCAGGACGACGCACGGTACGGCGAGGTGGAGCTGCAGACGGGCGTGCGGGATGGGCTGTACTGGACGCCCGCCGAGGCCGACGCGCGCATCCGCGACGGCTGGTTCTGGCACTCTAACGAGACGCCCAAGACGGGTGAGGTGCTGGTGGATATGTATATGCAGTCTGTATCTAGGAGCGTCAATTTGCTTCTTGATGTGCCGCCTGACACGGACGGTGTCGTCCAACAGGTGGACGTTGACTCGCTTATTGCGTTTAAGGGGCTGCGTGACGCCTTCTTCGACCGGGAAATCCTGACTCCTGGGCTCAACGCGACTGCCAGCAGCATACGAGACGAAGACGAGGAGCTGTACGGACCAGCAAACGCCATCGACAATGACCCCGCTACGTACTGGGCCGCCGATGCCAACGAGACCACGGGCTGGGTGGAGATCAATCTCGGTGGAACGTACTCGGTGGATGCTTTCATAGTTCAAGAGCACATTCCTTTGGGTCAGCGGATTGGTGGCTATTCCATCGAAGTTTCAACGGATGGAGCGTATGAGACGGTCGCTAATGGCACATCACTTGGGCACAAGCGGATCGATAGACTGGGAGCAGCTGTGCCAGCCTCCCAGATTCGGTTCAGTGTAACCCAGGCCAACGCGACACCTCTCATACAGAGTCTACAAGTCTTGGGCGACAAGCTGGCCTAGGCAACTACGCGACTCATTTCAGTTGCTGAATTGGCTGAAGTAATTGAGTTAGGTACCTGAGGGGTTGTGGATAGCAGGTTTAATTCAAAGACTCAATCTAGACGACGTCATAATTAGATGAAGTTTTATATCCTAAGGCGGCAATTTTTATTCCCTAATTTTATATTCCCTAGTAGTTCTCGTTCGTAATCGGATCACAATTCTCTCCCTTTCTTAAAAAGAGAGAAAAGAAAAAAGACTGCCATTGATAGCCTTACTCTATAGTTTAATTTTACGAGTATCCCAGAGGGCAGAGGAGGAGATGAGAGTCGGTTTAGTCGATAATATATCGACCTTTTTCAGTAACCATATTTAGCTGATCTCACCGAATTTAACATACTTCTAGGGATCAGCCATGTTACCTTAGGCGTGGTAGACAGGAGAAATAAAGAGCCACTCCCTATAACCAAGATACCTGTATTATATATATATAGGACTTCTATCGTGATATTTGATTACAGGATTTTTGATTTAAAGCAGAGGCATCCATGAGGACTAGAAAAAGCGTTCCAGAGTGTCACAATTCGACAGTTGCTGGGCTACTTTCACACTGCGAGGCACCTTGGCTCCAGTACTTGCCCGAGGCAACGAGACGAATATAACAGTCAAAGATTAGCAGATTTTCAAAACAGTTTCCACCTAATTTAGCGGTCAATAAGTTGTTGTAATGTTGGAGAGCAGATTTAATCTCTCCGGAGATGCACTGGCACTGAATCAGATTTATCACAAAACTCAAAGTGGACTAACGAGGTTCACCGCGAATGAAGCAATCACCTTACAAAGCAAATTCACTTCGCCACAGCTCGGCGGGCAGTGTAATTTACTAGCGGGCCTGAATTGCCACAGTTCTGCCAAGCGGTGGACCTTCTGAGCATCACCAGATCAGTTTTCGTCAGCTGCGTCTCATCTCAGAACTAGCATTGCAATCCATAACGAATCAGGCATTGTTCACCATGAAAGCGGCCACGTTGGAACCTGAGGAAGGGGGGGGGACATTCATACGGAGCGGGTTCGGAATGTCTACAGGAGCTAGATCGCTCCATCCTCTATGAAGTCCCCATTGTCATTTGCAGCTAAAACTTGGCATGTATAACCACTTGGGTTTGTGTTTAAAACCCTGCAAATGGCTCCGTTCAACGCGGCGAGCTTTACGTAACTAATGAAAATGTTATCTCAAAGTCGGGTAAGATTATCCAGCTCTGCTGATGCCAATCACGCCATTTTAAGCGAGCGAGAAAGTGGCCCTCGAACGACGAGACACTGACGTCGGACATCAACTCGGAGCAAGACATCAAGACGGAGGGACCTTACAAACCAGATGGCGAAGAGAGGGACGGGTACTACTTTAATCTCGCTGGGGAGCCAAGATTTTGCGGGCTTGCGAAAGACCTTCAGCGTCGTGACTGCGCACCGGGTGATACTGTGCGTACTGGCTCTGAGCGTGCTCACCAACCTCGCCTTCACGGGCCGCGAGACCTCGACGTGGTGGACGGAGAGGAGCGCGGCCAAGTTCATGGAGCGGCTGGGCGTGGGCCCGAATGTTATGATGAGCAAGGCCGTCTACATGGCTACTGCAGGCCACACACATAATTCGCGGACCTTAATAAACAGATCTAATCACGTTTAGTAGCGGATCATATTTGACACTGGCGAGAATTTCACGCCTGGGCAAGTACTACCTTCCGTTATGATTGCCGGGATCACAAGTTATTAGGGGAAGTTTTGTCTATTCTAGCAGTTCCTAATGTACCGATAGCAAGTTTATTCACGGTGCCTATGTAGCTAGGTAGTGGGGACACCGCCAAAGAAGCGGCACAGTTTCCCTACAGTGATACTTGGATATTTCATAGTCATCCGGCCAGCCCGGAGAGGGGGGCTTACGCCACAAGTCATTCACTGAATGATTCCGGGCCCATGTCTCACTTCCAAGTCAGCCCTACGTCGCTCGTGTCAGCCCTACAATTCTCGGCATTCTAGCAGCTGAGTGATTCGTTGTCCCGGAAGAGAAATAATTTTCAGTGGGAAGCTGAGCCAATCATACTGCCACGGCTGGGCGCCGACAAAAGGCCGCAAAAGGCCGCAATCACGCGCCCTTGGGCCGTGTTTACACAGTGATTCTCAGCGTTTACGCTCTAAAGATCGCGAGAGATGCCACAAAGAATTTACTTATTTCATTGATTTACGCTCTGTCTTGGCATTTTCAGCCGTAGAGATGATCTAAGCTTACTTGATGTGATACCAGCATTGTCGCGAAGATAATGACCACCGCCAGTTCCAAATTGCAAACAGCTCGGATTGTGAGGGGTAGGAACTGAAATTTATGAGACAGGCGATGAATAGAGAGGGAGGGCTTCACTTATAAAAGGTAGCACGACGCACCTTGTTGTGAGACGATACTGAGTAGGAAAGGGGCATCGGAGCATTATCCAAAACGACGAAACGCGCAGCTCAGGGGCTTACATTAAACTCAGAAAAGCACTTCACGAATTAACAGATACTCTACTGCTCCACGATGTTGATCCGCCATCTGTTCACCTCGGCCCTAGCATTGGGGCTCGCATCCGCGGCCCCAGCAGAAACTCGTCAAGCCCCAACTATCAACATCCAGTTGAAACACAGCACTCTCGACGCAATCAAATCACTGGATAATGTGCCTCTGACGAACGCCCTTGTTCCTGTAGATCCCGCATTCAGTGCAGACATCGCCATTGCGGAGTGCGATGGGGGTTGCAGGATCGCATTTCACTGTACACTGTATGGTCAGAACGAGAACGCTCAGATCCAGGTCGGCCCTGGCGAGACCAAGTTTATCTTCGACGCTTTTGCCACGGTCACTGCCGTTTCCTGCGCACCTGGGTTCCCCGCGGAGGCCGAGTCAAAGCGCCAGGCCGAGGGAGAGGGCGGCCTTGTGGTTGAGTTTACGAACCACCCTTTGGAGGTCACTGAGACGATCAGACTTGATGCTGATGGCCAGCCCCGGGCGGTCAACTTCGATTTCACCGTGAGCGTTGTCTCGACTCGCTGTGCGGAGATCTGCATTCCCGAGCTAGCGTACCACTGTCAACTGTTCGACCGGGCCTTGCAGCCGGTTGGAAATCTGACTGGTCCGGGATCCCTCAGATTCCCTCAGGGCCAGCAGCCTTTCATAGGCCAAATCACCTGCTACGACGACTTTGGCCAGGGGGCTGTTCTAGATGAGCGCTCAGAGAAACCCAAGGCTCGCCAAAGCAACGACCTGGTTCAGGGCACGGTGGTCTTCAGCAACGAGCAAGGAGACAGGTACGAGCATGAGCTTGTGCTTGATAAGCTGGTCGTGCTCCCCGACAACGTCCTTCCCGTCTTTTACACCGACGCAACCGTGATTCTGTTGCACGATCCCCTCGACAGGTTCTGGTCCTGCAGGGCTTTTGCTCGGGGGCGTGCGAGCTTCGACGATCTCGGAGTGTTCTACGCGAATGAGAGGTTCAACAAGACATTTGAGGGAGGTGAGATCTACACTTGGAAGTGTGATTAGACACCTGCATAGCATCCCAAACGTCAAGAGGCAGGCTTTCGGAACTTCAACGAAGGATGATGGGCACGTATTTTATTCTCTAGGCTCATTCACAACTGATTACCTTTCCCGAACAGACTGGGGATTGATATTTGGATTTTGTATCTGGTTTTTATATCTGCAAAATCTCCTTAAAATTCATTATTTATCATCCTAAGTGCATAGACTCTCTTGGGCTGTGGTTGAACGTAGGCCAGATAACTCTGACGTTTACTCACCTGGAATTCAAGCACCGTGTCTTCCACAGCATCTCTCTTGGTGTCTTTGAGTAAATATCACGTGCATTAATCATGGAACTTCCATGAATACTCGCAAACCCCAAAGCATTCACCCTTCCCAGTTTTTGACACTGGCTAAAGAGAATCCATCCGGTCTCTGAGAGGTTTCGAAGACTTGAAAGTTCTAGCGCGGACGTCATGGATATGAACTAGGTTATTTGTGCGGATTCTATTCTATAAGAGGTCAAGAGAATTAAGACTAAAAGGTCTTGAATTTCAGGATATAGGGGTGCATGTCATATACTGCACTCATAATCACTATGATTCCAATCCATACGCAATATGGTATAACATATTGGTAATATATACACCAGTACCCGCAGAGGTTACGGTTTTTTACCTCTAATACAGGCTATTATAATGAGACATGGAGGCATAAAAATAAATGTTTTACGCGTACCTAGTTAATATTCATACCAACAGACCTAGCGCTAGACATGCATGGGCTACATATGGACATAGGCATTCGCTATCATACAAGGCACCGTATAGTCAGAATGCCACTTTAAAATAAAGATACCAATTTCGTACAGTCTGGCCCCTAAGGGAATGACACCTTCTTCGCAAAAGCCTCCGCCGTTCCCACCAGACCTGCCACCCCGAGGTCATCCTTTGTCACCAAGACCTCGTCGACGCTGGTGAAGCCTTTACCGTCCATGGCCTCCATGTAGGAATGCGACACGTCCATGATTTCGCCCCAGGTCGGCCAGAGCCCGCAGTAGTCGGCACTGCGGATCTGCAAGCAACGTACCTCGATGCCCTGCGCCTCGCCGTAAGCCCGTGCCACCTCGGCGAGCGTCAATTGCTCAACCACGCCGGAGACGGTCTTGGCCGGTAGGGACAGGTCTGGCCGCTCGAGGATAGCCCTTACAAAAAGGCCCGGATTCGTACTCTCATCTCCCAGCAGTGGGACCCCCACCGAAGGCGACACTCCTAGCAGCTGCGTGTAAATCTTGCTTCCGTCGGCGGTGTGCAACTCGTTGGGCCGATACCAAGGGTAGTTCATGTTGCTTGCGTACCAACCAAGCCAGAGGAACGTGGTCTTGGTAAGAAGCTGCGGATGCTTGGTCTTGATATAGTCGTCGACGCGGTTCTTGCTCTCATAGTACGGCACCACGACCTTCCCGCCGGTGTTCTTCCGCGAATTGGGCAGCGTTGACCATACGTAGTGCACCAGGGACTCGGTCGCAGCCGCGGCGTCTGCGAGGTTCCTGCCCAGGTGGGTCTCGATCTCCATTGACTTTTCGATGCCCAGTGTTGGCAGTGCCTCAAAGAAATTGGTTGCTGCAAAAATTGCGTGGCTCCCTTTGAAGGCCTCCCGGAGGGACTCGGCATTGTTGACATTTGCCCCAACCACCTCGACGCCGCTGGCTGCCAGTTTTCTGGCGGTATCGCTCTTTGCGTTGCGAGTAACAGCCCGAAGAGAGTATTTCGGGTTGCTCAGGAGCGCCCTGATGACTGAGCCACCTTGGACGCCAGTTGCGCCAATAACGGTGACGGTCTGGGACATGATGAACTGTCTAAGCACCTAGGCGAGGAACCTGGAGCAGACGAGATATAGTCAGTGGAAGTGGTCGGAAGATATTGTGCTCTCCCAACGAGGAAGATGGCGAGGCTGATTATGAGTGACTCAAGGTTTTGGGCAGTTGGACGGTGGATTATTTATACCCGGGTGATTTCATGGCCTTTCCATGTCTGTTTGGAAATGTCCGAGGCATGGCCTCGGCTCTGCGTAGGATGTAGTTCGTACAAGCAAAACGCCTCTGCCAATGTGACTTGAAAAGCTGTCTAAGTCGTGCGGTGGTTGCTACATATGTAAGCCGCACGGAATGCGGTCAAAAGTGGACCCCCGCAGGTGTCAGCACCGCAGTGACATTTCAGGATCCGCACTATTATAGCACCTCGCAGTGCGCTGGAATCTCCTCCCGTCTTCCATGTGTGGGCTCTGGCACGACCGGCAGTACTGTGCAGAACCCCGTCCCCATCCGTCAGCCGCACAGTTCCCATGTCTCCTCGGCGCAAGTCCTGTGAGGCTTGCTTCAAGGGCCGCAGGAAATGTGACCGTGACTATCCCTCATGCGGCACCTGCCGGCGTACAAGAAAGAGCTGCCACTATGCTTATGCGCCGCCTTCTTCCTCCGGGCTGTCCGATAGCCCAGCAGCCCCAGGTGCGGACACGGCTGATGGCGTCCCCACTGGTATGGAATTCACGCTCGCTTCTAGCCAGACATCAGTCACGGAAAGATGGCCAGAGGTGACACACAGCAGCTCCGCCAGCCCGCCACCCACTTCCGCCGCGCAGCTCTCCTCCTCTTCCTCGCTATCATCGCGTGGGCCGCCAATAGTGCAAACACCAAACCTGAACGTACCAAATTTCCTAGGCGGCCTTGGCGAGTTGCAGCGCATCCAAGGAAGCACCGACAGCTGGCAGTGGGTCATTGGCGAGCTCAGGCGCTGCCCGCGCGACTTCGCTGCGCGTGGCGAGACGCTGTTCCTACACAGGGACCTCTACCGTGAGGGGATGCCTCGGGCGATCCGGTCGGCGCTGGGCGTCTCCGCTGTCTTCTGCACGCTTGACGAGGACAAATCCGGGCTCCTATTCCGGACCCTAGACGCCGAGGTGTTGGAATTGCTCACTGCACCTCCGCTACTGGAAACCGACGACAGCCGGGAATACGGCAATGTGGGAAACACCAGCAATGCCAGAAGTAATTTGACCCTAATCGAGGAACTGGCGCGGCTGCAAGCCCTGACGCTATATCAGATGATTCGCCTCTTCAGCGGCGGACTAGAGCAGCGCATTGTTGTGGAGCAGCAGCGAAGCCTGCTCACCAAGTGGGCTCTGCAGCTTCTCAGGCGGTCGCGCGCCGAACTCGATGGAGATGGTCACTGTGCGCCAGGTCCTAGTGGCCATATTGGCAGCTGGAAAACCTGGATACTTGCCGAGAGCATTCGCCGTTCCGTAATGGTCGTGTACATGTTCTACGGCATGTACTCGCTTGCGACGGAGGGCTTCTGCACCGAGATCCCCACCCTCGCCAAGCTGCCCGTTTCGGCCATACCATCGTCTTGGGACTCGGAGGCTGCTTACCTGGCTCATAGCCAGAGGGGCGGGGCGAAAAGTATAATGGCATATGAAGACTTCACACAATTATGGGCGGTATCACGGCGGGGAGGGCTGGATCCATTCGGCAAATTTCTTATTGTTCCGTGTCAAGGTCTCGAAGGTGTTGTCTCTTGAGCCACATGTCCCACTGGGAGGACAGGGAGCGTTACATGCACGAGGTCGGCGATTTCCTCTCAAACACAGCACCAGATGACAGGAACGAGCTGTGAGAAGGCTTTGTGTCAACCTTGTCTCACATCTTCCACCTGCATATGATATTCCATCCAAGGAACCATATATTAACTAGACATGCGAAGCACTCTGTAGCTGTTGAGTATTTAGATAGAGGCGTATCAGGAGCGGTCCGAGGGCTGTCGCGAGCGCGTAGATGGAACATGCCATGTAGGTTTTCATCGAGCTCATATGGAGTTCCTCCGGGATGCTGATGATAGCTGGTGACACTATGGTCAAAGCCATGAAGCTCATGAAGCCAGTAATGGCTAAGACTAAGGTAACCGGTCATGGCAATGCGTCTTGGCCAGTTCAGAGGGTTGGTAATGCCTGCAAGGCCGTCAAAGGTAAGTTTAAATCGATCTACGATTGTGTCAGAGGTGGAAGGCAGTGGAGTATTCTTCTCAATAACTACCAATCAGGGGAACGAGCTGGGGCTGGATCGGGTTTAGTTGCTCATTTGCGTGAGCCAGATTCCCATGTGGTCTGGAACTCGGCACATCGGATGCCATCGTCTATAGCTGCACAAACACGACGTGGTCGTCGGGAAGCTGGATAGGAACAGTCACCAGCGTGGTTTCTTCAGTCAGCGTTCACACACCCAGCTCTTTCTGTGGGCGCACCCAGTACAAGAAATTAAGCGTGCAGCACACTATAAATTCTTGTACCCCCCTTACTCTTAAGCCTCTCTCCATGCCCCTCTGAAGGGCCCCTCTAAAAGGCCCCTGTAAATCGCACCCTTCTACCTGTCCTCTATATACCTAAGGGAAGGCCCTTTATATATTCTTTTATGTACCTCTTTAAAAGCTCTTTCTTTAGGCGCGTAAAGGGCCTTCCTCTAGGCGTGTGGAGGGCCTTCCTGAGTGTATATGCCTAGGGGCCTAAGCCTAAAGGGTACTTACTAGTAGTAAACTTTTTATATGCTTAATTGTTGGCTGGGTCACGTATTGCGATACGAGTGGTGGTTGATGGTTGATATTCGCTGGTCGCTAAGAGTAGGTAGGTAGGTAGGCGTAGCTAGCTATCGTGGCTTTATATAGACAGAAGTAGTAGGCTTAGTCAGCCCCCTAATACTATCACTACTGGTCTTGACCTACCATAGTGACTACTACTGGGAACCAGCCGTATTCACCTGTAGTAGTGACTATTGCTAGTCACCACCAGTAGTAGCCCACTGTGGCTGTTGCCCACTATTGCTACATTAATAGACTTTCTATATCCTTAGTTAATAAACTTTCTATATACCTAATTAACTTTTTATATACCTAGCTAAGGGTAAGATAAGGCTTAAGTATGGATTTAAGGAGCTATTAGTATAAGGGAACTTGGTATACTATATACTTAATTTCCTTTATCTACTGGGTGCACCCACGGAAAGAGCTGGGTACGTGAACGCTTATAACTGGGCTTCTTCCATAATAGTCAACTTGATTGTACATCTGTTCTGCCCTCAATACCTAGGTACCTTGGCTCCACCTGCCGAACGACTAAATGCTTGTCGGGAACTCACATTCTCCGACAGCCCGAGGCGAGTGTAAATCCGACTTTAAACAGGAAACTCATTAACCATTACTTTGAGCCATAATTTAATACAATCTCGGAATTATACAGTTTCGTTCTTGGTCCGACCATAAACCCCTCCCCCCCCCCGGGGTGTTTTTTGTTTTTTCGTTTTTTTTCTTTAAAAAAAAGAAAAGAAAAGAAAAAGGAAACAAAAAAGAGTCGCATTATAGAAACCCAATCTCTACCAACCTTGGAAAGTAAAGCAATATTACCAGTACCTAGGGCTTCAAGAACTCAGAATGCCTCAGCAACAAAACACATCCCTATTCGTCGACGACGGCTGCAAGACTTCAGTCATCCGCAACTTCCCCTTCCCTACACCGGGGGATGATGAGTACCTGATCGAGGTTCTGTTCTCCGGTGTCAACCCGGCTGACATCAAGCATGCCCAAAATCTCGGGATCCGGAATGTTGTGATGGGGTACGATTTCTGCGGGCGCGTACTGCGCACCCCGGAGTCGCCGCCGGGTGGGCCCGGCAAAGCCAGGTTCGCAGTTGGCGACCTGGTAGCCGGCATGACCCCTACGGGCGTAGGACGCCCACAGAAATATGGCTCGCACCAGGACCAGCTGGCTGCGCCGGAGGATATGATGTTCAGCGTGCCTGGGAATCTACCGCCGCAGGAGGCCGCTGCACTGCCCGCGGTCGCCTGTACGGCGGCTGACGCATTGTACAGCTTCTTCGAGGCCCCGGCGCCAGGTGAGAATGCACCGCCTGGGGAAAGCCAAGGGCCATTGTTGGTGGTAAGCAACTTCCGGAGACGATTTTAACCCGCTGGAGAATAATGATTTTTATTCCAGTGCCCATGTCATAAAAGCCATGGGCACCCTGTATCTTATTCCAGCCTGAGTTCCCTTGAAACTTCTTCCTTGGTTCTCTAAAAGCTCACTCACGATGCTGCAGTGGGGTGGATCGACAGGAGTTGGCCTCTGCCTCATACAATTTGCCCGGGCGAGCGGCCTGTCGCCCATCATCGCCACGGCATCACCGTCGCGACATGAGCTGCTACGCGACCTCGGAGCAACTCATTGTTTCGACTACAGAGACCCCGACGTGGCAAGCAAGATCAGGACGGCCGTGCAGGAGTCAGGGGCCGGCCAGCTGTCCTACGCGATAGACGCAGCGGGGTCCAGTGAAGCGGTTGGGCTAATCGAGAAGCTGGTCGAACCCCGGACGGTATTCTTATCTACGGTCATACACCCGGGCAAGAGTGATGTAAAGATGCCCCTGGCTTGCACTCGGGACGATGTGGATTTGCGTCTGCCCAACGGCATGGAGATCACTATACCGGCGCGGTTTGAAGACTGGAAGAAGACATGGAGCACTGTAAATTGGGCAGTGGCTCATTACGGCAAAGGTTTCCGAATGCCAGCAGTTGAGTTGTTCGATGGCAGTGCGGAGGATGCTATCGCGGAACTTCAGAGAATTGCTGCTCAGGGCAAGTTTGGCAAATTGGTCATCAAGCATCCACTAAGGTGATTGTTTCAGCTGTGTTTGTAACATTCCACGGGTGGTGATGTGGTGAAGAATAGTACAAACATTTACAAGGCTCTCTTCGTCTTCCTTCTTCCGTGGATCCTTACATATAAATATATATATATATATATAGTTATATGTGTGTGAATTGATACAATCATAGCATTTGAGCTGGAGTATCATAGCACAGTTGACATGTCCAACATTGTGTAAAGATGGAAGTTGAGAACTCCCACTGATTACTTAACAAAGCAATTATCAAGCCATGCTTGGTTACCTCGGTAAATGATAAACTATCCGGAATTGAAGGCAGGTGCAATGATCACGCAAGATATATTTGAATTACGATCTACCACCAATAGCCCTTATGCATGCAGCTACAACAGCATCTGGCATGCTCAGAAAAGGCGAGTGCGACGCATCGAATGTCTCCGTATCGATCTGGATCCCAAGAGCCCTGACATCCTCAACCATCTTCTCTTGCAAGAACAAAGGGAGCGCATTGTCCTTCTTACAGAGCTGATAACTGGTCGGGATATACTTGTAGGCAGGATACGTGGCTTTCGAAGCAAAGCACTGGATGCTGTGGTGGGACAGAGTATCGGCGGCCTTCTTGGCCTCGTCGGGGCTGAGGTCATTGTAGAAGGTCACCTCCGGCGTGGCAGGCCTGGCGCGCGTCCCATTGTCCCACAGAGTGACCCCCGAATTCAGTTTTCCGCCAGTCTTGTCCAGTAGAGACGTTCCTGGGTGTGAAGTCTCCGTCAGCATGATAAAGGGCACATCTGCTTGGGCACTCCGCATATAACCCACCCTCGGGCAACATAAATGAAGAGCAGTAGATCAGCCTCACGAGGCCGCCATTCTTGCCGGCGGCCGCCCTCTCCTTCTTCCCCAGGCCACGGCAGGCCTCCGTCCCGGCGGTACCGCCGTAGCTGTGCATGAACAGCACCACGTCCTGGCCTCTATCTGCCTCCTCCGCGATTGTTTTGCTGATCGCGTCGACATCTGGCCCGAATTCGACCAGGGGCGGTTCCGCGCCACAGCTCGGGAGGTCGACACCCTTGACCGTGTAGCCAGCGGCGCTGAGCAGCTTCGCGATGGGATCTAGAGCGGACACCGGGTGGAACGCGCCAGGGACCAGGACGAAGGTCGTGCTCGATGTCATTCTCACGGAATTGGTCTTCCTGCGTCAACTGTGCGGACGGTCAATTCTCTTGTTTGTGACTTGGCTTGCCAGGAATTGCATTCCACCGAGTAAGGTGTTAATAAAACCAGGTGGTGATATGCAAGAATGGGACGTTGCTGTAAAGATCCTCACTCTCATGCTCTCGCTTCACCTCAATGAAAAGAGGAAATGGGTGGCTTCTTATGCTTGCTACTCCGTCGTAGCCACCCCTCAGTGACTCGGGCGGAGCAGATGGTAACCCTTGGGGGTGCACCATCCTCGGTATATGGGGCTCTCATTAGCCCCGACTCTAAGACGGCCATCATTTAGGGCGATGTTTCACCTCATGTGTGGGGCACAAGGTCGGCTCGGGTCGGCGCTTCGGGAACGGGGTATGCAGAAGCACCGCCGCAGTATACACGGGTTTGCGGGTGGGTGTGCTGGTTGCATGAAAGTCTCCGGTGTAATGCAAAGCGCAAGATCAGAACAGTAACACGATTGGCCGCTGCCCCTATTCCTAGGTGTGGTTCGGGGCCCCGATTTGCATTACGACCGGTTCAACCCGCCATAGAAGGACTTCGGGGTTGAAGAGGAGTGTGTTTCGTATTGTTAGTCGACAGAGCCGCGTGGTCGTTCGCATGCAGGGCTGAACAGCGCAGCGGGTACCAGTCAGTCGGCTAGGAAAGCATGAAGTAGCTGGATCGAGGGCGAACCGGTCTATTGGTCTATCATGGTCAGGTCTATCGTCTCAGTTATTGCTTTTTTCGTTTGAATTTCAAAAACCTTGCCCGCTCTTGTCGGTGGGTATCTCCAATCACTCCCGTGTTGCTCTATTCCCCGAGCCTCCTCAGCAGCATCCAAGCCATGGCGCGGTGGTACCACTTGATCAGGCCCATGACGTCTCAGGCCGCAGCGGTGCCGGCCTCTGGCGACTCCTCGGGCCAGACGTTATAGCCGAAGGTGTCCTTCATGTTCACGAAGCGCGTGTGGCGGCCCTTGGCCACCTCGTTGACGGCCTCGAAGTCCTCGTCCGACAGCTTGGGCACCTGGAAGTTGCTCTCGATGCGGTGGGGCGTCGAGCTCTTGGGCAGCACGACGTATCCCCTCCTGAGCCCCCAGGCCAGTAGGACCTGCGCCAGGGTGTGATTGCTGCGCTCAGCGACCTCGTTGAGCGTCTTGTTGGTGCGCACCTTCTCGCCGGTGGTCGGGACCTGGTCCTGGGAGCCCAGGGGAGAGTACGCCTCGGGCAGGATGTTGTTCTCGAGGCAGAACTTGACGAGCTGCTCGTTGGGCAGGAAGGGGTGGATCTCGATCTGGTTGACGGCGGGCCTGATCTTGGCGAAGGACAGGAGCTTCTTCAGGCCGTCGATGGTCCAGTTGGAGACGCCGATGGCGCGGGCCTTGCCGGACTCTGCCAGCTCCTCCATGGCGCGCCATGTCGGCTCGGGGTTCTCCGTGAGCTCCTTGTTGATGATGTACATCCCATCGGGCCCGAGTTTCGGCTGGTAGTCGTCGGTCCTCTCAGCGGCAATCGGCCAGTGGACGAGAAAGAGGTCGACGTAGTCGAGGCCGAGCTTCTTGAGGGAGTCGTCGAGGGACCACCTGACGTCCTCGGGCTTGTGCAGGTGGTTCCAGACCTTGGTGCAGACGAAGATATCCTCACGCTTGACATGAGGGTTCTCCTTCAGAAAGTCCCGGATGGCCTGGCCGACCTCGCCCTCGTTCTGGTAGAACCAGGCGCAGTCCAGGTGCCGGTAGCCGACCTCGAGGGCCTTCTTGGTGGCCCTGTAGCTCTCACCCTCGGAGCCCTCGCTGGCGAATGTGCCGAAGCCCAGGCCGGGCACCTTGACGCCGTTGTTCAGGGTGAACTCGACTTGTGGTGCCATGTTGCTGTGATTTGCTCTGCTGTCTTGCCGCGGCGGGATGGGAAATGGATTCCTGTGCAAGGGCGTGAGTATGCGTGCGCTGTCACATGCAGATGCGCGGGACAACAGCGCGGACGCACCTTGATAACCTGTCTCTGCTTGGGATCGTCGATCCGCGAATTCAAAAAGTCGGTCTGCGTGTTGACGGGGACGTGATATCCAACTTGGAAACTGGCAGCGCAACACTAACGACCAAGGATCCGTCGGAACTCCAACGAGAGCACGGCATTGATAAGGCCGGGCTGAGCGAGGGATTGCATCATCCCTCCCCAACAGAAAAGCCAGTGCCTGTTGCTGGGAGGAGGGGGCCTGACGGCACGGCACAGTGCCAGGCCGTCGTCGTTGTGCGAGTCGCCAGTCGCCACGGGCGGCTGGCTTATTGGCCTTGTTGCTGATTTTTGCTGGGCCTTCGCACCGTCTCGAGGGCGGTCGGCGGGTGCAGGTGGGTATTGTCGTGGGTCCACCTTACGAAATGGTGGTTTCAGTTGGTTGTGCTCGAGTCACCTCGACGTCGAGCATGTGAAAGGGTCCAGCGTGTCGCAGGGATGGACCAGGCACGGGGGGGAGGGTTGGTCTGGCGTGGGCGTCGAGGATATACACGTAGTGCAGTGCAGTGTACACTACATAGTACGTCCTTGGAGGTGTGTTCCAGGGAGCTGTTGGCATCCGGGGCGCCGATCATGGATCTGACTGCGTGGATAGCTGGGGCCCTTGTGGGTCCTGCCGAGCAGATCCGGAGGAGATTTTGCCAGAGGCCCGTATTTCTGACATCATTTAGCGCACCTGCGGCTCCGCAGCGCTGCAACGAGGCGGAGGGTGCGCGGACGCTTCTCGGCGGGACCTGACGGCCCTTTTCCGGTAGCCACAGCTGCCGTGCCAGGTAGGGGCCCCTAATGTGTACCTACACTAGGTAGGTAGTGTATGTGCACTACTCCGTAGTGCACTAGGAGCCACTGGCTCAGGGCACACACGGCAGCCACAGCTAGGTACTTAGACTACTACGTACACTACGGCAAAAGAGGCGGCGGCTCTGCACCGGTACTGGCACCCGGACAAGCTTTGGAAGGCTCTTTTCTACACTGCACTAGCTTCTTCCTCAGGCACACGTGTCTCACGGGCCAGGCACGGCGTTTCGAAACACGGCATCTTCTTTGTTTTTTGCTCTCCTTTATCTCTTGTCTGCCACCGTTGTCTCAGGGCCCCTGATAGACTGCCGCATACCAGCATACATGCCCTGCTCGGCTGCCTGCTATGGCATATTCTAATCTGTGGATACCTCTCGTCGCGGGAATTTATCGCGACAATTGTGGCGCGATGACGTCCTCTTCGAGTCAGGGTCCCCATTCTTCTTCGTCCGATACCCTTACGTGCTGTGGAGCCATGTCTCCATTCTTCGTGTTCCTCCGGCAGACACATGGCTGTGAGTGTAGACATTCACAGTATACTAACTACGTGGGCAAACATGGCATTATGTACTGGCGACATCTGAGCGTCCCTGCTGTCCCGCCGTCGAGACCTGCTCTCGGGCTGGGCGACAGGTATACTGTACATCCTGCCATCCCACCGCCCGCATGAATGAGATCATCTCAACAGCTTCTCCTTCGCGAGACGCGATCCAAATACCCCCCTGCCGGCACGAGCTTAGGCACACACAGTACCACAATGCGAGCAGACAGCTCTTGTCAAAAAGTTGGCCCTCCTGTTCACCTGCGTCTCGGGAGAAGCAGGCTCCTGGCAGAGCATATAAGCGCTCGAGGAACCCACTTCCGCAGGGCGAAGTGATCTTGATATCCGTGAAACCCGTCTGTTCTCTCTCACACTTCTGCTTGTTGTCGTGACAGAAGCTCCGGAAGCCAACTCCTAAAGACTCCCCAGCACTGAGGCTCTCATCCTTTCCTTTCCTTTCCTTTTTTTTTTTTTTTTTGATACCCCGCAGCTTCCATCATGCCTGACACCAACGGCACTCAGAACGCCCAGAACGCCCCCATCCCCATTCCTGACGAGGATGGCCCTATCGAGGTCCCAGCAACGCGGTCCTCCGTCTCCGAGGCCGCAAAGTATATGCACAATCTCAGCGCTGTGCCCTCCATGAAGGACCGCCGGGGATCTCGTAACTCTTTTGGTGCCTCGCTGCCTATCCCCAGGAGGCAATCGCGTCAGTCTCGCTTGTCCTCGGTGCACTACCCTGATCGCGATGCTGTCACCGGCCGACCCACCCGGCCTGGCATGCCACCGATGCAGCCCACTCGTGCGCTGTTGGCATCCCAGGTCCAGACCATCGAGACCGAGAAGGTCAACAAGGCCAAGAACATGGCCTTTGCCTTCGACATCGATGGTGTCCTGGTCCACGGTGATCGTCTGATCCCAGAGGGCCGCAAGGCCCTGGAGATCCTAAACGGCGAGAACGAGCTCGGCATCAAGATCCCTCACATCTTGTAAGTATTCACATCTGTCTTCGGCTCCCCTGCGGAATCTCCTCCTGTCTAGGCCGGCTCCTAACGTCATGGCCAGCCTCACCAACGGTTCTGGCAAGCCAGAAAGGGCCCGTTGCGAGCAGCTCAGCAAGATCCTCGGTCAGCCCGTCTCCACCGACCAGTTCATTCAATCCCACACTCCCATGTCCGCCCTGTCCGAGTACTACAAGACCGTCCTCGTCGTCGGCGGTGAGGGCTACAAGTGCCGTGAGGTCGCTGAGCAGTACGGCTTCAAGGACATTGTCGTGCCCAACGACATTGTCTGCTGGGACCCTACTATCGCCCCCTACCGGGTCTTCACGGATGCCGAGAGGGCCACCTCTCGCCCCCGGGACTTTTCCAAGGTCAACATCGAGGCCATCCTCGTCTTCAGCGACAGCCGCGACTACGCCACCGACATGCAGATCATCATGGACCTGCTGCAGTCCGAGAACGGCCGCCTCCACACCCGGGCCAAGGACCCCGTGTCCCAGCGCATCCCCATCTACTTCTCCCAGGGTGACTTGCTCTGCCCCACGGAGCATCCCTACCCTCGTATGTCTCAGGGTGCCTTCCGCATCGGTCTTGAGGCCATGTACCGCGCCCTGACCGGCGTCGACCTGGAGCGTGTCGTGTACGGCAAGCCCGAGATGGCCACGTACAAGTACGCCGACGAGGTCATGACCAGCTGGATGGGCGAGCTGCACGGTGAGGAGAGGCTGCCAGAGAACATCTACATGGTCGGTGACAACCCGGCTTCCGACATCATCGGCGGCAACATGTACGGCTGGAACACGTGCCTGGTCCGCACTGGTGTCTTCCAGGGCGGCGACAACGACGAGAACAACCCGGCCAACTTTGGCGTCTTCCCCAACGTCCTCGAGGCCGTCCAGACCGCTCTCCGCAAGGAGCTCGGCCAGGACTTCAAGATGACCTTCGACGAGAGCATCAACCCCCTGCACTCGGACGAGTCTCACGCTGTCGACATCTGATATTAAACCCCCCCCCCCNAAAAAAAAAAACAGCTATGCATTTGTGGCAGGCATTTATTGTTTACTTTCATTCTCCTTATAGACCGGGTCAACTGGCGTTTTCGGGGTTATTCGATGTGATGGGCACATCCAGGGTTAACTACCGAGACACGTCTCGGCACGTGACTGCATCAAGATTTATGACCATAGACTTGGATTTAGACCAGTTCTTAGATTTAGAATTGATGATACCGACAGACTTGATCTGTACGCGGCTTCAGTGGCGCCACCTCTCTGTACCAGTTTCGTGCACTGCATCGGCATTGAAGCTTTTCGTGTGTAAGATGCGACAGGATGCCTGCTTGAAACCAATGCTACCTAGGCACCCATGCCGCACATACCTACCAAAGTTGTACAGCCAGATAGATACCTAGTCCTATACTGACTACGCTATGTGTTATTTATCAGCATTAGTCCTAACGTCTCCGCACCCGACGAACTACAGGATGCCAGTCACGTACCTAGTCGGTCTTGTTCGATCTTGTATTATTCAGCTGATATGTTCTTAATACCTTGGAGTTATCGGGACCGACTTGCGCTGTCGCTCGGCAACAAATATTTTGGTTAGCATGGGATCCTCTTTACAGTCTGAAGCCCCGAGTGCTTACATGTTTTATTCAAATACCGAGTGATTTTGTGTTGCCCTTGTCTGCATGCCTCCGGTACCGCAAAATAAAACACGTGGTTGTTCCCAAGGCAGGTTTCCCAAAATCAAGAAATCGTCCTTGCTATTGTGTCGCAGACTTATCATCTGAGCACAGATACACAACCAACCACAAGATGGGCGGTGTCCCTTCCAAGCCGGGTGATGCAGCTATCCAGCTCCAAGTCATCGGCGCCGGGTGCTCAAGGACCGGAACGGCGTCGATGCAATTGGCGCTAGCGAAGGTGCTGCAAGGGCCAGTGATGCATGGGGGAACGCATATACTTTGGCGCGAGGATTATGAATACGCGCCATTTACTAACCGGGCAAGTAGCAGTAGCAGACAATTGCCAACCATGCAGCATTCGCAAAGAAATGGGTCCGCGCGTACGAGGTACGGGAGGCCGATGGTAAGGAGGAAACCGTGAAGCTCCTACGGGAGCTCACTTCCGGGCACGCCCAACTTTGACTTCATCCCCGTGCTCACTGAGTTGTGCCTGAGGCGAAAGTGGTACTCGTCACACGGGACCCGGAGAGATGGTGGACGAGCCTCAGGGGCAACCTGAAATACGCATTTCCATGGTACTTGCCTGTTCTCACGGCTTCGATACCTGGGCTGCGATGGTTCCCTAGCATTGCTGCTCACTGGCAGAGGATTGCCCTGAGGGAGGTGGGAAAAGCCCGCGGGCCAGGAACTCCTCTTGGGCCAGGTTAGTCACCCACTACTCAAATATTTTTATGTCTATCAAGTTTTACCTGATGATTCTGACGCCGAACCAGATCTTATTGAGGTTCATAACGAGACTGTCAGGCGGGCTTGTGCCACGCGAGCGACTCCTGGTCATGAACCTAAAGGAGGGATGGTAGCCGCTTTGCGAGTTCCTAGACAGACCAGTGCCGAACGAGCCATTTCCGCTGTTAAATGACGCAGAGGAAGCCGAAAGAGTTGCAAAGGGAGTTTTGGAAAGTGTACATTGGTTTGGTTGGGCATCATCGGGGTGATTACGGTTACTGCTCATACAGCTGCAAGTTTCGTGACGACTCGGCCCCTTGGGGCTCATAGTCAGCGATATCAAAATGACCAATTCTTTCAGACACTAGCAAGCGAAAAGCTGATTCCTCTGATCTTATGTTCCATTGCATGCTCCCTGTCCATGGGCTACCTGCAGTGTGAGAGCGACTCTGACTATGGACTCAAATCTCAAGTATCAGCCGTACGGCCGAACCCTTGCTCTTGCAAAAAATAGAACATTAGCATTTCTCTGACCTTCCACGCCATTCAGTCCTCGTTACCCTGTATCTGAGGCACCTTTTACCTTGGTACTCATATCGCCGTGGCCATCGGACTTGCTGTTACCTCCTTGGCAGCACGTAACCCTGACATGAATACGATGATCCTCTTGGAAGCAACGCCAACCACTCTGACAACCCGAATAGGCTCTGCATTATTGATCTGATTCCGTAATTTCGTCTTCTTGAAGTTCAAACGGCTTGGCTATGTACTATACCTCTAGACTGTGGGATGTGTTTTCAGTCTGACGTCAATGTGACGAGATTTGAAAGTCGACTCGGAGTTTTTGCGCATCCAGCCAACAAAGTTAGAACATCGTGAATAGGTATCGGAGTGACAAGACTACACAGTGTGAATGAATATTCAGAGGTACGGTCGGTATGAATCCAAGTTCTTCTCTTTCCCTTCTCTCCAGTTTTCGCTTCGATTGGAATCTAGTTACCTAAATCCAGTGACTTCAGTGCCTCACCGGGAAAACACCTCCGAAATGCCCTAGCATCCAAGTAAGCGATTGTTTCGTGAGTCATTTGTATCCCAGCTCTCAAAAAAACCTAGGTACCGATTTCAGACGTCTCTGCCAGTTTTCAAGGGATGCGGTCTTGACAGGGCTGTATGAACTCAATGGCGGTTGATAGGGGTCCTAAGGCAACTACACGACAAGAGAAAAAAAGAAAACAGCATTTAGAGGGCTTCTACCTCTTCAGGCTTTAACAAAATACTAGTAATCGAGCTATACCTACTAAATCATCTGTGACGATCAGCCAATAATGTGCCGAAGTAATGGATCATAGAGGGCACTCGGCATTATTGAGGGGAAAGAAGAGGTGTATGTAATCCTCAAGAGAAAGGTAAAAGCTTCTTGCGGTTATGCTAATGGTAGAAGCAAGTTAAAATGCTGACATATCACCAGGAATTAGCGAGACCTAGCATTGCGTTGACCATCTTGCTCATACGAGCAAGAAGTTCTGAAAATCCTTTTCGTCCGCGCGTAGAAATCCAGCGAGGAACTGTCCGCGGTGTATGTCGCCATCTCCACCCCATCAAATAAGACAGCATCTTTGAGCATATATCCCGACTCTTCCTGATCCGCCAGCACTGGTGTGACAATGAAATGGTTCCGACAGCTGTCGAGGGCTACAATGCGGCCTTCTTTACTGAATTCGAAAGAGCAGTCATAGGCGTCGTTAATTCCAGTGGGTGTTCCCCTTTGCACAATAAGGCAAGGTTCCTTCGGCAAATTCGCTCTCTGCAAGCTCGCACGACTAATCTCTATGCTATGCCACTATCTCGCAGGCTGCCCGCTCGAGAACCGTCAGGGTCGTCTCCGTCCTGCTGAAGGTAGTGATCATATATATACCTAGGTATATTGCGAGTCCTCGAGTGTTGTAACTGTTTTCCATCACTCTTTCCCATAGTCTCATACCTAGGTACCTTTCTTTCTAACCAACTCGCCGCGGCATTTTCGAGACTTTCATTTCTCTCCTGAGCTACACCTTCGAGGAATTGGTGGTGGTGTCTGAGATGCTTCTTGAAGCTTGGGCCTTCGGGGCCTTTATAGCTGTAGCTTATATAGCCGTGCCATCACTGAAGGATTATTAAAATATTACTTAAAACAGTTTACATTATTATACTTAGTTTCTTAGATTTATTTGTGAATCATTAAATATTTTGCAAAGCGTCTATTATAATTTACTTAAGGGCTCTTTGTGCCCAGGTGGTGGAGGTCCGTTACCTGTAACGGGGAGCCCTGATCGTCATGGCTGCTGAAGGGTGCGGTCGAACGGAATCGTGCGCTCAAGTACGTTGAGCCTTGGGTTTGGGTGCCCTTGATCATGGATGGTGGTGCATCATGATGAATGGTCGACATCGGTCTGGCCTAATCAGCCCTGCCGATCTTGTTGTCTGACAGCGGCGTAGGCTGCATCCCCGTCGTTTCGACGGTACCTAACTATGGGTTGCTGTCGGCCAGTTATTCGGCCGCTTCTTGGCTGGATCTGTACGTCCACATCTCTGTTGCGAATTATGTTGCAAATTTCTGATCCCACTAGGAGCATAGGCTCTTCGGTCATAGAGTGTTAGGAACCGACGACAGAATTAACTGTTGACCAACTTGAGCACTTTCCGTCCACGAAATCCAAGTACTCAGTGATTTTGCTGAACATAGTAGTACTTCGCCCATTGTACTTGGCCGCCAGGCCGCCGCACCAGTACGACTTGAGACAACCGCGTAGGCCACCTAGATACATGCCAATTGTGATACAGACCGGTTTGATGATTCTGATATTTTTGTCTCAGGCCGGCCACCTCTGCGCCCTGGGGGCCATTTACAGACCACTGTGGCCTTCGAGACCACGTAGAGAGCGATGAACAAAGCGCTTTAAAGACCAAGGCTTCGTACTTGGCGCCCTTCCAGCGGCGTAGGACCCAGGCTCAAGGCAGACTTGGTCACCCAGCTCAATTCCTTTTGCCTGGCATTGGCTCATAGCTGGGGGCTGAGCGGGCCTACCCCGATATCCCCCGAGCAACTCCTAACTTGCGCATCTCAAAGTGCTGAGTTGGACAAAAGCCATCTGGGCAAATCTCAGTTGATATCATCGGCGCGCCTGCCAGTGTTCTGGCCGAGTCATCAGTCCGGAACTGATAGACGACGAGTATCAGAGTCTCTTTATCCAAAAGACCGCAACTGGTTGCCTGCCCGTGAGGCGGTCTTGCATCTCAGATCAATATCACTCCCTGACTGACGCTAGGCTACAAGCAACATGCCAACTGTCTACGAATCTTTTCGAGAGGCGGTGGACCCAGATCACGTCGGCTCTGGACGCAGGGTATCTGGAGGTCCAGACGGAAACGTGCATGTTTCGGTATCTTCCATCACCACCAAAACATTCGAGCCTCCAAATTTTCTCCTTAAAACACCAGAATCGAAATGGCTGTCTATTGCAGACGACGCACTCGGCCGGCACAGACCACGCCTCCATCAAAAAGATACACGTCTGGCGCCTTGGGAGTCAAACATGACAATGGACTCTGAAGGTGACGTAGTTTATGCATCAGCCATCTATCTGAATAACCCAGTTCATACTGCTTTACACGCAGCTCAACAGCATTCCAAATCCTGCGATGTACGAAGCGAGGTGACACTTGGGACAACGTCACGGCCAGATATGGGTTACCTCCGCAACGGCAGAGCATACGCTATCCTGGAATACAAGAAGCTTGGGGCGGTTTCGAAGCGCTGCACTCGCGGCGACTTCGGGCGTGGGGTTCCCAAAGACCCAAAGATGTTCGCCCAGTGGATGTCGAGTGCGGAGCAGAGGTTCAAGCGGGACGTCAGGGGCGCAGAAGATGCCCGTTACTTACTGCAACAAGCAGTACACTATCAGAGCAAGTTTGGAGCTCGTTTTGTGGCCCTGTTTGACTGGAATGCCCTCGTTCTTCTGGTGCTCCCTCCGTGCCGGGGCGTTGGGCTAAATGACAGCGTTTCTTATGCGTACATTACGGAGGTCACCGATAACCGCAGCTTCCGGCGAGCTTTGCTTGGATTCCTCTTGTTTGCATATAGGAACAGCACCCCTGGACCGGCTGGTGACTTGAGACGAGTACAGCCGGATGTTCTTCCCGCTTATACCGAAGCATATCATCGACATGTTGCGGAGGAGGCGAAACGAAATAGACCAAGACAAGACCAGCGAGTTCCGGGATTCGATACCTCTCATCTCGAAATTGAGGCGCAGCGTCCTTTCAATGGGTCACAGTACGGCAATGCGAGGGGGAGAGTGGGCAATCAACACCCACCTGCTGGGGAGACCCGCTATAACAACGCGAACATTACTCAAGGAAAAAGCTACCAGAACTCCCAAACTGTGCTTGGATACCCGATAGAGGCAGGTGGAAATCCCATTCCGAATCATCAGATCACGAGTAGGGGTCCATACACGACAGCCAGCTCGACCTATTCCGACGCCGATAATTCTACTGTTATCCACACCTACATTACTCTCCCTGGACGTAACGAGCCCAAGAGCCCCGGCAGACGGATACGTAAGCAGCAAAGTCAAAGTTCGGCCGTGAAACACGGAGGCTCAAGTGGAATAGCCATCAATACACCCAACAACGACCGAGGGGCGGGAAGGCCTCGGCAGTTGCCACACATAACCATTGTCCGCGATGGAGCTGGGTTACGCGGCGCCTCGGGGTACGGGTACGGTATGGAGAATTATACGAATAATACGCCAGAGAACTTCGGTACCTATAACGGCAATAGCTTACCCAATTCGAACCCTGCGAAAGTGGTGCCTAAGGACAGGCTTGGTGGTAACCACACAAAAGTCAAAAGCAGAGGGAAGCTACTGGGTATCTTCGGGTCAAGTTAAGGATCTATCTCCGAAATTTTATTCCAAGACCGCGTGTTCTTTATTCATTGCTGCTCGCATTGCATATTGTGTACTTGATTAGTAGTTATTAAGTTGTTTGGAGCAGTCAAATATACCCGGTGCTCGCTCATCCTGCATATTCGGTTATGCGATTGTTCTGCACCTTATGTTAAACTCAAGTACTGCCAGTTCATACACACAAGCTAGGAAGTGGATGAGGTGGCATAAGAACAACGGGCAAGCTTTCTGTCGGATTGCATGCTTGGTGCCGAGGAATATCCTTGATAGGTGCCGCGTAGTGACGACAGGGACGGCTACCTAAGCCGTGCCCTTGACATCAGGTTTGAGTTTCCTTCTAGAGAATATTAATCTTATGATACGATGAAGAAAGGGCGACTCAGAAATGTGGCAAGAGTCGCAGTTGTGCGAAATGGTTTGGATATTGAGTGTGAAATAGCCAGGCACTGGTAACTTGTATGTTCCCGAGCACGAAACTGAATTGAAAACATGCTATCATAGTGGGAGGCCAGGTCAAATGTGAGGAAAAGGGACCGCTTGATAATATAGAGCAGTGCTCTGAAGGATCCAGGCAAGAACAGGCAGCCACCGCTTCAGAGCCTGGCTGGTCAATACGAACGAATGCGGGAGTGGTGGCTTGATACGTGGATTTCAGAAACGACAGGAATAGATTCGTGGGGTTATGAAAAACGGTACAAGGTTCCCCTTGGGTAAACTCTTGCTTACATGAAGTGCGCCTTTCGATCTTATCGGCATTGGACTGAGCAGTTGCAGCAGGGAAAATCACTGCATCAGAACACTGTACATTGCTGGGCGAGGCTATCTAGGTAGGTGGGCCAACCGATAGCTTGGTGTGGTGGTACAAGGCTGAGTGCCTTCAGTGTTTTTGCTTCTTGAACCCCGAATAAAAAAAAAGCAGACCATTAAGATATGTGGTGAAATGACCCGCTCACTCACTGAAGCTTTTCCTCTCCACCCTCCTTGACCGGCGCCGACGCAGCCGTGGAACCGACCGTCTTCTTTTCAGGCTCTCCAATGCTCCCGCTGTCCTGGCTGCGACCGACAACCTCGTCCCGATCGTTGTGGTTCTTCCAGAAGGCCTTGTCTCCTTTGGCCAAACGTCTCATCCACGGTGGCAGGAAACCACCAGGGATCCTATATGTCCATGGTTCCTTCTCGTCCTTATTGGGAGGAACGATGCGCCCACCGCTGACCTTCTCCAGCAGCCAGACGGTCGTGTTGAGCACGATGTAGGTACACACTCCAGCAATGAGGCCGTCGGCAATGGAGTAGGTAAAGGGCATGAGCGCGATAGTGACGAACGCGGGAATGCTGTCACCCGGATAGCGCCAGTTGATCTCGGTGACGGACTGGGCCATCATCGAGCCAACGAGGATCAGTACGCAGCCTGTGGCCCACGGAGGAATGGATGCGAAAATTGGAGCAAAGAAGATGGAGATGAAGAAGCAGAAGCCTGTCATCATAGCCGTGAGGCCGGTCTTGCCGCCTTCTCCGATTCCAGCACCAGACTCCACAAAGGCGGTCACGGGCGGTGTGCCGAGGATGGCGCCGATGGAAATTGCAATTGAGTCGACCATGTAGGCAATGGTGGAGCCCTCGAAGTCCTGCGTGACGGGGTCTATCAAGTCGGCGTACTGTGCCATGGAATACAAGGTACCGGTGCAGTCCAGGATATCGACATAGAGGAATGTGATGAGCGCCAGGCCAAACTGCCCACCATACTGTCCGATGCTCCATTCCTGCACGTTCAGGACCCTCTTAATCTCGTGGAAATCCACAACCTTCCTGAAAAAGTCGAAATTGTCGTCCCCTATCGGTGAGTAGGGGAAATATGTAACCGGAGTGCCGCGCGGCCAGGAGATGATGGATACCAGGATGATGCCGAACAGAATGGCACCCTTCACACGGTAAATTAACAACAGACTCGTGAGGATTCCGCCGCAGAAGATACCGATCCACATCATGGGCGACCTCATCTTTTGGTCTCCGGGGCACAGACCGGTAGCCTCATCGCGGACAGCGTCAATACAGCCGGCAAGTTCAGTTGGGGTGGACGTTGCGCCGACGACAAGGCCGATTCCCTCGGAGTACGTGAGGCCGATTATGGTAAGAAACAGGCCAATACCGACGGACGTGGCCAGCTTGATGGAACGGGGAATAGCCCTCGCGAGCCACTGACGCATGCCAAAGAGGGCGAGGGCGAAGAATATCCAGCCCTCGACGAAAATAGCCGTAACAGCGACTTGATATGGCACAGTACCAGTGCCGTGATATCCCACAACAGTATAGGCAAAATACGCATTAAGACCCATTCCCGGGGCAAGACCAACGGGCCTACTTGACGTCAGTACGGCGAACATGCATGATATGAGGGGCAGATGAGCACCATGTGTGGATGACTCACAGGTTGGCAAACAGCCCCATGCAGAAGGACGCTATCGCAGAAATTGCAGCCGTGGCTGTGATGAGATCGCGCTTGACCTCGTTGGAGCATAGGGCGTACTCGGTGTTGTTGTTGCATATCGGGTCCTCGGCGCCGCCGTTACAGACACATGTGCCTCCGGTATCCGCGACGATACTTGAGTTGACGGCGATGATATATGCCATGGCAAAGAAGGTCGCTAGCCCGGCGCGCATCTCGGTGAGAAAGTGGGATCCGCGTCGAGTCTTCTTGTGACCGCTGCCATCGAGGCGGAACCAGCGCCCGACCGGACTCCTGGCGACTTTCTCGTTGATACGCTGTGCCCACGCCATTTTGGCAAATTTGAACGTTTAGTGTTGACGTTGAACCGGATGAAGAAGTGCTCACGCAAGCAGGTCCGGACAAATTCTTCACACTGCCGGTCGATGTCTGTGGGACAGTGGCGGACTCGTGTGGAGTATGGCGTGTCGAACGAACCGCCAAGGTGCACGTTTTTTTTTTTTTTGTCTTTGGTCGTTGATTCCTTCCGACAAGACGACACTGATGGCCAGCGAGCAGGAAGGAGGCCGGTACGAGGATCTGCCAAGCAACCTGAAAAAGGCCCCTCTCAGAAAGACAGAAATGGTCCATCCGGCGCCTCTCGAGATTTTGTATTTCGCCGAGGCGGTTTATGGTCAACTTTCCCAATCACTGCCGGCTCCAATGAGTCTCGAGCTTGGCAATCAACGCCATGTCCGACCTTATCTCCCCTGGGTTTGGGGTATCGATGCCCATCCAGGATTGACACGCTTGTTTAGTCACGGTCCTCAAGAGGGCTTTGTCTCTGAGAGGGGATTAGCGACCTCTTATCTGGCTTGGCGAAGTGGGTTCTGCTAGGGCTAGAGTTTTTTTCAGAACGCTGAGGGCCTGAATCCTTCGGTTGTGAGAAGTGGCCAGACAGCTGCCGTCTGTCAGCAGCGGCCGCTGCTCAATTGCATTGCTACCCCCCAACTCGGCAACGCCCAGCACCTTGCCCCAGCACACGCATGGCTTGGGTTGGACCACCTCGGATTTGGCCTTGGCCCGCTGCTGGCAGACGGTACCCGCCGTGTTGCTTCTGCGCCCACCGCCTGGGCCAGGCGACGGGCGTTGCTCAAGATAGGGCTAGGACATTGCAGAGGTCCAATCGAACAACCCGGGTCTAAGCCGGCGCATGATTCCTATTTGGCCGATCACTATGCCGATGTGTAAGCAGTCTTACACATGCGAAAGATGGAATCAGCATCGGCCCGCGGCGAGACCCTGCGTCTGCCCGGGCCCAGCAGGATGGTCGACAATGCCGGAATGCCCATCTGCGGATGGCCAAAGGCGGCTGAAGCAAATCGCCGCCTCTGCTTGGCGGACACGTGCAGCATTCGGTTGATACCGAATCGCGGGCCATGCAAACAAATCATGTAGTGTGACATGCTATGGGCTTTTGTCGACTGTATTCCACGATTCAGGCCTGGCGGGATGACTGCGACGTGCACCGATTGGTTGTCCGGGCCGTGCGTAGCCTGAGTGTGAGCTTGAGATATCCATCTTGCATGGGAAAGCGGTTGTGGCCTGTGGACCGCCAACGAAGGACGTCACCTTCTGTGCGACGTGTCGATGGAACCGTGCCCGACCATGTTTTGCTTTACGGTTCCGTTCGAGCTTGGTGTATGAATTCAATAGTGAACGACACCTGGCACCTCGCAAGTTTGGCGAGGTTTCGCCAAGAGAACCGCCAAGGTGCAACGAACTGTGGTCGGTGGAGGTGCTCTGCTCGGAACCTGAAACACTGGGATGCAGCAGACACGGGTAAGGAGACGTTACGAAGATCTCATCAGTCGTGTCATGCCGTGACGTTCATACAAGTACGACAACGAGCCCTCAAGCTGCACGAGTCCGACTTTGTCCTCCCAGACGTGCATAGGCCGCATACACCGTCGCCGCCACTGAACACAGCAAGAAGCCAAGTCCGCCTTTCTGTTGGAGGCAGTCGACAAACCCACAGACAGTATGAACTTGCCATATGCGGTATTCGCAATTCTGGTCTTCGTCGTGCCGATGTACGAGCGTTATGAACGCACACACTATCCCAACGACCGGATCCCCACGAAATTGAAATGGACGGCCCAGATGGCGCTTGGAAGCACGACTGCGACCAACAGCCTGTGCCGAGTTATCGGAGTGTTGCGTCAGCGACGTATTGCAGGAGCAAATGGCCCAAATCCAAACGGGAAAGCCATCTCGAGCGGTTCCAACCATCACTGCTTGGTGCTGGGAGTGACCGTCGGGGGCATGGCGACGGCTTACCTGCAGGGCTCGTGGGATGAGAGTGACTGGGCGTATGTCCAGGACAAGTCAGACAGGCTTCAACTATGGACGTCGGGCGAGGGTTCGGCCGGCGCGAATATCGAACCGGCGGGAGAAGGCAGCGCCCTCAAGAGTGAACAGGATGAGATCTGATCGTTGGCTGGATACAGGGCGTTGGAGGAACACAGCCGGCTCCTCGGGTGCACATGTGGGAAAATGGTGGGTGAGAGGGTGAGAGAGAGAGACTGAGGGAGGGCTCAGGACCAAAGCCCCGCAGGTGAGATCAAGGACCTACCTAGGTAGTTTCTTGACTTTTAAACCCCATGAGTTTGTCCAGATGCCACCTGAATCACCAGAGGATAATGAAGTACTCCGTAGATAGAGGAGGGGCTATCTACATCCGCCCGTTTGTCGATTCAGGGTTGGGGTTTTCTGCCGGCCACGGTTCTTCCGTGCCCGACCGCTTGAAAATTTGCGAGCATCTCTCCATCTGCTATACCAGAGCTCCTCTTCAACTCCGTGATCGCGTGGCTCCTCCCCTCGAACCCGTCCCAGTCGCTGGGCGCGCCCCAACACACCAGGCAAACACAGACCGCACCTGTATGACCATAATGAAGGCGATGAGATAATTGATGCCATCTCAATAGTCCCACTTCCCTTCCCTCTTCTTTCCTTTCTCCCGTTTTCCATCCACAATGCCTCCGCGGTTACCGCCCCAATCGCTGCTGGCCTGCTGTGCAGAGCTTTCAAGCTTCTCCGGCAGCAGCTCTGGCAGCTCGATTGCGGTCGCCTCTGCATCCCCGCTTGAGCGCGCACTCCTTTCCTCCCAGTTTCAATCTCTCCCGTCGTCATGCAGGTCCTTCTCCTCCAGCACAAACCGCCAACGGCGCAATGCGCCGATCTCGAAGCAGCGGATGCAAGCTTGGTTCAAGAAGCACGGCAAGGACCTCAAGACCCACAAACCTGGCCAGCCAAACTATCTTGGGAACAACAGTTCGGGTGGCCCCTTGCGCCCGTTTCCCTCAAACCCCGCCTTCATCAGCCAGCCAGTACTATCCGAGGAGGCGCGTGAAATGATCTGGAACAAGGTCATGGTGAAGTGGGAGGGCGTCAAGGCCGTCTCGGCCGAGCTGGGTGTCGACCAGAGGAGGGTCGCCGCCGTGGTGAGGATGAAAGAGGTGGAAAAGGACTGGGAGGCAAAGGTATGTCGGAGCGCGCTGATTTTCTATACCCACTCCTCACTCATCCACCCCCGTTTCTGTGATGATACACAAAAAGAAATTCGATTAGTCTTGAAGACAGCTCATAAAACACATGGTTACAAAAAAGCTTTGCGAGCCTCTCTGATAGGAACACAAAACTCCATCTTCCGACCACAAGTTAGCTAGCTCCCCGACGCGATCGCTAATGTCACTGCGCTCGATTACAGGGTCTGAAACTGGCAAAGCCCTACTCCAGGGCCGTACTCGAGATGGTACCCACACACAGCTACCCCGAAGACAAATCAATACAGGCCCTCGAGCCGATCAATGAGATCCACGTGCATGGGTACACGATGCAGCAGCTCTTTGTGCCGACCTCGGAATCACGGCACTTCACCCGCGAGGACGCGGCAAAGGCCTTCCACCACACCATGGTCTCGCCCGACGAGCGCGTACCGCATCGGGAGCTGGTGGAGATGGAAAGGAGGGTGAAGGACGGCATGAAGGAGAAGGAGAGCTGGGGATTGTTCAAGAAGGAGGCCAAGCAGTCCGAGGACGACCTGGATTCCAAGATCCTCTTGAGGGCAGAGAAGGAAAAGAAGAACACCACGACCGTGTCAACGGGCCGATTCGAGTTCCGTATCAAGCCCATCAGTGCTGATGACGTGGGCAAGGATGGCCGAGCCCGCGGTGGAGTTGGCTGGAGGTACGGCATTCCGTTTGAAGACCGCAAGAAGAACCAGGTCAAGATCCCCACCAAGATCGACTAGATAGATCTTGTCGAAGCACTACCTGTACACCACTTTATATAAGCCCGATGGCGGACGCAGCAGGATATCCCCGCACAGTAATACCTTTGGCAGCACTGTGTATATTATGGACTGCCTAGGACGCGTCGAAACCCCACCGCAATGCGGCCTCAATCCGAGAAACGCCGGGCCTTCCAAAACAACAGTATCAATTTGTCTTAGCTTGCCGCCGCGCCCGAATCTACCATCAACACACGGTGCTACAACAGCAGCCTCCGGTGCTCCTCCCAGTCGACAGGCTGCTGGTCACCACCACTCTCAACCACCAGATTCCTCCTGACCCCCTCGATCTCCTCGACAGATAGCCCGCACCGCTCCATGACAAACTTCTCGACGCCTCCGTACTCGCGCCGGATCAGCGCCAGCGTGCCCAGCATCGCCTCAGGCCGTGAGCTAACCATCCGCTCGGCAGCAGCACGGTCGCCCTTGAGCGGGCCCGACCGTGTCAGGTTGCGGATGAACTCGTCGCGCCGGTGGCCCAGGCCCAGGTCCGTCAGCGAGTACTCGTGGGCGATGGCGTCGTCGGGCACGCCGCACAGGGACAGTACCAGCGCGCACAGGACGCCCGTCCTGTCCTTGCCGGCCGTGCAGTGCGTCAGGATCGGTGACGGGGCACCCGAGGGCGAGGCGAGGTACCGCAGCACGGCGGCGAAGGGCTGTGCGCCGGTGGGATCGGTGCCTGTCTTGAGGATGTTGGCATAAACGTGCACGAAGCCCTGGTTTGTCCTGTCAGCACTGTCTCGGTGTGTGAGGGCGGGTCTGCCCGTGTCATCTCGTGAGGCCGAGGTGTTCAGCATTGGCCCGAGGGTCAGGGGCGAGCAGTAAGTCTGATGGTGACTCCGATGTGCGGCACGGGAAGAACAGGGCGTGAAAAATGCTATTGCGGTGTGCCAAAGCTTGGGGTTGATTGGGACATGTTTATGGGATCCGAAGGCAAGACTGTATGAAGCATCTACCCGAACGGCGTCACCCGGAATCCGGCGAACCCAAGCGTGTAATAGCAGCCACGATACCCCAGGCCGAGCAACTCCCAAGAAAAAGGATGAAGGCGGAAGGGGATGTATGAGCAATTCTCCTGTCGACTAACCTCACCGCCCTCTCCGCTCGAGAAGTGAGCGTACCGCCTCGCGACAGCCTCGGGGCTGTAATCCTCGTCCAGGAACACGGGCGCAAAGACCCTCCGGGCGCCATCCCACTCCCTCGGCTTCCTGCCGTGGAGCTTGGCGTCGCGCTCGATCTCGGGCTTGGACCGCAGGTCGAAGACGTGAGTGATGCCCAGCGTGTCGCGCAGGACGGTGATGCCCTCGTCCGTCAGCATCGACGGCTCGCTGGAGCGGAAGAGGACGCCGCGGCGGATGATGTTCTGCGCGTTGCCGCCGCCGCCGCCGCCGCCGCCGCCGCTGCTGCTGCTGCTGCTGCTGCTGCTGCTGCTGCTGCTGCTGCTGCTCGCGGTGGGGTAGCCGCCGCAGTCGCGGAAGTTGGGCAGGCCCGGGACGTCCACAAAGGGAGGGTTGGGAAGCGGGGTGGTGGTAGCGGCCATGACCTTAGCCGGCGAAGCCTGGATCGGTGTTGTGTAGGAGTTGGGGTTGGTGCCGATTTTCCTAGAGGCTGCGAGGACCTCAACGTGTCTTTGGCACAGCTGGGAAAAGCGGCTATGGCCGGAAGGAGCCAAGTGCAGTAGTCGCATGTGAAGGTTCAGTGACGACCGACGGGCAACGCCTCCTACCGGCGCAGAGAGGGCGCGTGGGTGGACTCGGCTACGCGCACCCGCAGTCTCCGGACGGGCCTTCAGAGGGGCAAACCAGGCGAGCCCAATGCAGCCACTCTGCCCTCACTTGCGGAGGGGATAATGGTGGTGAGTGAACTCCGTGGCATGCATCCCGATGTGGCTACCGAGTGATGGGCGTCCGCCGATCCCTTCGCCTCCCGCCGACCGGCCGGGGCCCAACACCCCGGCACCGGGTCCGACGGGTTAGGCTTTTTTTTTTTGCTTTTCCCCTCCCCCTTTCCCCCTTCTCTCTTCTTCTTTTCCTATCCTTGGTCACGAAAACCGGTCGATATTGTTGCATCATGACTCACTCACGTGCAGCGGCCTGGACAAACCGTGGCATCAAGCATAAGCAGCAACCACATATATGAGGAATGTTTAGATAGTTGAGCAATCACAGATATATGCCTTTCAAGTCGTTAGTTGACCATAGCATGCAAGAGTTGCAAGAGGGATCGACCATGGAATTACATCCATGGTAATCCAGAGACAATAATCGGCAACGTTCCCTGGGGCTCTTTTTTTTGGGGCCACGAAAAGAAAGAAGAGAAAGAAGAGGAAGAAAAGAGAGAAAACAGAGAAATCCAAAGAAAAGAAAAAAAAGAAAAAAAAAAAAAAAAGAGAGCAAGAAAGAAGAAAAAGAGAAGAACAGAAGAAAGACAGAGGAGAAAAGAAGAAGAGAAGAAAAAAGCGCGTTTCATGAGCCAGGTACTGTACTTGCCGAACAGGCGCATGCATGCATGCATGGTATCGACGGGACATCCCCGCGTCCCCAAATTGCTTGCAGCCGTGCAGGTCACCCCACTCTCAAGGCCCCAGCTCCCCAGGCCCCTGGACTCACACCAGGCCGAGGACGAACACTCAGCCCTGTGCTTTTGCGGTCACATTCCTCGCTGACAACCAGCAGCGCAACAGCGGGGCGGCGGCGGCAGCCGTCGCGCAACAAGGCGTAATTCGGCCAACCAGCACCCCTCGCCATGTCCGAGCATGTTCGTGCAGGGACTGACTCTCCTGCCGATAGCCTGCTTTTCTCTCCCTCCGGGCGGGCAGGTTGCAGCGCAGATCGCCGCTGTGCGCGGCCGGGTTGTGGATGCCTTCACTGCGTCACGGCTTGCCGCGCCTCGGGCTTTTCCAGGAGGTTGAGAGGCACGCCGTCGGGCGGCTGAATCCGTTCCGCCCTTGTTTCCCTCATTGAAGCGGTACACTTTAACATTCCCTGGCTTTTTTTTTTTTTTTTTAGCGTCTTGTTGCCTCGTTTCTGCGTTGGCGAGGCCCCCATCTCAAGGCAGTCATCGCCCTTCCCTCCCGTGGCCCCTCGCCTTCTACCTGTACCACAGTCTGCCTGGCGACACAGGCGGGACGGGTCAGAAGGGGTGCAATGGCTCCGTGCTTGGCCGCTCCGCCCCTGATCCAGCCTGCGTCCGGTCCATCTGGGGCCGAAAGGCTGCCTTCTGGTAATGATGATGATGATGTTGTTGTTGTTGTTGTTGTTGTTGTTGTTGGTGGTGGTGGTGTGTTCTAGTCACTCGGGGGGACATAGGCAAAGGCCTCACCGCCGTGCCTCCTGTCTATCGGTGGCGCCTGTGCGATTAGGGATCGCTTGCTTGAATCAGACTAGTATGTGCCGCAAAGGCTTTCCTTGGGAGTCCGGGCGGGATCGCAAGGAGGCTGGGGGGGCATTTACGGAACGGCACCCGTTGAGGTCCAATGAGCTCCATTGTACTGCAAGGACCTGGCCGGACGGTTCCTCAGCACATTTGTCTCCTCCTAGCTCACGTATTGATCCGCAACACCAACAGCCGTGGTGGAAGTGTCGCGGTCCATGACGACAGCGGTGAAGGTGAGTTGCTGCAGGGGTCGTATATTGCCCACGGAGTAGAGAGACCAGCAGGCTCGCAAAGAGTAAGCCCCAGTTGATATTGGTGGGAGAACGACATCAGTGATAAAGAATGGACGGGAACCGAGGGCTCTATTATACACAGCGATGCTTCAAGGAACTTTTGGCACTTCCGTGTGGAATTTTGCGTCACACTCCTTCTCAGACTGCATGCGATCTGGGCGGGCACAACATGCAGAATAAATGCACACGAGGTTGCATGGTACACTGGGTGTTCGATGGTGGTGCGGCGGCAGAGCTGCAGGCCATAAGCCTATTGGAGATTGGATCTCCCGGAGGCGCAGACGCACATCAGACCTGAGACATTAGGGCAAAATTTGGGGAACAGCATGTTGTTTGGCCATCAAGGTCAAACAACAGATGGGCCACAATTATAGGCCCGAAGCATGTTGATCCAGAAGTTTATTCAGACTACCTAAACACCGCGAGGAAATAGCCCTCTTCACCATGCATGCTATCGTATAATACAAAGTGGTATCAAATTTGTGTCAGACCCCCAACGCCATGCTCCTTTTTTCTTCTCTTTTTCTTTTAATGGGATGCCGGTTGTATACAAGCTAGAGGGCGGGGAGGATAGACGGAGGATGCCTGCTGGGGAAGGGGGTGGTTGCGCAAGGAAATGTGAACCTTTTAACCACCTGGTGCACATGTCAGCCTTCAACTGACTCGGGAACCATGCGAATGTCGGGTAGCTCACCATCCAAGACAGACAGAACATCACGTTGGTCAAAGCCAGTCTCCCGATGCGGCTCCAGCCCACGAACAAGAATTCACAAGCAACAGCGTGGCGGTAGATGGGACGAAACCAGGTGGGAAGAGCCAGAGATGTTGATTAGAAAGGTTAGGCCGTTCGACGTTCTTTGCGAAGTCGCATCTTTTGTTCAGGACACACGGGCTTTGACCACCTGGTACTCGATACGGCAGTGTTGATCGCGGGGCCGATTACACCCGAGGCAGTGGGTGTCGTACTCCCAGTGCAAGGGCCCGAAGTGGCACCATGCACAATACCACTTCTTCTCCTGGATATATTTGGGCCGGCGAGAAGAGCTCCCGTTATGGCCGTGGCCATGTCCGTAGCCGCCGAGGCAGACATTGTGCTTGCGGGAGCTGGCGCCGTGGGAGCAACGAGCGGAGGAGGATGGTGCATGGGAAGCCATGCTGAGTGTAGCTAGACCTGCCCGGGTGAGTTCTGAGTGGTAACAGGGGTCTCGTTCGACAATTTATGAGAGATAGAAGTCCCTGAAATGAATACTGGAGACTGTGAGCCTTGGGAGTGAGCTGCTTAACAAACCTGAAATCCGAGGACGGGCTCTTGTTAGAGTTTTAAGTCTTCGACGACTGCGCGGTAGTGTATGCGATCGCAAGCCTCGCTGTTGAGAACGCCTAGGTGGCTCAACAAGGTCAATAAGGCGAGCAGTACCGGCGAGTAGCCCAGGGCATGGCTCAGCAAGGCCGGAGAAGGCATTGTTGGTTGTAGAGAAAACCAAGGCTGGAATATCAGCGGTCCTGCAAGGGCTCCTTGAAGGTCGTCATCTGGCTGGCCCACACAACACGACCCCGCCACCGTCTAGGTGACCCTTCCTGAAACTCAGACAGATCTGTATGAAAACCCCTAGGTACCTAGCATCCTGGGTTAGTGTGATGAGATGCGGTGTGGAGGGGCGCCGGGTGTCGTTGTTGGGAAGCGCCTAGGCCCGCCGCCCACCGCAGGGAACCATAACAAGGGGCTGCGTAGTACTCTATCATGCGAGTTGCAGGCGATGCGCAGCACCTAGGCGGGAATGGAAGCCGAGAGGGTACGCAGCCCATGGCAATTGATGAAAGTAATTCATGGGGAGGAGGGTCGCTAATGCAGGTACAGATAACGTTCGCCACTGATGACATTGCTGGACCAGGGAGAGCCATTGGGATAGGAAGTCCTCGCGGCACGCTTGGAAGTCATCACGCGTCGCGCCCATCCGGTCAGATGTCGGTCGGGATAACAGAGGCGCCCTTTCGGTGGGCCGTGTTGGCGCGAAGGGTGCAAGCGTCCATTGCAGCGAGCAGGATGTTTCCTATCCAGCCAGAAGGAAGTCTCGTATTAGCACTGGATGAGAAGGGCCGCGGCCGCACTCTGCGCAAGCCATCCACGATACGTAATACCGCTAGGGCGATAGAGCGAGTGAGGCGTTAAGCCCGGGACGTCGTGCTGGCCTCGAGACAGCATTGCTCCAGGCAAAGTTAGAGATTTGCCACTCCGCACATGCCGACTTTTGGGGGGTGAGGGCAACGACACTGTCAGGCATGTGCAGTCAGTTGAAGAAATCCAGTTTGCTTGGGCCGAAAAGGGGACATGGAATAAGGCAACAAGGCGAAAGGGTGTCCACTAGGGTGAGGAAAATGTAAAAAAAGGCCGGTGGTTTTAGCTTCCAACTCTCGAGTAAGCACCGGTCCGTGGTAACATCAGCTGATGCCGTCCAAGAAGCATCGAAAGGCTGTAATGAAAGCTGGAATGACAGCCTCTTGGAAGTCAGGGGGGAATGTAAGAACAGAAACGGGCTTATTGCGTTTCGGCAGAGATGCGCTGTCCACACACAGTCCCAACAGGCGCCACAGGGTGGTAGTAGGCAACCAGCCCAGTGGTTTTTTTTGGTGGTTTTTTTTTTTTTTTCTGAAGGCAAGCCTCTTCGAAATTTAGCAACTCATATCCCCTTAGGCACTCGCCCGGTTGCGGGTCCTTCAGACTTGGCTGTTCCGGCTGGGTCAGATTTGTCTGCACCACAATGGCCTGCATGTTGCGCAGCGCGATGTGTGCAGATACGCGCACTATTGATCCTTCGCCACCCTCCCCACCCAGCTGAGGCCTCTCTCTCGACAAATTTCAGGCGGCCGTATCAGCAAAAGGTCAGGATTGCACCGTTGTGTGTGGCCTTCAAGCATAATCGCCCTGAAGGTCATCCATGAGTTCGCAGCCATTGCTGCAGGCAAGGCTGCACATGTCCAGACTGTACTGCAACTAGCCTCAAGCTTAGGCATGCTCCGCTCCCGCCCGGGCAAGCAGGACACGCTCAACTTGTTGCGGTCTTGGGAGTCGCCTGCCAAACGGCTTGCGCGCCTTCGCCACATCGATCTCGTACGGCCCGCCACCGCTGAGCCTCACCATAACACTTGAGGGCGAAAGCTCCGTCAGGAATCAAGGCTTGGGCTAGGTGAAACACTGCAGCCAGCCTTGACAGGGCATCATCCACAGCGTTGAGGATGGCATCATGCCCGAAGTGAGACGAAGCTTGGTCAGAACCCTGAGGGCGGGCGTCACAGGCCATGTGGAAACTCATGACCAGAATACACCATTCGAAGGCATCCCGTCCGTATCGTCGATATCGAGGCTGCCATGGTCAGCTGGCTGACCATGGGCGTGGCTGTGGTTGATCCTGCTGCACGCCACAGCCGACGCTCCCACGGCCGCACACTCGTGGATCAATCGTCGCCGCAGACAACTGGCACCTTGAGGCAGTTGAGTGCGACCAGCTCGCAGTCGCGAGCAGTGTTGGCTCGGGAACCAAGGCATGCTGTGGCCCTGAGATGCGAGCAGAGGGCATGCATTGACGAAGGCAAGTCGAGTTGAGCGCTTGGGCTCGAGCGAGGCTCGACGTCCCCCGCTTTTCTACTCACCACGGCTAATTATCGGCGCTGCGTCCGACTTCACCTCATACCACTCGCGACCACCGCCGCCCATGCCCAAGGATTATTTTGAATCTTTGCCGGAGCGGTGGAGCGTTGCCCTGCCGATATCACGAGTATGATTAAGCAGGTTATTTACCACTCGGCCGATACAGGCAGCAGGTTTCGAGGTGCGGCTGCACGTGATGCTTCGGTTCCCGACCAGCGTGAGCGCTGCTCTTCGGATTACCTAGCCAAATCTGACGCAGCATCCCAGGCAGCCGTATTGACGGATGACCTGCCTCACCAAGCCGCTCTCCGCGTCCACAGGCCACTCCGGAGCCGTGGATGAAAATCGGTCGTCGCCCAGGGTTGTCAGTGCCCGCGAGAGCTATGTCCACTCGCCTTCAACAAGCACGGCTGGGTTGGAGACAAGAGGGGTGGGGGGGGGGGGACATACATGAGGCGCCGTAGCCTCCGAACCGCTGGGTTCTTTGGTCGGCTACCGCTAGCCGCTCCACGACCTTCTACGATAGATACCACGCAGCCGTCGCCACCCGCACGCACGCCAATCGGGCTCTGAAAAGGCCATGGCGACGCCGGTTGCTGCCATGTCCAGTGACGCCCCGCCTGCTCGTTGTCGCGTCGTTATCCCCGCTTCGCGAGGCGCCGCAAGTGCTTTGCGCGTCTTGATGGATCACACCAAGTGGTGAGACACGCCGACTTGTCAGATCAGGGGCCACATTGCGACTGCCTAGCTGCCTGAGGACCAAGGGACGAGCTGGACCTGAGTGTGCAGGTTCGGCTGCCCCGATATGGCCTTGGAGTTCTGCTGCGATGCCAAGACATTGGGTTGCCGGCTCCTCGTCACCCTCCACCGTGGAAAACTCAGTGTTCAACGACCGAGTCGTCGATCTTGCACAGATAAGCGATCCTACCCCACGCCGATGGCCGCGGAAGGCGGGGGACCAAGACCAAAATGAGACGGCAGTGGAACAGGTACGAAGCCACATCAACCGGGCTTGCATTGGGCTCATCCCAGCATTCGGGCCTAGCCAGCCATAAGAAGAGGAAGACTAAGTACAATCCCCGGCCGTGGAGCCAATTCGGGCCGGGCCAACGCATGGCGTCGACTCAGCCGGCTGACATTCTCTGCTTGGTGTAACGCAGGCCAATCTTTCCTTAGTAGTCCAAGTGGCCCGCTACGTGATATAATTGGCCACTGGCCATGCGGTGACACCTCTTGTTCGTATATAGAAGAGGCCGCAGGACGGGCCGGGGGGGGGGAGCGCCATAGTGTGGGGGTTCTGCTCTTCAGCACAATACTAGGGTGTACAGCAGAGCCTCAATTTGAGGTCTTTTTTAGCCTCTTTGCACTTGTGGTGTGCCTTCTTTTGGACAGGACAGGGACAGCTTGTCGAGCGTGCGCTAGTCACCTAGGCCATAAGTGGTGTGCGAGTAAGTTGCGTCTAGAATACCCTATACACAGGCTTACTTCGCGTGTGGTGCTGGCAAGTATTAAAGCCGTTTGAGGATAAATCGGTCCGTCCCATAATCTGCATTGTACTTGTGCACTTGCCTGAACCCCAGTCGGTGTAACCTCATCTATCACTCAATCACATATACAATCACAATCAAGAATGCAGCGCCACGTCAGCACTCGGAAATAGGCTATTATCAGTCATACTTTATGTGATTGGTCTAGAAGAGCCGCATCCAGGCCAAGGTTCAACGTCGCAGGTCCCCATCTCACTTACATGACGTTGACGACATTCCCTCGCTCCTATACTCTCCTTACCAATCTAATATGAATCGGGGCATTTGTCAGAACGGTCCACATGAAAATCTGTACTAGTTGAATTTTGTAGAAAAGTGCTAACTTGTGAGACCCTCATCAAATATCACACATGCCTCTGCAAGTGCCTCTTCTTCAGCCGACGCCTCCCAGCCGCACAGTGGGCAATGCCCCGAATGCGCGCCAGGTCTCAGAATAGGCAGAGGATGGTCAGCACTCCGTTGTCAGCCACAATACGACTCTAAAAAAAAAAGAAGAAAGGAGATACAAAGGAAATAAAAGGGGGGAGGGGGGAGAAAAGACAAACTATTACCTCATGGCCGTATTGAGTATGGACAACCATCAGACGTGTGGGTATCTGTAACTTATGCCGGTCGCTCGCACCCTCTCTGAAACAGAACACGACTCGGGGGCTCGAACAATTCATTATTCCCTATCTTGCGGCTTCCTTCCACAATCCCTTTGGCCCACCCCTTCAAAGCGTATCCACATTGGGAAGCCGAGACCTTGTAGTCCCTTTGGACAGGGCAAAAAGTGAGCCGATATGTCTGGGCTCTTATTATACGGGAAGGGTTTGACAGGAAACTGAACATCAAAGGGCCACTTAAACGATACAGACGGCAGGAAACCCAGCGATGAATAGGCTTAAGCTCTGTGACAGGTATACGGCCTGAAATTGCCCACCTGATACGGATTTTGTAACATGCCCGCGTCTTATCATTTGTCTTCCTCCAATATCCGGTTTCTGAAGACAGAGGTCTACATGTGTAGCGTGAGATACTGGGTTGCCATTGAAAGCCACACAAATCGGGTTGGGCATAGGAGAGGTCAGACCTGGGCTCACTGAGCCCAAGGGTATCCAATACAGGCCTAGGAATCAGCTCCCTGTGACACAACCCCACAACAGATGAGGCCAAGACCAGGGCTCTGCCATTGCTCCATGTCTGCGTCACTCGTGCAAGAAGGAAAGATATATTCGGAACTTACTGAAGTCGCAGCTGAACTCGTAATCACCGTCTCGAAAGCCAGCCGCTTCATCTTCAGCTGGACAAGCCACGAGGCAGGACGAATAGAGAGCGCTCAGAGGGTCGAACGACTGAGCAGCAGAGTCTAGGGCGGCAAAGGGCGGAGGGTTCTTGTCTGTCGGGAACTTTTCCCTTTGACCCCAACCTTCACTCCCATACCGCCACCTCTCCTCATTTCCGAAGCAAAAAGCCTTTGCCTTTCCTCCTTGCCTGCTGGGTGCAGGTCTGCCTGCGGGTACGCCACCAGGAGATTGGTGACGAAACCAGCCGCATGCATCTGCACGGGACCTTGACCCTGGAGCTACCCTACTGCGTCTGAGGTGAGACAAGAGGTTGGCCGCAACCCATTCAGCCACAGCGCATCCAAGGCATCAGAACATCCTGAGGTCGGGCCACCTGGGAACAGCCAGGGGTCTCGACCTGGGGTAAGTACACCCCATTTTTCAGACTGCCAAGTCAACGAATCCTCTCGGTGCTTTTTGTCCAGGCCGCTGGTATATTCTTAATCAGACTGGTGGCTGCTTCCAGACGTGCCGATCATAAATACGTTCCAAATAGTACTCTGGAGAAAAATGTATGCATCCACACCTGAGTGTGGCTGTGGCCTCATATAGCGGGTTCCTGGATTCTACACCAAAGCCTCTTCTCATCGCCACCTTTTCCTTCCTGATTTTGGAAGGTTTATTCGCCGGTATTGAGGCAGTATACTCCAGATTGATGCCTTCTAGTGGCCTTTCACATGCCAGATTCTCCAGAAATTCACCAAGTGAATTCGCTGGTACTGTGTCTCGTGTCAGCACACCAGCCCCAGTAGAACAACCTTAGAAGTGAGGTGCGGGTGGGTGGTTTGTCATAGGTACTCCCGAGGCCATGCCCAGGTAGCTTAGAAACCCTGATCCCAAGGACTTGAACTACTTACACACAAAATATCAAGGTGGCCGGCCCGGTCAGGATGAAGGAGGAGTCTGGGCTTGCTCATTGCACTCATTAGATAGGACGGTGTTGCACCACTACTTGGTCCTTGAAATATTTACAAGGCGCAGTTTGCATCAACAATTAAAGGGTTGTCCCGGCAGCAGGGCGGCTAAATCAAATCATGATCCTGCCAGTCAGAGGCTTCGGGCGAGCAAAAATAGTTCAAATATCAGTCTTGCATAATGCAAGATTACCCGGTTCAGCGATACGAGGCTAGGTTCACTGCATATTGGACTGGATAGATAGTAGGGAGAGATAAATACCCATTAAATTACTTGGAAAGCATCGTAGGAAATAACCACGGCAATTCTCATCCGTCCTCCGAAAATAATACGACCGAAATCCGCAGAAAATAGAACTTGAAAAGAGAAAAATGAAAAAGGAACTGGGGAAAAGAGGACTCCGTTGAAATGAGACACGATTTATGGATGCCGAGCGAGAAAGTGCACTAAAAACAAACCGATAACTGTGTTTTAATGCGTGAGCGATATGTATCTAACTAGGCCACGTAATCCAGCGAAGACAAAATCATGGTATCAAAACAGACTTGCATTCCCGCACCCACGCCAACACCTTTCACAATGAAGCCAGCATTAGAGATCTCGCCTGGCCAGTTTGGTAAATGAGAACTGACTTTGAAATCACCTCGGGCGGTCAGGATAGACAGTAGTCTGGTACGCAACACAGTAATCACAGCGGCTGACATGGCAGTTATAGCATGCATAATTGTGGTTTAGTGAGTTGCCTTGGGTTTTGCAGTAGCACTATTTATGACGAAGTCAGGGTGGGTTCTGCTAGTCAAACGGCGGAAGGGCACCAACACAAGTCCAGAATGTGATTACTTGACCTCCGGAACGGCCTGATCCGGAAGCACCGTGTTTGGATGATCCACCATCATGTTTGCTGTGGTGGTGGTGATGATGATGATGGCCATGCCCCATCTTGACTAGTCTGACGGCTGTCTGCGGATTGTCCGGGGGGGGGGACGTAGAGGTATATTTGTATGAGGTGGGAGGAAGTTTTGTTATGCACGAATGATTTGAGTTGTTCTTCAAGGATAACGGAAAGAACACAACAGAGCTCACGTCTTTAATATATCTTTTTCCAACCACCAGCGCCACAGCAGGAATCCCTTCAGTCACAAGCCCTTGCAAATACCGCCGCCACCCTGAATGCCTGATCAGCACCGTTCAAGGAGTTCAACTCCATGGACGCCCTGGCCTGTCCGCCCTGTCATTGTCCTGCGAGCCCAAGGGAGATGAGATGCAACGTTGAAGTCACTCAGCCAACACTTGCAGGCGATTCACGAAGTGTCGCGGGGCCAATCACTCACTCCGAGACCGGAAAAGAGAAGCAGCGCCGTAAATTCTCGAGTAAGAATAAAGACGTTTGCCTGAGTGGGAGTAACCTAGGCTAAGTGAAGGGTTCAACCGAAGGGCGGTGCCTCTTTTTTTTTTCATGCCTAATCTACACCACCCTGCCTGCGATCCCAGACAAAATGGCCACCTGATAAATTCGCCATAACGCCCCACAAAAGACTTTCGGTGATAATAGTCCGGCCTCAGGTCAGGTCTAGGGCTTCCCAGGCGGAGCGCGGTGGATTGGCGGACGCAGCAAGATTTTGGACAAAGTTTCGGCCGATATCGCCCAAGTTGGGGTCACGAGAGGGGCATTGAGAGGCGCAATCAAATAAAGGAGGCTGAAAGACTTGAAGATGCACAAATCCGCCTTACAACGTCACGTGTGACAGTCTTCCTGCGACCAAAAGTGCACTTTCATACTTCTGGGGACGAAAGTGGGCGCTGACGTAGCACCTTGGCTCTGGTGGCAGTGAAGACGGCCTCGGTCCGCAATGCGCCCGAACTCTGCCCAAAATCCACGGACGTGAGAGAAAAGCCCGGGGTAAGCCCTGGTATGATGGGACATGAACTGGATCTAGAAGAGATGGTCACACTGACGCGAAGAAAGCAGGAACTGAGGAAAGTGGCTTCCAAATGCTCGGCGTCCCGATTTGAATGGCTTTATAGAAAGAGTAACTATCCGCTGTACAAATGAAATAAACCCATGCTGGTAAGGAATGAAACATCAATAAAGGAAATCTCGCAGGGTGACCTGCTGACAATATGAAATCTAACAAAATGATCCCAGGAGGAAAGGAACCCATCATTGGCCTAACCAAACGGCCCTCCGCCTTTCCCATGACACTCCAAACATAATACAAGTTGATGGCTAGGACAATGGAGTCAGTGGGGTTGATCAGAACAGCAAGATTCTGTAAATTATGCCTACCTTGGAGGTTTAGCTGCCGGTGACGGTTGACTTGTAAAGTGGGCAATCACCACAGCGCTGGTGGCCACAGTTTGTGCACGCTGGAGTTGTACTGCAAAGCATGGCTCCGGCTCCACAGTAGGACTGGAATCATGTTTAACATCAGCACTGCACTGGCACACATAAATCTCAGTTTGTAGGGCCACTCACACAGTTCCAAACCGTCACAGTGGGCCTCGCGGGGCGGTGGGTGCGTGAAGGCATGCTGAACGAGCTCTTAAGAGTTTTCTAGACCCTGAAGCTCTTGAAGATGGTATCCAGACGGGAGATGCTGTTGGTGTGTGTGGTATCGAGTCCATCGTCACCATCGGACCGAGAAGGACAACGGCCTCTTTATAATCTGATCAAGAAGGTCAATATCATATGGGTTTTCTGCAACGAGACAACCTAGAGTCGCCAAGGCATACAGAAAAGGACGACATCGCCCCCTTGCTCGCCTATGACAGGGTGTGGTACTCCTCCAAGGGGACGGATCCCAAGCCCCTTACCCCCAAGCTTCAAGATAGACGTCTCCCTCAGGGCACAAGGCCACTATCACAGAAGTAGCACGCCGGTCAAAGGTACCAAGGCATCCACGCCGAGCGAGCATATATCGAGGTTGGGGGGGGGGTCAGCAAGGCCTTCCGTCAACAAGTCCCAAGGGTACACCGAGTCGGCACCATTCTGTGATGTCAATTGGGCTGTACCGAGGAATGTTTCCAGAAGGGCCAAGTACCGGCATGGCCGATCCTTCTGCATAATCCCTGCCACCCTTCCCATCAGGTCCACGGCAAGGAACGAACAAAGCCACCGGGAGACCCACACAGGGCTGTTAAGGAGACAGAATATAGATGCCTGATCCATAGGAAAGCAGCCCGCAAGGGCGTAGAATGGTGCCTCCTGGTCTGATCGACATGATGTACTGCGAGGAAATGGGGGCCGGTCGTCGTTCGAATGGAGTAGGCTGTGATTAACTAAGCGCAGCCCCCACGCTCAAGATCGAGAATGCTCAGAGAGCATATGGTAATTATTCAGCGTTAGCACCGAGGTACCTTAGCGTCTCGGTGTCCCGAAACGTAAGGACGGGACCGAGGGAGCGACCCTGAGACTGGAAGCCATAGGATCCAGCTGCTGAGGAGCCCACCTGAATCACTCCACCTCTCTTCACCATGGGATACCAGCTGGAACTCACAAACCAAGGTGCAGGCCACAACCGTCTCTGCCTGGCAATTGCTTCTCTGCGGCTGTTGCGGCGCACACTGGCGATGCTGTAGCGGGAACACAGGATGCCTGGTGGCTGTCCCTAGTCACTCTCATGGGGCGCCCATTGCTCACAACCGGATTGGGTTCTCTCCTGTCCTTGCATGAAGCATTCCACGCTATCATCGACGAAGGCTGTAGCTCGGTGTGACGGTTGAGCAGCCTAGGTCTCGAGTATGGGCTCCCGAGGCTCGTCGTAGCGTTGCTGGAAACATTCTTGGATCCTGCTGGTAACTGTGGCGACTAGGTGATTTTCGAGAACTCTGCCTCGGCAGTGTTGTCAAGATAGTGTGTCGTGCCACCCCCGAGCGCTGCCACCCTTGATACGAGAGATTTCGATAATAGATAGCCTTGACAACGGCCTAGTCCACCGGCCCGGTGTCCTCAGTCAACCCCAGAGTGCTGAGCCCCATTACCGGACTGTCCACCTCAGACCAATCCGGGCGGGAGCTCTCTGAGGACTGTGATTTGTTTCGAGCACGGTTGTTGCTGACCCTGCAACCACTCCGACTTGACGAAAGAGAAGCATATTACAAAAATACATTATACAACACTGCTCGCGATGTATGGCGCGTCGAATGATGAAACCCGCCCCATCCGAGTGTGCTCTGTGCCTAATTATAAGGGTTTAATAGAGATAAGCGTCTTACTGTGATGGTACGCTGAGTGAGCAGCGGCCCCCACCTTCAGCTTCTCAGCTAGTCCAGCCTCATCAGCTCCATAGGGCTGTAGGGCTGGCCGGCCCTGGTCAACCCCGGCGGCATCAGGGCCCTCAACAAGGACAGTTTGTCTAGGCGTGGACTGCTGCGACGACTCGAGTGGCGAACCATGGCCCAAAACGGGCTTCCCGGCTGTGCCGACGTTCTTGTCACACATGCAGCCTGTGCCGCCTCCAAACATTTGAACTCGGTCCGTGCCCCTTGGGTGATGAGGAAGTGCTGCTAAGCAGAGTGGCAAATGACAGACGAAGAAGAGACGAAGGAGGATGCCCAAAGCAAGCGTGAATCGATCTCTTTGCCCTCTCAATTTCCTCTGTGCCTTGGAAACAAGGCTGAGCCATTCAACCACAAACACATGCATTGATTCTTGATTGAAGTTGAGAGAATATGACCCATCGAATCCGGTGCGTGATCAAGACAACAAGTGGAAAGCGACATGTTCGCACTAAATGGAAAGTGGCCGGCCTGGTGGTTGCGTCCTCATGGCAGGCGATATCCTCTTCGGGCGTCGCACGCGGCCGTCTCCGCAAGACTTGGAACAGATGGAGCGGGTATTTGTGCGTCACCAACTTGGATGATGCAGTGACAAGTGAAAACTTGAGAAATGGCTCAGGACTAGCCAGGAGCCGACTCCGCCATACAAGACGCGCAAGGTGTGGTCCGATTCAAAGGCCCTTCCTCGATCGCGTCCTGTCGGTCTTCGCAGCAGGCGACAGCATAACACTCTGGTATACATCACATTGCGCGAGAATCGGGGGCCTCCCCTCCCCCCCGCAAAGACAAGAGCTGGGGATAATTGTGCAAAGGAGGGCAAAGCCAGGCAGACATCAACCAAGTGAGTTAACGGGCGTCGTCGATTGAGCTGGTCAAGTAAAGGCAGCGCAGCTCGATCCGAGCCGAATGCCCGTGACTGGCGGGTGGTGGGTGCTATGGGTCCGACTTCCATTAATAGCATGAGAGTGTGAGAACGTTGCATATTGTACGGTCGAGGGCAAACAGACGGCGCTTGGGGGATGGAGAGATTGGTTGTCGAGACAGTGTTGCGGTGTGGAGACGAAAGGCGAGGCCAGCAGTTCAGTCGAAAGTGGGGAGAGAAGAGAGGGACACACCCAGTTCGTCCAATCCTCCCTAGCGCCCTACTGGTTTCTCAAACTGGCCTGGCAGGGGGCCGGTCATTGCTGCGGTTGGCGCTGGCGCGGGCGCTAGGCGCTGGAGCTGGGCAGAGCTCATCTCTGCCAGACCCGAAGGCCAGACTGCGACGCAGCAGCCTCGCTGATTGGTAGAAGCTCACAAGGGCCTTGCATTCTGGCCCAAGCCCCCAACGTCATTGATGTCCATCGCGTGTCTCTGAAGCAAGGTACGCCATCACTCAAAACTGTGCGCATGCCTGGAGCCAATCTTGAAATCAACATGTTCTCATTCCACGACTTTCCTTTCTGCTCTGCCGCAACGACGTACATATCTTTCTCTGTTTCAGTCCACCACCCCCCAAACATACCTAATCCCGGCCCAGTTCACCGTCCCGGTTTTGCTGCTACAAATACGCGACACCTCGCACCAGCAGCACGGCAGAGCTCTGACGCGCAACTGAAAGCCTCCCCGCGCCTTTTGGCGTAACATTCAACACGAACAGATATTCCGGAAAGTAGCACCGAAGCGGTGACACCAAGGTTCCAAAGGTCACTCAACACGATTGCGACCGGACAGCACAGCAAAACAGCTATTCAAGATGGGCGTGATTCCAGCCGGCCTCTCATACCTGGCCTTCTCCGCCGTCCACATCGTCCAATTCGCACTCGCCATTGCCGTGTGTGCGCTGTACGGAATCGACCTCAGCCGCGCCAACAAGCATGGCGCCTACATGGACAGCAAATGGGTCTACGCCGAGGTGGTCGGCGGCTTGTCCGCCTTCACAGCAGTGCTGCTACTGGTGCCGTTTATTATGCGCTTCTGGCTCGTCTGGGCGTGGAACCTGGTCCTCTTCATCCTCTGGATCGCACTGTTTGGAGTTTTCGGAAGAATGTACATCAACGAGGACCCGGAGGGCGACAGTGGCATCCAGCGTATGAAGAATGCCGTCTGGGTCGACCTCACAAACGCCATCCTGTGGTTCCTCACCTTCATCGGCCACGCCGCTTATTGGTTCACCCACCGCGAGAGACACAGCCGCTTCACCGGCCGCGCCAGGGTCTAGGGGACCGACGGTACCGACGGTTCCCAGGACTCGCCAGGGCGGCTCGGCGAGATGGAGGCGCGCATTAGTAACGTCGGGGCGCATTAGTAACGTCGGGGCGCATTTGCACCCTTCCTGCACGCCATCGCACGGGCACCGCGAGGGCTGCGAGAGCGACGCCCGCTGCCGCAAGAGGGCCGCTGACACGGAGAGGGAGACCAGAATGGACGGAGTGAACCCGGAGGGCTCAAGCATCGTCCGCCCTTTCTCGGTTCAGCTTTTGGATAATGGAGTTTTCAAAGACGGTTTGCTAGTTGGCCTTGGGTTAGTAGCGATTGATACCATACTCTCAGGCTTAGGGGGTTAGCGTTTGATTTCTACTCTCTGCCAAGATATCCAGATACCGAACGTACTAATGTTTGCATTCATTTTTCAATTTCAGACCCCCAGCTGCGTGTGACTTGAGGACCTGGTCTTCCTCAGTGCCTGGGGTATATTGGACGAGATTTTTCTGGTTCCACGACGGCCAGCCGCGGGGAGGCATCCGAATCGCAGTGTCCGGTCGAGCAAACGGTGAGTTGCGCGTACTGATGCTGCTTGCCACAACTGTCACCATTCTCGCAGCTACCCGGCTCAGGCCGAACGAAGCTTGTGAAAAGATCATCCCTTTCCCCTTCTCCTTCTTCTTGTTTTAGCCAGACCTGCATACCGATCGACACTATCCTTTGACAGGAGAGACGCAGCTGCACGTTAATCCTGGCCAGCGTCCTCGTGGTGAGCAGGGTGGACGGTTGTCTGCGCGCCTCCCAACCAATCTGCCGAATGCCTCGGGAAGATCTTTACTCACTCGAGTCAACAGCTAAACCCGAGACTTTTGATCGACATTCTTCTCAAGGGGAAACGAGATGTTACTACCCCGACACCGTACTTTGTGTGTTTTCAGGACTGCCTCACGGCCGGTCTGACCTTTCATTTAACCGTCCTTGGTTTGCTCAATGCATCGCATGACGTCACCGAACATACCGTCAGTCCCATTTGGCGAGAGCTGCAAAAGCTTCTGCAAACACCTGGGGACAGGGAGAAACCCCCGCCCACGCTTGTGACGGACCCGCGGTCATTGCATCCGTCGTCACTTCTCAATTTCTGGGCACTGATCGCCCCCTTCTTCGCTACGGTCCAGTCGCGAGACACGCGGCTGCAACACGTCTCGCACGTCCTGGGCCACTCCGAAGGCGCAGTCGCCCGCCTGTGGCATCTGCATTTGGGCGGAGATACGATCCGAGACAGGGTTTCCTGCCGCGTGTCCAAAAAGCAGGGGAGAAGAGGAAAATCAGGGCGGCCTTGCAGAGACCGAGATGTGACCTCTCCCCACGATATCTTGGGCATCCGCCCAGGCGCACGTTCCCGTAACCGGTCCGTATGGCGAATTATAGTGGACGTGGATAACCGATCTGCGATGGGACATCGGCAGCGTGACCTTACATTACAGGAATAAATCCACCGCCTGGCGCGGCGCAGAGGGATTTTCAATGGGCTCTTGCTTTGTTTGCTCTACTCTCGCTGCAACGACGGGCGGCTGGTTGCTTGGCTGGCGGCGAGCGGCCGTTGTTTCTCCACCCGAGGTCGCATAACCGGTCCATCGATCGGTCGGTCGGTTGGCTGACGTCCTAGCCGCCTTGTTTTCCCCGACCCTCACCGGCCTTTTCTCCATGTGGCTACCGTTTTCTGCAACAAACAGCTTCCTATTGCTGCCTCCATTTCAGCGGATTCGTCACATATCGACCTCGGGGGCGGGTCGACGGCGCCGTGTCTTGGATTTTTCAGGGTCCTTCCGCCGACCAAGTTCGACTGTTCGGGGTGCAAACGGCGGGAATGTCCCGGGGATCAAGGGGCTTGGTGTGGGTTCTGGCCGGTGACGCCCGAGCCACAAGGCGACCGTTCAACAGCACGACCCGTGGAGCTGATAGGAGATGGTGGGCGATCGACACTGGGCATCCCGGCCAGCATCGACAATCATGCCATCCCTTGACCCTCCAGGCTGCTCAGGCTGCCAGGGTCCTAGTGTACTAACCCATCGGGAGCGTGCCTATTGTGTTTCCACACTGCCACTTCGTTAGTGGCGCCTGCATGTCCTGCTTGGCTCGGTCCCGGTGCCAAGAAAATCCTTTGCAGCGCGACGAAGTTTGCTGTCATTCCGTTGCGTTGGATCGCTCATGGTCAAGGGAATTCTCTGGGTCGTTTTTTTTGGGGGGGTTTCTCCCACCCCCCTCCCTCCTTCCTAGCGGTTGATCACAGAGATGCGAGACTTTTGTTGACCAGGCAGGGCCCGCGAGGCGGCACGGCGGGTCTGCTCCTTGACGAGGGCTTTCCAGAACAATTCCTTCTAGGCTGCGCGGGTCCTCCAGCCTGCCAGCCGGTTGTTCCAACTCCCGACGGGTGTTGGCGCGGATCAGGCCCGATGATGGAAAGGTGACGTGCTGATCCCTCTTAGGGGGGAACGTCGTGGCTCATTTTACTGTTCTGGTAAAGATGTGCAGGCCATTAGCGCGTGGGCCATGGCAAGAGGACGTGCAAAGCCTGGGTGGCAGGGTGGCAGGGTGGCAGGGTGGCAGACACAAGGTCCTAATAGATACAAGGTAATGTTTCTTTTCAGCCTCCAATAACCGCTCCCCCTTGTGCAAACATCCCGTTGTCCTGATGATGATTAAGAGAGGCAGCACAGATACAGTAGTCAGTCCACTGGTGATGGCCAGTGCGCCCTGCGTTTCCGCCAAGGAGCCTCGCAGGTGACCATCCACAACTCATGTCTCTGAATATTTTGACATATGCAGGTCTCCCGAAAGAGGCGCCTGCATTGCATCTGCGGTCCGCGGTAGTATTATTGAGTTAGGATCCTCCTCGTTTACGCCTGGCAGCTCCAGTTGGGAAACCGTTGCATCTGCCCATTTCTGCCACTGATGATCGGCACGAGTCCGAGACAGAGGTCGGTCGTGTTTGTCAAGACACTCGAGGGCCCGCGCCTTCCGCGGATTATGGCGCGAGAAGTGTTGTAACTTCAATGTTCCAAATAAGCCTGGAGAAGTCCCCACTGCTCCCATGGCATCATCAGGACCCTCGACAGGACTTTCATGTGCTTGTTGAGAGGCCAAAAGCACAGCCATGAATTCGTCTCGGGCGGACCTGCCAAGTACCTCTGAGTCCAGGTAGTATTGAAGACACAACGGGACGGTGCCTGGATACTTCTAAGGCTGTTTAGTGTCGGGGACGGCCCACAGTCTGTGATGGAAAGGAGGGTACACTACAAACGACGGCCGGGTACTATGTTACACATGTACGTACCCTCACCCGTACGGGAAGGTGACTTCAAATGTTCTCTTTTCGTCGACCTGCCCAACTTCCCTCCCGTAGTGGTACCCACCAAAACAACGGCGTGCTGGTACAAAAAGTGCACTACTGACCGATTCAGGTCCAAGGCTGCACCTTTCTCTCGACGCTTCCAGTGCCAATCGAACCACACGATCCACCTCGAACACCATCGACCACAATCATATCAGGGAAAGGTTGCCCACTGCAGATTCAGGATCTTCCGAGATACGATCCATAGCTGCGGAACCTTTTGCTGCGGATAATAACTGGGCCTAGGTTACAGCGGGCCGAATCGAAGATCTCCTTCCTGCGTCGTCCGTCGATCCAGCTGCAAAAGGCTAGAGGTCAGAAGCGCATGCGACCACGAGACCACGGCCTTGCCAGCCATCTTGACCATCAACACCACTCCCCCACCGCACACGGAACTTTGCGGTCTCAACACATCTCCTCTCTCGGCTGGGCCTTGCCGGCCATCTTACCCCAAAGTCGCCGTGGGCTTGATCCTACCTAGCCTGGCCTGTGTGGAATTGAACATCCATCCTGCATCAGCCCTGCGACTTGGGAAACGACGCAACCAAGCTAGGCAAGCAGCTGCAACAAGACTTTGTCGGCGTACAAGTTGGTTGTGGTCCGCGTCTCAGTCGAATTGTGCCTCCTGCTCCTGATTGCAGAGTTCCGGTTGCTGAAGGGCTGTTGTCCCCTGCGTGGTAAGCAGCCTGTTTCTTCTTCATCAGTCGACCCCCCATCGTGCCCTTCTGGACGGTGACTGTTCTGCGGTGGCGAGGCAGCCCACAGGCCGGGGGCGATTGTCAGACGTGTCTTTGGGCCTGCAAGTTTTCAATCTCAACGACGGCCGGTGTTCGTTCTGTCTTGACCGGAGACGGTCATCTGCGACCCCGGCCAGACCCAGTCGTCGATTGGTGCAGCGCTTCTCGGAATATCGCCGACGTTGATAGCGGCTGAAGGTTAAATTGAGCTCCACAGCACGAACACTGCTGTCACCCTCTGCTACCGTGGGACTAAGGCAGGTCGGCACGTGCATCTCTGCAACACTACAGGATCCCCATGCTCTCTAACAAACTTTATTCCATGTCCCTTCCCCTGCCTGGCTCTTCCGGCGCACTGATCAAATCGTCTTGCAACCGGGCAAGATTGAATGAAGCCCAAAGAGGTTGAGTTTGGCTAATAATAAACCCGATTCAACCTGCAGCTCAGAACGCTGCCGGGGAATCGCACTAGCCCCGTCTGCCGCGTTTCCGCGAGGCCAAGGGGATTACTTCGATGGGTCTCTCAAGGTCGCTGCAGATAGAATCGCTTGCCACAATGTCGAACCTAAACGAAGCTGACCGCCCGTCGGCCATGGCGCCGTTTCCCTATATGGCCTACACGGCCCAGGGACAGAGAGCGCGCCGTCGAGCCGGCTCGGACTCGTCGGACTCGTCAGCGTCTTCCGCCATATCGGCCGCCAGCTCCACGAGCCAAGACCAGTTCGTCTTTTCGCCGCACCTAACACCCACCTCCGAGAAGGAGCCGTTCTTCTCGCACCAGGAGTATTCCAGGGTCCATCGCCCCCGAACACACGGTGAGTACAGCCTCTATTTCCTGGGGTTCTTGGCCGTGTTTCTTCCCCGGACGCCTTGTATAGAGCGCGACGTTGCACCAGAGGACGCTGGCTCGGCTGCCGCGACTGCCACAACAAGCGGCGTCACCATGAGGCTGTCCAAGTGATAGTACCAATAATCATTGGTCCGACAACACTGGCCTCTTCGTACAACTGTCCAAGGGTGGGACTCTGTCCAACCACATTTGTGGCCTGCGTGGTAGCGGCACAGCGGGGTCTGGCACCGGCAGGCTTTGGCGAGTTTCACATCTCCTGCTGTGCCAGCGGCATCACATGAAGATCACCACCACCACCTCACCGATCCTCCCAGGCAGGGTCTGGCTGGCCACGTCTTCGCCCGCACAACGCAAACGGCGATCCAGGGTAGTGCCCTCTTGAGCGCCATTCCCGCCTAGGGTGTCTCGGGAGGCTGGTCCCGCCCTGCTCCCATGGCAGGACAGGGGATCGTGGACTTTCGCGGCAAGGGCGTCAGCAACTGCCGTGGTCGCTGCATTCGGGGCCCCATGCGGTCCCATCGGGCAAGTGTCCTGTAGGACGTCATCACAAGACCGAGTCCGCCCAGCAATGCCCACAATCAAGCCATCGGATGACAAAATCCTTCATGCGTTTCCTGCATTTCACACCAAGCATTTCATGCACCTACATTACAATAACAACTGGCTGACACGCGCCTCAATCTTTTTTTACTTTTATACAGACATTTCCCCTCAGCCTCCTCCGCAAACCACATCTTCTTCACGACGTCTCTCCGAACCAGTGGATTCTACCACTCTGCGCAGCCGGCCTATCGAGATCCAACTGCCATCTTCGGTGTTGAAGAAGACTAGCACTACATATACACCAATTGCGCCGCTCTCTGCTCGAGGTGACATTCCAGGGTATGTTCTCTAAGCCCTTCCTCCGCCTGCGGCCCCACGAGTCGTAGATGTGGCGCGGGTAGCCGGCACGGGACAACAGTGAGGGGTTGACACTGACGATCACTTGTACATCAGCGGCTATTTTCCTTTCCACGAAGATCCCGAAATCCGCGTCTACAGACCCCATCCCTTCCACGCCGCTGAAAAAGAGGCGCAACGAGACTGCGACCTCGAGTCTCGCCGGAGCATTGATAGCACTCAGGACGCTTCACCTCCTCCGCCGGCTCCAGACTGTCTCTCCGCGCCACCTGTGCACATCCCAATGCTGCAGGCTGTCGAAATGCCTTCGTCGCGAGGTCACACGCCTGTCACCTCTTATGTGCCAGGCGGCCTGCACGGTGCACCCTTACCAGTGGGCAAATACTATCCCTCGAACTACGAGCAACGACAAAAGCAGGCCCATCACTCATCAAGGGGCAGTATGCGACCGCCCACTACCGGCGGCCCTTTGTCTGTCAATTCCGACACTGTCGTGCCACAGACCAACAGGTCTAACCCACACGGGTCGGCCGAGTCGAGTCGATTCAACATACAACAATACAAGCGCGACATGATTATGCAGGTCCAACTCGCCAAACAGCGTTTAGAGGGCGGGGGTGCAACCACGACTCCGAGCGAGACTGGCTTGCACGGAGCTCCTCTGCAGAGGTGGCACGGGAACTCCTTCGCACGAGGTCCGATATCGCCACGGCTGCAGCCACAGGGCAGCCCGGGACCGGTAACACCCTTGGCTCTAGAGGGTGGTGATGGGTACCTTTCAGCTCGGAATCGGGACAGGCCTAGGCCAGTACCGAGTCCGGACACTGGACTAGAGAGCCATGCCGTCGCGAAGGCGATGAAGGCACACGGCGAGAGGAGACGCAGAGAGGGCCGGTGCTCACCAGCCGTCGAGGCGGGTGGTTTTGGATTTTGAGGCTATTGCATTTTGTCGGACCTCAGATGAGTGTTGCGCTTTCACACACACTTCCAGCCGATGACTTCGACAGATGGCTCGCTTTGGCCCGGTCAGGATGTTCCTCTCCGGACGTCAACCAAACGCGCCGTCACACCATCACCCCATCCTTGAGCACGATGCGAGGAGACAATCCACTTCTCGGTTGGCACACCACTTGTACGACTCCACGTCGTGTAGGAAGTTGGCCAATAAGACATAACAATGAATCCTTGAGACGCTTGGCTGGCACCTTTCTTTCTCCAGCCAGCGGGACTATTTGATATTTGATACCCTCACAGCGCTTGGTAACCAGGATAAATGGCATTCTCCATACCCACTCCAAGCAACGCGACTGGTCTTTTTTTTTTTTTTAACAAATTGCATCGGATCGGGAGTATTTCTTTTTAACCGAGGCAGACACTATCAGTACGCAGCTCTGAAAAGAGCGCCATTCGTTAGGCGGAAGAGAGGACACGGTTGTATGAAGCAGGGGGTTTCTTTGAATTGCAAGTTAGCAATCAACTGGCTTCTCGACAGCGGGACGGGGTATCAAATTTGGCCTGGAGCCGCTTCTTGGCTTCGGGGGTGACTTCTTGGTTCTTAGCTTATGGCGCTTCTTCCGAGGACGCATGGCATCTTGATGACGGTGTGAACGCTCCTTAGAATGCTATCATGGGCAGTGGGAAATCGTCCATGCTTGTGAGCAAATTTGTCAAATGTGGGAGATTTAGGTAGAGGGTGTGGTGCGCTTCGGGCCTGGACCTGAGCACGGGTGAGCCCTTAGATTTGGGCCCTAGCTCCTTGATTGATGGATCTATGTGGCCCCCGTACAACATCAACCCGTGGAACACACATTTTCATAAGTGGTTAGTTTGGCTTGGGTCTTGAAGAGTACGTGAGACGAGAAGCACCTGGATGATCTACTCTGTATTCCACACTCGTACCTAAGTTTTCAACCAGCCAAGTGCTCAGTCAACAATGCTGCTCTCAGCCACGCATGCCCCTTAATGTCCTAGATTCTCACATACCTGGGTAAACACCTTGTCTGTCTGCAATCGCCTAGGAGCAACCCAAAATTTAGGTATCCGCTCATAGGCTGTCTCCGAAAGGCTGTCTGGGACATTAGAAGGCTAGGTCAAGCCCCAGACCTCTGCATCGTCCGTGAGGAGCAAGCAGCCGTGCAAGTCGAGGAGTGCGGACACAATGAAGGTCCTCACCACCGCGACAATCAGTCCACTCACCCGGAGATCAGATGGCCGAAGGAGAAGGGAGACAGACGCTGAGTTAAACCGTGACAGCGTAACCCTGCGGTAGACATCAAGCCCTGTACCCTGCAGCAGTCACTGGGGGTGGGGGTGATAAGAAGATTGATAAGCCCTACCCAAATGCCCCGCCAGTTACCTTTCAATCTTCCGAGCGTCTGCCTCAGCTCCCAAGACAGAAAGACAACTTTGACGTCAAAGGAAGCAAACCTGCATCAGAATTGAAACCGACTCTTGTCCTCCGACACAATATAACCAACAGCTCCTCCCCGCCACTCTGCCAATTATCTTCAAAACGGTTCCTCTCCCTCCTTTTACCCAGCAGAAATTCCGAATCTTAACACAACCCGCATCTAAACCCCCATCATCTTCAAACCCCCCCCCCCCACCACCAACAATCAATACCGCCAATATAGGTCGCCGCCGGCGCGCGCGTCACCAACAGAAAGGACCCCGCTCCTGGCAGAAGCCGTCGCGAGGGAACATGGGCCAAGAGCAGTCCGGACTGATCGAGGACGATGTCCCGCCAACCACCTTGTCCGAGCGCTCGCTCTCTGCCGTCGCTCAGATGATCAAAGACGGACACGCTCGCAGGATCGTGGTCATGACCGGTGCCGGCATTTCCACCGCCGCTGGAAGTAAGTTGCTATTTCGCCCCTGTCGCACAGGCAGAAGTGAGCTTTGCGCAGCCGCGGGCTGACCCCATCTCCTGCAGTCCCCGACTTTCGCTCTCCCAACACCGGCCTGTACGCCAACCTCGCTCGCCTCAACCTCCCGTACGCCGAGGCCGTCTTCGATATCTCCTACTTCCGCCAGAACCCCGACCCCTTCTACATCCTTGCGAAAGAGTTATATCCTGGCAATTACTCCCCCACCGTCTCTCATGCCTTCATTGCGCTGCTAGCCAAGAAGAATCTCCTCCGGATGCTCTTCACCCAGAACATCGACTGCCTGGAGCGACAGGCTGGCGTTCCTGGAGAGCTGATCGTTGAGGCCCACGGCAGCTTCGCCACCCAGAGGTGCATCGAGTGCAAGACACCATTTCCGGACCACAAGATGAAGGAGTACGTCTTCCGGGGCGAGGTACCCCGCTGCGTCGGTGCAGAGTGTGACGGCTTGGTGAAGCCTGATATCGTCTTCTTCGGAGAGCAGCTCCCAGAGCAGTTTCACAACAACAGGCACGTCCCTTCATACGGCGACCTTGTCCTGGTCATGGGGACGAGCCTCAGCGTGCAACCATTCGCCAGCCTCCCGGATATGGCCAGGGACCAGACACCCCGTGTCCTTTTCAACCTGGAGCGCGTCGGCTCCTTTGGATCCCGGCCGGACGACGTCTTGGTCCTGAGCGATTGCGACTCAGGTGTCCGCAAGCTAGCTAGTGAGCTGGGTTGGGGAGACGAGCTGGATGCAACGTGGCGGGAGATCGTCGGTGATGAGGAGGCAGAGAGGCAGCTGAGGAGTGCAGAGGAGAGGGAGGCTGCGATGCAGGCTGAGGTTGAGGACTTGGCGGATAAGGTCGGGGAGGGTCTGAACTTCGACGATGCACTCAGCAACTCCGATGCGGATTCCAGTGCCTCAGATGACGAGAAGTCGTCGCACAGGCCAGAGGACTTGAGTGCAATGGGCTCCGGCCTTGGGCCCCGCTCGATGTCACACGAAGCTCAGCAGACGCCTCCCGAACCTCAAGAGCCCGAGGGCATCCTTCTATCAAACGTGAATGACCAGCAGCCATCGAAGGAGGCCAAAGTCGATGGATCGGAAAGCTCTTCGGTGGCGGCAAAAGACCCGGATGATTCGACCCAGGATCACGGGGCAACACCCAAGGACGATGGCGGAGATAATCACGTCCAACACAAGATGGATAAACCGGTTCTGGATGCCCAGGGTAAATCAGCCTTGTAGGGGGCTCAGCACAACTGGAGTATTGTTGCCACACCATTTCCATTTCACAACATTTTTGGAGAGACACTCGACCAACTGTCTATCGCTGGGTGCGGCCCAGGCATTAATCACATGATACCATCCGGCATTTCGTGGAGTACAGGAATGGCCCTGAACAAGACACTTTCGAGACGATCCACAGAGGAGTTTGGCTGGCTTTGTACACCTTTTTTAAAGGTAGATATGCAACACGGGATCAGGGTTGAATTACAAGCATTTTTCGATGAGTTTCTTGGCTTTGAGGTCATAATACAAATGGTATGAACGTCGTGATATTATATTGCATCATCCGTGCATGTCGATATGAATCCGAAGCTCAAGAGAAGGGGGTTTGGACAGATAGGCATTTAATAGCGTGTCCTGATGGAAGGTGGTGACTACCCAGGTACAGACAAATTAATGGTGTTACGTGGTGATTGAAACGGCTCGCATGAACATCTTGCTCAGACTGCCCTACATTCAACCTCCCAGCGTGAACTGAACCCGGCAGGCCCTATTGGAGGCCTCACTTCTCATACTTATGACAGGATCAAGAGTTGGTTTTATCGTTAACTTTACCACAATAATAATATATGAGAAATTTAAGCAGGAAAGGAAAGGAAAGAAGGAGAGCTGCAGACAGTCCCTTTATATAGTCTTGCAAACACTTAAAGACCTAGTGTTAAACAATATCTACGCTCGCGCGGTCAACTACCATACGCTTTCAACTCAAGATCTTTATAAGTAGGTGTATTTTATGATAGAAGCTGGCTGGGATTGAGGACCAGGGCAAAGAGAAAAAAAAATGTGTAGTAGGCCAGCTCGGAGTTGAACCGAGCGCTTCCTGATGTGCTTCAAATCTTAGGTAGAGGAATGAAGGCAAGGTCTCTCTGCGGCTTTAGCGCAGGAGTACGGAAATCAGGCGTGCAAACCGCCTACACCAATGGCCCAACAGACCACAACATATTTCAGTTTATATTCTTGGGTCAGGTCGTGGATTAGGGCCCTCGGTTGCCGAGGTGACACTGGGCTATGCGGCGGTGGGTGTGCTGGGCGGGAAAGGAGCTGTGATAAGCCCTTAGATTGAGTAATGGCGTGATATAAGTCTGGAGATATGTGTAACTAGATTATACTAGTCCCACTAGCTTCCAGTATTATAGGCGGGAATTACCCACTTGCCTTGGGGACATTCTGCATTTGAGTGAAAAGACCCTGTACCCTAACTTTTGAGTGATGAAGGGTATTACTTCTAGAACATTAATAACGTTTGAAGAGGTGCTTACCTAAAATATCATCAATACTCATATTTATAGCGGGATTTGGAAGCATGTTTTTGATGCGTGGGGGCACGAGACTACAGATCGTATAGACGAGCCGTATAGATGCGAAAGGTGGAACAAGGAAGTACGATACTTCGGTACTATAGGCTTTGCATTAATCCGACTGTATTAGAAACTTTTGGGAGCTCATTTGTGGAGGCCGGCCCCTGTACTCAAGAAATAACCGCTTTGAATCACCATCAAAGAGATGTAGCCGAAGATGGTGGTGTAATACACCGGGGACAGAATTCTCTGGCGTCCGCTCGCAAGGTCTACGCGGAGCATGTGGATGGACTTGCCGATCAGTTGGATATTCCGGATTTGGGAAAAGCTGGACAAGCACGTTCACGCCGAGCCACGTGAAATAGAAGATACGTCCAACCCGCGAAGTATAAAAAAGAAATCTAGGTACATTGGTCATGGAAACCGATGGGCCAGACGGTTGGGTAAGTCTTGCAGATGCCAGGAGAATCCCAGCCTTGTGCGGAGTGCATTAGCTTATCCAAACCACTGAATTCTCCTCTTCACTCACCAACCAGCTGACATACCCAGTACAAAGTCGCCCTAGCTTCTTTGTGTCAGACGTAGAAATGCAATCACAACTGATTTCCCGGACGACGGAAAGAGACGGGATCAATCACTGACAAAACATCCAACTCCGACCTCACATGTTCCTTCCGGCTTCAGCAAACATTCGTCGGAATAATTGGAACATCCATCATGCACAAATTCTCATTTCTCTTGGCCCTGCTGTCGGCTCATGTTCCCACCTCAGTCTCAGCATCCGAACAGAAGCCGATTGCTCCAGTAAACCAGCGTGGTCTAGTTAATAGAGCCGAGGGAGTGTAGTGCAAGTGTTTCCCGGGAGAGGATTGCTGGCCATCTTATGCCGAGTAGTCATCCTTGAACGCCACGGTTGAGGGATGGCTCGTAGCCACGATCCCCCTTGGATCCCCTTGCCATGACCCATACTATGACGAAGAACAATGTGCATATCTCCGCGATCAATGGCTGTACGCGGGAATACAGTAAGCCAAGCGACAGGTCGTCCCTGGAACCACGAAGGACACTCCTGACCGAACGACTGCAGCGTCAACTCGAGCTCAAGCGTTATGGCCCCTTTCTTTGCAAACCAGAGCTGCGATCCGTGGACTCCCCGTGAGCGGGCGTGTGAGCTCGGTGCATATGTCCGATATGCAGTCAATGCCACTGGCGCTGAGGACATCGCTGCCGCTGTTAAATTCGCTGGGGAGAAGAATATCCGCCTGATAATCCGGAATACTGGACGTAAGCAGCTTCTGGGGTTATTTCCAACCCGCCTTGGAATGAAAACTTCCCTCCTGGAGCCTATACCTTAATTGCTATAGCCACACTATAGCCCGATCCACGCTATATTTACATAAAACTCGTTCTATCATTCTTTAAAAGCTGACTCTCAATGCTGCAGATGACTACCTCGGCCGTTCCACCGGTGCCGGTGCGCTGGCAGTGTGGACTCATTATTTGAAGAAGATCACGCCGGTCGACTAGGACGACGCAAACTTCACTGGCACGGCCCTTGAGCCGGGGGCAGGGGCTCAGGGATATGAGATGCTACAGGCTGCCACGGCCCTCGGCCGCGTTGCTGTGGGAGGAGAATGCCCTACCGTCGGTGTGGTTGGAGGCTACACACAAGGTGGTGGCCACTCTGCTCTGAGCACAAACTTTGGGCTTGCTGCCGATCAGACACTCTCCTTTGACGTCATCACTGCTAGTGGCGAGCTTGTCACTGCCTCCAAGACTGAGAACTCCGATCTATACTGGGCCCTGAGGTATGTTTAGAGGGTACTTGTGTGTGATGCGGAGCTCAGTTGCTGACAGCCGGACGGTGGAGGAGGCTCAGGTAACTACGGCGTCGTTGTTTCGATGACCGTAAAGACCTACCCAGAAGCCATTGTCAGCGGCCTTAAACTCTCAGTTGAGAAGGCCAGCAACGGCAACTCGACCAACCAGGTCTTCCAGGCTGTGGACGCCTTTCACGCCGCACTTCCAGGACTGGTCGACTTTGGCTCTATGGTCATATACTACTTCACGACCGAGTACCTCAGCACATCCGCCCTGACCGCCTACAACAGGACGCAGGCGGAGCTAGAGCAGGCCATGCAGCCGTTCCTCTCGGATATGGAGTCTCTTGGCCTAAGACGTAATGTCAGCTACACCGAGAACCCGACCTATTATGACCACTACAGTGCCTACTGGGGCCCCTTGCCGGACGGCTGGATCCAGGTCGGTACGGCGAGCTTCGGGGGCAGGCTGATCTCGCGTCCCCAGCTGGCAGACTTGCCGCCCACGGCGCGCACTATCGCTGAGGCGGGTGGTATCTTCATCGGCGTGGGCACGAACGTGAGGCCGTTTGGCGGCAACGAGAACGCAGTGCTGCCCGCATGGCGCGATGCCGTCGTCTCGGCGTCGCTCGAGGTGCCTTTCAGCTTCGAGGATCCGTGGTCCGACGTGTTCAAGGAGCTGAATCTCATCACAGATGTCTTGCAGCCCGCTATTGAGGAGGCAGCTCCTGGCATGGGCACATATATCAACGAGGGAGATTTCCGGCAGCCCAATTGGAAAGAAGTATTCTATGGGGATAACTATGGTAGGCTGCTGTCTGTTAAGCAGAGGTGGCATCCTGTAGAGCTGTTCTACTGTGGCGCTGATGTTGGAAGTGATGGTTGGGTTGTTGCTGAGAATGGACGATTGTGCAAGGTTTGATCAATGCGGATATTCCCAGACCTGGCACTCGTGTGCACCAGCAATGGAATGCCGCGAGGAGGCCCGGATCTGAGCAAGGCCAGTGGTTTGCGCCCTGAAGCTCCCGGCCCGGGGTCTATCGTTGGGCTCAAAGCATGTCCACAGGAGGCCAGAGAAGATGTCAAGTGTGCGTCGCGTCGCCATTCTGGATTGAGAGACATTTTTCAACGCTAAAATGGACATGAAATTCGATATCCGCAAATCCAGCATAATATCATCCCGGAATTTTAGTTTTGTGCACTCTCTCGCAACGGGCACTGCGTGTTAGCCCTGTGGTAATTATGGAGACTCCAGGTATTAGCCAAGAACTGTACGTATCGGCCTCAGTCATGCCATGGTCAGTTTCAAGACGGCCATAAAGGGAAGCTGTTCACAGATGAGATACGTCCGCTGGTATCCCCCCCGCCCACTTGTATCGATACCTCACGGCCGTCTCGCTGAAAGCCGGGCTGATGGTCTTCCTGAGCATGGCATAGCTATCTGAGGTCTCAGCCTTGAGCGCCCTCTTGCCATTAATCTTGAGCGCCCTCTTGGCACCCTCTTTCTATCAATCTCAACTGGCATGATACTACGCCCATTAACGGCCTTTTGGGCTCGGATGATGGCTGGCCATGAGTCTTCCTCCATGCACTCGAGACCGTGTGTTGCAATTTATTGGGCCCTATGCGGACGACAGGCCCGTACTTTTTATGCAGGACGCCAATGCGCCAGCCAAGTCCACCTCTGATGTTGACCAGAGGCTGGGCCTGAATAGGACGACAGAGGGTGGAAGAAGAGGTTGTAGGTAACATCGACCGTTATGTGGCGGGGGATGAGCTACTTAATGATAGTTGGCGTCAGCATGCTGAAGCCATTCCCTGTTAAAAGAGGTTGTCGGCGACTCACAAGGAGCTTCACACCCGTCGAAAATGCTACTGCTATTTATCGAGGGCGGGCACGTCCGCACAGGGTCTACCAGCGACGAGGCTGCTGCAATTATTCCAACCGAGTTCCTCACAGATCGTCACTGATCTTGAGGACATCGAACTGGCCCTTTCTTGGCTTTACCACCGAGACACACAACTATCCGGCTCGATCATGCAAGTCTTGGCATGCGATGCCAATTTCTGGTATGGCAGTCTATCTATGTTTTGATGCAGTAATTCTCCACGGAACAAGTGCCCGGGGTGTTGCTCTGACGGGGGGGCATAAAGCAGGGGAGGGAAATGTCCACCTAGGAGATGGAAAGGTTGTTAATTTAGTTCTAAGTGCCCATTGGCAGGGGACCATGTACTTGGAATGTAAACCTGCATCTGAATCACTTCCCAGGCTTGGTCAACCCCATTATCCAGACGTCTAAACCGTGCAATGGCCTTACAAGACAAAATGAAGCACTTTTCGCAAAGTCATTCACAAAAGACTCCGAGTAATAATGAGGTCCTTGTCATGTTTCGGCTGCTGCCATGGCCGAGCCCACTGTTCCTCACACTGAGTTCTCCAAAGGGACCCTCTGGCAGGTCTGTCACCCACCCAGAGACAAACACGTATAAATCGCCAATATATCTCCAAAAAGCCCTCATCCCGAGCCCCCAGTCTAGACATCACACCTCTCCATGTTGAGGAAACTTCACAGACAAGCACAAAAAAATTGGCCAAAATTTCAAGAACATGGCAGACAACTCAAACAACAAGATGATGTTGACCACACTCATAGGGCCGGAAATAGAGGCCTCCAAGTTTTTTGCCGACTCAGACTTAGCTCGTGGTGTGAACGCTTTTGACGTGGCATCTCGTGACATCCCTCAGACTGGTCGACAGGAGGTCGCCTCCCCCCTCGCAAAGACCTTTGCCGAGGAGGAGGGCAAGGGCAGCTCTCACACCCGCCTTGTCCCCAGCCAGCCGCAGGAGACCCTGGCGGACAAGAACAAGGCCGATGCGGACACTCGGCCAGGCAAGATACCGCGTGAGGCGTAGATATGCTGCCAGTGCGATGTCACGAACCCTCCGCCGCCGGCCTGCCGGAATTGTAAGTCACATTATACTTGCCACAAAATATCACGCGGCTCAAGAGGCCATTGCAACATTGAGGTAGGGTACTAGTAGCTGTTTGAGTCTGCCACCCCCTTGGGGTTTTCGGAGCGAGGCCAGATGCCGCGGTAGGGTAGCTAGATCCATAATAGTGCTAATAAAGTAATCAGAGGCTTTGAGGAGTTATCCTTTTTACCTGGTGAATGTGCCGTTTCCCAGGTGCAGCCTTGTGAATGCCAGTCTAGGAAGCAGTTCCGTCTGATGGTAAGGGGGAGAATGTTACTTGGCATGCCTCAGCCTGCGCATCGTAATCCTTGCGCCAGGCTCTCGCCCGGTCCAAGTAATCCCCCAACACTGGGCCCGTCATGGAGGCAGTTGTCCAACCTACCGCCCCGACTAGACGATCCAGGGTCCACACATAGGCGAGGGCCTTCCGTCCGTCTTTGAGCGTCACTACTTGCACTTCGTATAGCGGATTCTCAAAAGCATCCAGGATTGCCCAGTCTCGGGGGCTGAGTCCGAGACTGTAGATAAATGTGAGTGAAAATGGTCATCGACTGAAACGGCGCAGGCCGTGGTTTCCTCACTAAATGCGGCCGCGGGCCTCTGAAGACTCGTCGTGGACAAGGCCGGGATACGAGTGATGCGGGAGCTTGGATACACGGTACCCCTGGGCTTTTACTGGCTCGTTCTCGGGTACACGGTCCAGAAGTGCCGCGATGACCTCGTCTATCAGGAGTGAGCCATAGGCAAACAGGGCGGGTGATGAACGAGAGGGGTCAGAGCCGAGTGCTGAGCACGCGTGTGTGAAGCGTTCGCTGCCGATGGCCATGATTGTTGATGCCCACCCTCCCAAGCCTGTTGTCAGGTCTCACCAGCCCAGTCGGAATACAATCATTGGCAGATGAATGGCAAGCAAGGAGGCCAGGGTTAGGAGTTGGGAGTATTCTAGCTTATGTAACCACCGAACGTCACTCTGGCACCGCTGCTTACCCGGCTCGGAGCCTCGCGCACTCACTCACTCACCCACTCTGCATGGGTGGATGGGTGGATCTATGAAACCACTCATTACCATGTATATAAAGACGATAACCCATACGCGATGCTATACGCAATAATTCACCGATATCCCTTCATGTGATACGGAACTCTACGCCCCCTGCTCATCCTCTCAAGAGCTGAGGCCATCATGGCTCCCGTCCGCCTCCGGCACATCCACCTCCCGTCGTCACCATCCCAGGGCATCTTCCCGAGCTACCAGACGGCGGCCGGGCTGCAGGAGCTGCTGCGGCGGCGCCAGCTGGACTACCAGGACTCCGGGCCATCGTCCCCGTCCGGCCGGGGCCTGGCCCCCCCTCAACCGACCCTCATCTCCTTCACACCGCAGCCGACATACACGCTCGGCCGGCGACAAGCCCACACACACACGGCCGCGTCATCACCTGGCCCGTCCGCCCTATCACCAGCAGAAATCTCCCGCCTCAAGGCGCCCCTCCACATCCGGTCGTCGGCGGCACAATCTCGCCCCACCCAAGGCCTGGCGCCCACCAGCGCCGACGAGAACAACAACAACAACAACAACGACCCGCCGAGCACAGAGCACGTCTTCCACCCCTCCGTGCTGACCTCGCCCCGCGGCGGCCTGGCCACCTACCACGGGCCGGGCCAGGTGGTGCTGTGGCCCGTCATGGTGATCAACTCGTCGAGCAGGGCCCTCGGCCACAGGCACTTCACGGTGCGCTGCTACTCGCGCCTGCTGGAGCGCACCACCATCTCCCTGCTGCGGCGGGTCTTCGGGCTCGCGGGTTTCACCACAGGCGACCCGGGCGTGTGGGTGAGGACGCCGCCGGCGCCGCGGGGCCCGGGCGGGCTGGGCGGGGGCGGGGGCGGTGAGGGCGAGGTGCGCAAGATCTCCGCCCTCGGGATCCACCTCCGCCGGCACGTCAGCAGCCTCGGCGCCGCGCTCAACCTGGACATGCCCACCACCACCACCACCACCACCACCACGACGCGCGCTGCAGCCTCCGGCGGCGCCACCATGCAGCAGGGTGGGGAGGCAGGTGCAGACGAGAGGGCCAACCCCTGGGCGCGGTTCGTCGCGTGCGGCCTCGCGGGCAAGGGCGTGACCTGCGTCGAGGAGGAGCTGCTCGCGGCCGGGGGCCCTGGGATCCCGGGGCTGGGCTCGGAGGCCGTGGCCTGGGCGTGGGCTGAGGAGCTCGCCGGGGGCATGGGGCTCGAGGCACAGGCGGTGGAGCGGGTGGGGAGGGACGAGGCCGACGAGCTCGTCGCTGCGGCGGCCCGGGACGGCCACATCGACGCTGCAGGCGGGGAGGAGCTGTAGCCCCATCACCGAGACGATGTTGTCATCGGGTGGCGCGAGTGATCACATGATGGGAGGTGAGACACGGAGAAGGATTCTGGGAATAGATGATGGATGTCACACGATTACGACCAGCATTGCGAGGTGGCCGTTTGCATGTCAGCTTACTAGACCATGGTCTATCGACAAGAGATACCCGGCGTTGTAGCGTCCTGGGGCCCCATGGCTGCTCCACCGTGCTCGCCCTCTCGACACGTGGCCAATCATGGCTCGACAGCACACCGAGAAGCCGCAACACACATGTGTGCAATATCTAACCCAATATGTGACCGCACCAGGCACTGTCGCAATCCATCACAAGTCCTGCACGCCCGCCGTCCCGTCGTCGCGGCCGGGTGCGCGAAAACACAGCCCCTGGTCTGCCGAGCCGTGGTGCTGGCGAGTACGACACAAACACAAGCCCCCTGGCCCCGCGCGCCGCCCGTTCGACAAGTGACGGTGGCAGTGACAGCCAGGGCGGCCGAGGGTCCCAGCAGGGGACAAGTCATCAGGCCAGAAAATACACACACACACACACAAAAACGACAGCTCACATTCACCCCTCATTCCTCACAACGTGGCAGCTTTGGACGAGCCGCGCCCCGCCAGACTGCAGCCGTCAGTGTGGTCTGATTTCCTGTTCGCAGGAGGGGATATTCCGGAAGCTGAGAAGGCCGGCTGATTATCATTTGCTGTCGTAGGTGACAAGCAGACGCGAACAGGCAGACGGGCGGCACGAGGCACTGACTCCGGAATTATGCAGCTCATGATATGTGACCATGCGCAAGCCCTCTCCCCCCCCCCCCCAACCCATCTTCCTTGACGTCAGGCCCCCAGCCATCTACCTAGTATATGTACATAGTGGGTAGGTACTGAAAACCGAGCCCCGTTGCTAATATCCTTCAGACCCCCCGAGTAGGGGTGGCTCTTCCCCCAGACTACACTAGGGGGGCCCATAAGGCTTCTTTCTCTCCCTCCCGTCGGGATATTGTCATGGCTCTGATTGGTTACCACGCTCGCGGTAATCTTGTAATCACAACGCGTGTGTCCCTGACCGACCGGCAGCCTTCTGTAGCGGTGCTGACCACTAGCACAGCATCCTGGGGCGGAACAAGACCACCGCCATCAAAGTGAGCTGATCCTGTGGGCACGTTCTGGCCAAGGGGCGGCGGGCGGCCTTCGGTCGCAGCCGCTTCTCACCCCCCAGGCGAGGGCTCACACGGCTTCGAGGGGGGCAATGGGGGCGACTCGGAACATGTTCTCCGCTAAACAGCCTGAATCGGGCCTGCGTCTGGCTGAAGATTCCGGGTGTGGGCCACGGCTCGGTCGGGCCACAGGGAGAAGGGTCGAGAAGAGCGCTGCACGGGCAGTCGACTAGCTTTCTCCTGGTCCGTATGTGCCCATGTTTGATGTGTGACTGCATATGTGTGTTGTGGCGTCGACGTAGGTGTGTATATGCAAATGTGTGCGCGTGTGTGCCCGCTTGCGCCTGCATGTAGACACATGTACTCCGTACGTATGGGAATACCCCCTCCCCCTTCACATGGACGGACCACCTTATTCTGCACGGGGCCGCTGTGGGGCTCCGATCTCTTCCTGCCACTGCCTCCTGCGCGTTGCCGTACGACCCATCTGGCTCATCCCCGCCCCTCAAGAATGTCCCGTCCACCGGCTTCAAAAGGGGGCAGAGGCTCGGTCGGCACCGGGACACGAGTACGGTGATGGTGGGCAGCCTATTGGCCCTCACTGGGGGAGGGCTCGATGAGGGAGGGGTGACCGAGCCGGTCTGGCTGTTTGCGTCGCAGCATCAATGCTGCCCAGAGTCGATAGTGCCGCTCGCTACTTGGCTGTTATCGTCGCATATGACAAACACGCGACCCCTACCCGCCCCCCCCCCCGGGCGACGTCAACAAGCTTCCTCGAACCAACAAGATTATCTCCATGACAGGGCCTGTGAGTGGCGGCTGATGTTTGCTGCATCCCTGCATGCTCGGCCGCTGCTCTGTGCTGCTCAGACTTTTGTCTATTGGTTCGCCTCGTTTGGGTGGCCGCGGCGGAAGCCTCCTCTCTGCAGTGGTGAGTGGACGGGATGCCAGGCATGTGAATACAAACAAACAGTCGATCCTCTGTCTTTGGGAGATCCGAACCCATCTGCAGGTTTTGGTGGGCCCAGGCGCGACGGGAGAGGCCGCAGGATGGGTGGGTCGAGCGGCCCAGACAAGGCAGGAAAGGTCTGGCGATCGTTTGCCTGGTTCTCAAGGGGCAGCAACAGCAAACGCTGGGCAGTCTTCCTGGCGGGAATGATTTGCGGGCGCAGGCCGTGTCAAGATGTCGCGATCCGACGGCTCTCCCAATAGCGCTTTTGCGTGCTTGACTTGTCCCAGGTACGTGAGCCAGTGGCGGCTCCAGGCCGGTTGCATAGGCCCAGGCACACTCGAAGAAGCAAGTCCCAATTCCCTAGGCCCACCCGAAGCCGAGCCGCTGGAGATGTATCGCATGCGCCTGGTTCTTCACCGGTGCCCCTGAGAGCCGCTGGGGATGTATAGCATGCGCCTGGTTCTTCACCGGTGCCCTAAACGCGTTAAACCCCTTCGTTCTTTTCCCCTTCCTCTTTTGCTCCCCCCCCCCCGACCCCCCCGGCCTTCCTTTTGATTGACAGAATTCAGCCATGGGAGCTGACTGATATTACGAGCCCAGGGTGTCGATGCGGGCCACGAGAACTTCTGGCGGCTGAATGGGAACGGCCAAGTCAGACGACGCCGATGGGCCTGGCGACGAACCCCCTGACCGGCGGATACACCGGTGAGTATCGCGTTTCGCGTTCAGAGTGGAGGGTCTGAAGCCAAGCCATGCACATGTTATATGATATGCATTGGCGGGCAGCTAAAACGCGGAGTGTCCGTCGCCTTGCTGCAGCATCATCCCCGCCCATCTTCACGTCCGCTGTCATCGCCCCCAGCGCCGGCTTAACTCAAAAGAGGGCAATGATAAGCGAGGACCCTGACCCGCCGCCATACACCAACAGCGTGTTTGAGCAGGCAAGGGACTCCGAAATCGTCCACCTACCCCCTGTTGAATTCTTCCTGCATGCTCCCAATTTGTTGCGTGCTGGCTGGCCGCGTCGAAGGGGCCCGCCAAATCAGTCTGAACCGTCGGCAACCCGCGCTTGCGGTTGAGTCAGAGCCGCGGCCGGACATGCATACGGCATCGGTGCCATCCTTTTGTGGGCCCAAGGCTCGTGGCAGAAGCGGCCTGGAAGATACAGAGGGATGCGTGGCCCCGGAAGACCTGTGCCCTGCTACCGCCCCGCTGCAACAGCCCACCCGGACCCGAATGCCATACCTGTGATCAGCAGGCCATTGGCGCTTGTCCACGGTTTGCTACCGAGTAGGACGTGTCAACGCCGGCTGGGAAGAAAATCAGAGCTGGGTGTCCCACAATGTGAGAGGCTTGCCGCCCCGCCAGCAGTCCCGAACAGCGCAAGGCACGATCCAGGGACGTGGGCAATTTGCGGCCTCGCGTCTCTCGCGGGATCCCAAATCCTTTGGTCGCCCGTTCAAGTTTTTTGTAAGACGCCACGGCAACAGTCGGCTTACAGAAGAGGCAAGCCGTCATCCGCGCAGCGGGCTCGGGGGGCCAAACCCGGCTCTATTGCCGCAATGTTCCATGGGCGATAGTACTGGCGGATTGCCAAACCGGAGAAATCGAGGACGGCCGGTCATCTAGGCAACAGAGGGGGGGGGGCATTGGTGGCGCCGGAATAATTGAGAAAATGTGAATTCTCATGAATGATGTCGAGGCGTCAGCCGTCATGGCGTACCAGTGCCGAGCTGAATATGCTGTGAGACGGCTCTGATGTGAGGACTTACCTCGCGAGGTGGACTATGAAACACTGATCCCTGTTGCTTGTCTGTGGTAGAGACTACGAGGCTTAGGGTGCGCCCAGAGAGGGTATGAGAGACATTCCATTTGTGACAGATCAATGGACGAGCAGGCATCCGATTCATACCCCTCACCCCCCCCCCCAGCCTCTTCGCCCATTCCAGCAGGACACACACGAAGATGGCCTGGCCGAGGCCACGGTGGTCACGGTTACGTACATGAGAATGGCGTCGCCCCCAGAAGAAGCCACAATCGTTCTGCACGATGTCTTGGACGCACAGGAACAACCGGCGGAAAATTAAGTGGGGGGAAGGGGACACAACCTCGGATATCTTTATGGGTGCGTGATGACGGCCACGGATTGGGAGAGCTGAGCAGTCGTCAGCGGGAAGATATCTGATGGTCAATACACCACACCTCCTGCGGTTCGGGACGGGAGCAGATCAGTGAAGTGTGGATCGGGAGGTCGTCCAGGTCGTGCCGTCGAGAAGCAAACCCCGCAGCTAGGAACACGCGACAGAGCAGGAATCCCATGAAGATTGCCCATAATAGAGTGCTGCATCGTGGGAGCGCACAACTGCAGGACTAACGCTGGCCTGCATATTTCAGGACGAATAGACGCTCTGTGGATGGATGGTCATGCATGCAACCAACGGCTGTCCCACTCTTTTCGGGTGTTGGAGTTGCATTTTCACAGCAGGTCAGGATCAAGACCAAACCGGTAGACGCCCAAACGGCTTGTGTGCAAGGCCGAGCTGTTGGTCCCTCTCCAGGCTGGTGGCCAATCTCACAACGGGCAGCAGCTCCCTTGCCAAGACCCAGGAGTCGCGTGGCTATGAAATCGGCCTCCTCGTCGTAGTCCCATCGCGTGGCGCAAGTTTGATTGCAACTTGCTTGCCTGCCGCCGTGGCTTTTGAATCCTACTCTCAGGAGCCACCATCATCATGACGGCCGCAAGCCCGGCAGATCAGTCGCTAGTCATGACCAGGCCGTAGTGTTATGTGGTATTTCTCGGGGTGACCTTGATGCCACCGGCAAGAATGTCACTGAATCAGGGCCCCCCTGGGTGTCGAGCGTGTGGTGGTGTCCTTTTCTTATTGCGGTGATAGTCCAGATCGATTATTGATATCGTGGCCTCCACACTTGAGTTTCGGGAGTTGGGCTTGGGCGGCATAGAAGCAGCCTTCTCACCTCTACGCTATGCTGGCGCTCGAGTCTAGTGTATTGATCTGATCTGCCGCTAAGTGAGCCTGGCAAGGTTAGACCGGGAGTAGCCAACCATTCCGGCCCAATTCCCTGATCTTGCATGATGGTTGCGATGGCAGGTTGTTAGCCGCAATGATCCACCCCCGCTAGCGCAGGTTGGGCCACTGCACCCAGGAGCTACCTCAACGTCGTCCTCGCATCGGGAGCTGGGGACGTGTCTGTGCCTGATTTGGGCCAGCCCCGGGAACTGCCCTTGAGCTTAGTCGAGCGCTAGCAAAGCCCGACTCGTCATGATGATGGGGGTGACGACAGACAGTGTTTGATGAAGCGGAGGCAGTTTCACGCGGCTGGCCACTTGCACACACATATGATCCAACACCTGTGTCGCTCAAGGTCCGTTGTTGCTGGTCGTCCTCAGGCAGGTTGTCGGCGCCCCACCCCCTGGAGCTGCCGAGCCTGGTCTTACGGCTGCACATACACGGCACGACACAGGTTATGTACATATCAACTGCTCCGCTCTGATGCGATGGGCTGTTCCTGCCGGGGCCGGTTCTGTAATGCACGCATCTGACTGCCTAGCCGCAGTTTCTTTCGGGCCAGCCGGCTCATCAGAACAATAGTCTCAAAGTGCGTGCAGTTTGTATGTGCGTCTTTCTTCCTGGTGCGGGTGCGGGTGTGTGGCGCCTCTCCATGGCAGCCCGAGGCATGTCAAGTGACTCTCCTGTCAAACAGCGAGGTTATGCCACGAGGTCACAAGGCGTACTCATGGAGTGCCATACCGAAGACTGATGCCCAGGCTCGGGGTGTGTGTGTGTGTGTGTGCACGCACACGGATGGGCCAGACAGCACGGAGGCGAGCAGGTGGTAATAACGACGTAAGCTGCCGCAACTGTGCGTGCAAACGGCCATTGTGCATCTGTCAGATCTCAGAGAAGGCGAGATGGCGTGGTGGCTTCATGTAACCACCATTGCGTCCGCTTCCCTCGGCCGGGCTAGCACAGGCTCTAGCCGACAATGTGTACAGCCCAAGCCCACGGGCGTGTTGTGTTTGGTGGGATGGTTTGCTGCATGGGCTTGGTGTCTCGCCCAACCGGCGCTGAGTAGACTGGGAGACGGGGGGTCTCGGTGCTACAGCGGACTGGGGGCAGCTTCTTTCTGGTACAGATTGGCCCGCTCGACCAACGCCAGCCGTGAGTGAGATAGGGGGCAACTGTTGGGTACTCGATAGTATATTTTGGTATCCGCCCCGAGAGACAGTGTACCAGGGCAGCAGAGGCCGCCGGTCGATCAGGGGATGCACCGAGAAGACGCGATGTCTCTCCATCGCTGTGCACTGCACGGGCGGCTCATCCTGTGCTAAGCAAAGTGACGAGGCTGTAGGGACTGTGTCGCCTGTGCCCGGACAGCGGCATATCAATGTAGAGACGGCGGGGCGTTCTATTGCTGGGGAAACCAGGAGGCCCCAGCACAATTGGCTGGTGCACGCGTGTGGGAGGAAGAGCGTTGCGTTCCGGAACGGAGCGGAGGCGGAAGGGTGTGCATCTTGGCGACATGGGGGGGGGCGTGAATCATTGGCGACTATTGCTATGCGATGATGATGACTGTAAGCTGGGGTTGTTGGTGATGCCACCTTGTGCAAGATGGTGGCCTGTATGTGGCCGCTCTGCCATGCTGTGCTGTCCCGCGCCCTGCTGTGCTGTGCCGCGCCCGCGCCCGCGCTGCGCCGTGATGCGATGTGCATGACGGGGCCACAGCATGCCGCCCTGCTAGTTGACGAGACGACAAAGAATGCAGTGCAGCCTGCCAGGCTTGCTCGGCGGTCTGACGCTCGGGAAGGGCGGGGGGTTCCCGGGCTGTAGCAGTGGGCACTGTGTGCGACGGTGCTTGCAGGCCTGCAGGGTGTGCTTGTCCGTGTCCCAGGCCGGGCTGGCGCACAAGCAGCACGTCGTGCTATGTCTGTGCCCGATTGACAGGCACTGGGTGTGCTGCGCTGGTGTGCTGGTGTCGGTGGGCCCCTCTCCCTGGGCGCCTGCGGGCGGGCTGCACCGTTGGATCGTGGATTAGGTTTGGAGGTGATCTTTGCCCCAGGACATCAGCACAGATGGACGACGTTCCGTGCCGACAGACGCCAGCCAGGATGGCAGGGACGGGCGGACGGCAGCGCACGGATGGGTTGGCGAAGTAGCGTTGGTGCATCTTCTGGATTACTGCCCATTGATGTTGATGCGAAATGGTAGAGGGCGAACCTGGTTATTGCAGACAGTACCATAGTTGCGGGGAGGCAAGAGTCGCATGAATGTGACCGTGACAGTGGCGCTCAAGCAGGACCAGACCTCTGCGCGCGAGCAGGACGCGAGCAGGACGCGAGCAGGACATGGCGGAACCAGACTCGTTGGAATGTCCGTCCCATGGGTCGGTCAAGGCAGCTAGCTATCTACCAAGTAAGCTGGCTGGGTGCTGAGGTTGCCTGCCCGCCGTCGTGCCCCCGTCAGCGTTGCTGTGACCAGATAAGCGGGGCCGTGCAGGGCGACCAAGAACGACTGATATAACCGACAGCAGAGCAGCTCGGAGCAGGCAGAGCCAGCTAGCAGCACGTTCTTCCTTGCACGTGTGGGTGCAAGGATCGCCCGCTAACCAGCTAACCTGAGCTGAGCACTCACTAGCCGGCCCAGGCAGTGCTGGGAACGTTGTCGTGTCGCTGAGGCTGCTGGACATGGCTGGCTGGCTAGCCAGGCTAGGTAGGTCCCCCCCCCTCAGCCCATCCAAGAGCCACCCGTCCATAATAAGGCATATTGACGCGGCCGTCCAGGACCGGCCGACGGAAGCAGTCTGCGAGCTGAAGGCCAGACCGGCCAGCCAAAACACCAACGACAAGACCGACAAGACCAACACCAACACCAACACCGCGGAAGCACGGGAAGGAGGATGGTGGGTCGTGGCACCGGGGCACCATTACCACTCTCATCCCCCCGGGCAGCAATCAACCGTCTTCACCCACCATCGCCTTCTTCGCCATTGAGCTCTGAGCTGGCTCAAAATTCTCCGGGAGGGCAACATTTCTCGAGCTGCCGAACCGAGCCGACTGGGCTTGTGCATCCATCGCCTTGCGAGCACAAACACTCGCGGCACACCACAGACGAGAAGACGCACACACCCGTACACCACACCACACACCCACACGCACACACCCACCCACTCACAAACACTCACACACTCACATACTCACACACGGCCGAGAGAAGTACCCTGGCGTTCCAGATTGGTTGACCACTCATCGCCTGCCGCCCATGATTTCCGCCCCCCCCCCTTGTTCACATGCCATCCAGACTATCCAGAAGTCAACATATCCATAGACGTCTCGAGACCGCAACGACGTCTCGATCCGAGAACTACCTCTGCCAGGGGTTCCCCAGCCGAGCCTCCCTCGTCAATCCCGGTACAGATCGCCGGCACAGGCCACAGGAGGACGTACCATCCTCCGTACACCATCTGGGCATGTCCCTACCCTGGCCTCTAGGTTATTAGGTTCTGACTATTAGGCCGCCTGGGGGCTCAATCTCTGGCTCGGGGCATGAGGCTGCTGCCGCGCGCAGCGGGCGCCCTTCTGGCACCTGGCATCCTCATCAGTAAGTACCCATGGACACGGCTCCCTGCTTGGCCCGTGGCGATCAACCAGACAAAGATGCAGACACAGGCACAGGCACGCAGCCCAGCCCCATCGGCCCAGCCAGCCCAGAGAGCCCAGAGACGTACCAGGATGCCTCTCTCTACCGACACCCTTGCGGCACCAAGCTCCTTCGCCCGCCAGCACCGGCCCATCCAACCAAGCCCATGGTTGACTGACGAACCAGACCGAGTTTCTGCTGCCCCCTTGCCAGCTGATCCCGCCCAGCCATTGATGGCTCCCAACCTGGAGGCTCCCTGCCATCCACTGGCTGCTCCCGCGGGTCAGTGCGTCGCCGCCTTGTTCGGGGTTTGATGGAGATGGGATGGTTTGGAATGGTCGCCCTCTCTCTCCCTCCCTCTTTTTGCCTCCCCACTGCATGTAGTAGTCGATGAAGAGGAAGGCAGACGATTCCGAAGGGCAGGGCAGCAGTCAGTGGTCAAGGACCCTTGGCCTCTTGCACATGATATGCCCGGCTCCTCTCGTATAAGCTCTCCAATTTCCTCCTGCCCCGATTTCCCTGGGCCCACTGCTCTTCCTCCGTAGTCTTCAATCAGACGCAATATCAACAATACACTCGTGCTGCCCGCCATCCTGCACCGCGCGCAGTTTCTGGCTCCGCGCCCAGCAAACCTGTCCCGCCTCGGACCTCCGACCGTGTGCCTGTGCTGCTCCCAGGTATATCTGTCCAGCCGGGGGTTGAGTGCTGACAGAGGTCCCGGCCTTGCGTGTCTCTTGACCATCCGCACGACACACACACAGTCAGCACTACCACGATCCTTGGACCGGCTTAGACCACCACCGGCCCACAGAGACTGTCAAAACTGGCATGCTCGTTGCACACATCAGCACCGTATTTTGTCCTTCAGCCCCACTGTCGCCATCACGCTCACCGTGTCACCTCGGAAAGGGGAGCCCGGTCTTGCTCTAGCCTCTGCCTTTCTTACTTCGCACGCCGTCCCTGACCCTATCCGACCTTTGGCCCAAAGCCGCGCGGTCCGACGACAAGGTTCCGGCCCCGGTCGCTCCCTTCTCAAGGTGGCTGCTTCTCTGTCGCTCCTCTCTGGGCCTGAGGTGACTCCCGAGCCGGCACTTCTGCTCTGAACCACGGCCTAACTTTTCCCTCTCTCCTTCCCTCTTGTCTTGGTCCCCCTCCATCAAATTTGTTTTGGCCTGGCCTGGCCTGGCCTGGTTTCTGACAGCCGACCCGACCTCTCAACCATCCCCCCTTTACACCTCACCTACACACATGTGGGCCTCTACGTCTTTTACAGATCTCCCTCGCAGGGACCTACGACAACCATCTTGCGCAAACCTTGTCTCCTAGACGTCTCGTCCGACGGCCGTACGTTCGACCTTGTTATACGATTCAGCTGTTCTTCTGCGAACGCCCAAACCTCTAGCCGTGACTTGCCTTTGTCACTTGTGCGTGCTTGTGCATGTGTATGCGTGCGCGCGCACATGTGTGAAGAAGAACAAGGCAGGAGAGGTCAAAAAAGAAAAGAAAAAACTGACAAGGTCTTTCACAGACGGACTGATACTTATCATCCAGACAGCGGATCGGTCGCTCCCGGCGGCAGTTTCACGACGGGCTGCGTGCAACAAAACAGCAAGGACAACAGCATCTCCTTGTCCAACGGTTGACGACAGTGCAAGAGAAATCATATACAGCGGCTGGCAGTCCCGATTGTCTCGCCTGGCCGACCTGCTTCTTGCGCCCGCCCTTGACCTGGGCTGATCTATCTATCTATCCGGCCTGGTCTTTCTGGAGCCGCCGTGTGGTTCCGGGCCCGAGCCTTTTCCTCGCCTGCCTCCTCCCAGCATCTCCCTGAGCCGACACCAGGCAGCATCAGGCATGTTCCAGCCGGAGCCGACTCCGTACTCGTCCTTCTACCCTGCCTACCTGCCCGTCGGCCTCGAGGATGACGGGCTGGGTGACGGGTTTGGCGGCGTGCAAGCCGATGGATTCAGCACCTACCTGCAGGTGCCCTTTGCGTCTGTATCGCTGGGTGGGCCTGGCCCACAGGTTGGGGCGCAGGCCCCCCCTGCAAGTGGCCCAGCCGGCGGCGGCTCATGCCACGCCAATTCCAGTTCCAATGCTGCTGCTCATGGCGGGGCTGCAGGGGTCCCTGTCGACGTCCACTCTGCCCCGCTACCCGTGTTCCCTTTCCACGGCACCCTCCCTCTACACCAACACCACCAGCCTGGAGCCCCCAACCTCTTTGACCACCGCCCACGACATCAGCAGCAGCAGCAGCAGCAGCAGCAGCAGTACTCTCCAGGTCTTGATCCAGCATCCCTCGTCGAGATGGAGCATAACCAGGGCCTGCCCGACGATTTCGCGGCCCAGGAGGCCGCGGCCAGGACCTGGGAACCAGAAGTCGAGGTATGTTTTGTTGCCCTCCGGCACCGTCCTTGTCTGCTTTCTGTCCCGCATGGCTCGCGACCGACTGTCGCTGTCTGGCGGACAGATCTGTATGTAGCTATGGGGAGCTCCCTCGGCTGACTGCTCCGGATCCGCGCCAGGGGCCCCTACTCGGCGACAAGACCACAATCACTGCCATAACAGAGCAGTATGCGAGGGCAGACCCCGTCTACGTCGACAAGACAATGGTGAGTGCATCCCTCGGCACCCACCCCTCGCCGGCCCATACATGTCAATCTCGCGCCGGCGCTGACCGTGACCTAGGCCCTGCCCCAGGTGTACTCGCACTACAGGCCCGTCAAAGGTGACGGCAACTGCGGGTGGAGAGGTAAGCTATAGAGCGCTCCAGTCTCGCCCAGACCCGGCCGCGCCCCCCCCCCCCCCNCCCCCCACTCCCCGCCTCCTCTTCCCAACAACACCTTGTCACGCAAGGGTGTTCCTGACTGCCATCCCCCCGAGCGATGAGCCCGGTTCGGCCACATCGTCGGCATTCCTTTTCGTGGAACACCATCAGCCTTGTGAGACGTGGACCTGCGCATTTGCTAACCAATGTAAAGCTATTGGTTTCTGCTACTTCGAGCTGCTCATCCAGCAGGGCATCCCGGAGCTTGTCGACGGGGAGAGCCTGCGCCTCACCCAACTAAACGACTACCTTGTCAACAGCGGCAACTACGATCCAGCTCTGTTTGTCGACTTTGTCGAGGACACGTTCGAACTCCTCAGGCACATCTCCGACAGCATATACGATCATGACGCAGCCATGGCCGTTCTCACCACAAAGTTCAACGACCCATCCTCCATGAACATACTGTTCCACCTGCGGCTGCTTGCAGGGGCCTGGCTAAGGGGCAACCGAGACCAATACGCTGGGTGGTGTGAGGCCGACCCCGAGACCTATGCCCAGACCGTCATTGAGCCCGCGCAGCGCGAGATCGAGGAACTAGGCGTGGTCCTGCTGGTTGAGGTGCTGCTCAAACCAGTTGGCTTCACGCTTGAGATCGCCTACCTCGACCGCAGCCAAGGCAGCCAGGTCAACACCCACAGGTTCCCAGGTGATAATCACAACAACCCAGGCCCCTTCATCCATCTTCTTTACCGTCCAGGCCATTACGATATCTTGTACAAACCCTCGGCGGCGGCGGCAGTGACCGCCGCCGCCAACACTCTACAGGTCAACCGGATGACCTACACACCGACTTACCACGAAAGCGCCGGCCCACAGTTCGAAGACACATTCAGCCTCACAAATCCCCTGGCCTTAATACCGGGTTTTGGGTCTATCGGGCCCGTGTCTTCCATGGGGCAGTTGTCCGGATCACCACTGGACTACCCTTCCAGCCCCCAGTCGCCGTGGTTCCCCTCCCCTTATGAAGACTCATCGCCAACGTTCCCCTCCCCTTATGGAGACTCGCCAACGTTCTCCTCCCCTTATGGAGACTCGCCAACGTTCCCCTCCACTTATGAAGACTCGCCAGCGTTCCCCTCCCCTTATGAAGACTCATCGGCAACTCCGCCGGCACAGCCGCAAACGTCTCAGCAGAACCCCTTGCCGAATCAGCAGAACCCTCTACCGAATCAGCAGGACCCTCTGCCGAATCAGCAGAACCCCTTACCGCATCAGCCCATCCCTGGCCCTTCGACGACCCATGAGATTCGGTTCAGCCGATATCAATACGTGGAGCCGATGGATACCAATGGCTGGCCAGAGCAGCCAATCCAGACGAACACTTTCAAGAACTCACATTTCAACACGGCTCACTACAACAATCCCAACTTCCAACCAGAAGAATACAGACCCGGCTACGACGACTTGATCGAACGGTGTGAACGGCCAGCCAAGAAGAAGGGCCACCATTGAGCAAGCCACTCCTTCATCTGACGACAGTACGGGCCGCTGGGACACGAAATTGTAGAAATGACAATCACGGAGCGAAGCTGGCGAGGGCCAAGAGCCACAAAAGCTGCCGCCGATGATGCTACGTTGACCGGTCAATATCATGCGAGGATTCCCAAAGGGCACCCGTAAAGTGCGATCAAGCTGAGTTGGGAGGGCCCAGAGGCTACAAACGGCCCAGCGGCACAGGAAGAAGGCAATACGCGAGTGTTCCTACAAACAACCTATGGTACACGTGAGCGGGAAAAGAAGAGGCGCTCCCTCCTTTACAAGGAACAAAAAGTCTTTGGGCCATTCTGGGATGGTGTGTCGATCAAGCGCTAGCTGGGTTTTCGGGGCCGGGGGGTTATGCAAATTCGGGGATGGAATGGCAAGTGTTCAGCATTTCAGACGACGTTGCATTTTGCTGCGCGAGGCCAACATGGCACAGGCATTGTTGTATTGGTTATCGGCCTCGGTCCCTGGTCTTTCCAGTCCTTTTTGGGACCGAGAAACAAAAAAAAAAAACCATCATCTGGGGGTTTCATTTTCTTTCTATGCTACTGTTTTTGGGAAAGGAGGGTAGTAGTAAGGCAGGCAGGGCAAGGCAGGGCAAGGCAGGCAGGTAGTTTGTAACTATGGGCGAATTGGCCGTTGGCTTCCTGGCCGGGAGGGTAATATAATGAGAACTGACATTCGTACAGAGTAAAACGGGTGGTATACAGATACATCTGATTTGGCCACTCGACCAACCCGGGCTGAATGATTCCTCACCCATCCAGATTTTGTGATGACAATGGTAGGTGTTGATCACGCCAACCCCCAACCCCCATTAAAAAACCGGTGAGCTTCCAATCATACCAAAGTCCCCTGCGGCAGGGCGGGATGCGGATACGAGCCGCACCTAGTGTAGGTAGGTTGTATGATCCTGGCTGCCTTGCCGAGCAGGCCAGGCTGGCACTCCCGACTCGTACATGCTCCGCGGAAGGAAGAGTGGGCGGCGGTGCGCGGGCGACCACGCGTTGCGAGTGCGACGTGTTGTCGCAGGTTCCTGCATTTGATAATTGACAACGGCAGCATGCAAGGTCAAGTGGGTCGCCCTCCCTGGGAGGCCCTAACGCCCATCACTTCTCACGGTGGGCTGGGAAACAACGGGCCGAAGTCCCGGGGTTTGGCATCAATATGAAGCTGTCTATTTCAGAGTGTTGACTGCTCGGACCTCTAACGAAAGCACAGCCACGACGACAGTATTCTTCCACCTGTAAGATATGCCAACCAGCCAAGATGGCCCGACGCAGTGGTCATCTCGGCCCAGGGCATTATTGCTCGTGAACAGGTCGCCCACATCAAGCCGTCCTGCGCGCAGGCCGTCTGCTCTCACCCCGCCAATGCACTCATTACGACGGCGGCGGCGGGGGGGGAGGGTTATCCCTGGCCAAATACCTCCCTTGGTCCTCTGCGAGCCCTCGGGGCATGACCGCCGGCTCTAACTCCCTCCCGTCGTATTCCAATGAAACGCTCCAAGAAAACACCTCCAAGGTCCGATGCGTCAGTGGCAACGGTCGTGTCATAGATGCGGAACCCGTCACCATCCTTGAAGACGGTTGTGTACAGCTCAGCGAGCGCATCGGAAAGGTGCTGGATGGCGCCGATGCGCTCGGCGTCGTGGTCGGTGTTGATCTCCAAGACACCCCTCTGCTGGTCCATCTTGCCGTTGATCTTGCCGTCGATGATGAGGAAGCCCATTATGTCCTGGACCTCAGCTTCGCTGATGCGCAGCTGGTTGGCGACCCAGGAGAGGCGCATGCGTGCGTAGGGGGTGATGAGCCTGAGGACGGCCTTGGTGCGCATGTTTCGGGTGACCTCGTCGATGTTCTCGGCGATGAAGGAGTCGGCCAGCAGGTCCTGGTTCTTCTGGAGGACACTCTCGTACTTGTGTATGTCGTCGCGCTGGTAGGCATCCACCAACTCCGTCATGGCGGCTATGCGTGGGTCGTTCTTATACGGCTTCGTCTCCTGGCTGTCGAACGGGTTGATGTCGGACCTCATCAGCATGGTTGTGAGCAGCAGGTACTTGAGGACCTGGATACGCTGCAGGCTTCCGGCCTCGTCGTAGTTGCGGAATGACTCAAAGAAGTCAGACTGCGCATCTTTCCAGTTCTCCTCGCTCATGTGCATCTTGCCGCCGCACTCCCGGATGATACCCATGATCTTGGGATGGGGCACGGCTGAGCGCACTCTGAGGGCGCGCTGGTACAGGAGCTTGAGCTGCTTGTTGTTCTTTGTCTCTGCGTACATCTGGATCTCGAGGGCGTAGATCTCGAGCAGGTAGGTGCCCTTGCTGGAGTCCTCACTGCCATCCTCGCGCTTGCAGGCATTGTGGAGCTCCTTCAGCTTCTTGTTGACGGATAGGTACTCCCTGCGGTCCAGCAGGAGCCTGGCGAGCTTGATGTTGGTCTTCAGCCACAGCCTCTCGTTGTTTGTTGTGTGGAAACACTCGAGGGTAAGTGAGTAGAACTTCTCCATACACTGCGTAGCTCCGTTGGCGTCGGAGCTCTTCTCGATGAAGTCGAGCATGTTGTTGATGGACTTCTCAGAGTAGTTGCGTGTGACGGCAGACTTGACGTAGGTGAGAAGCTCTGCATAGTGTTTGATGGCCTGTAGACCAGTCAGCGTGGTGGCCACGCATGCATCCTGAGAGCTGCCCATGACAAACCTCATCGTAGCGCTGCAGCTTGAACTCCAGCTTGATGGCCTGCTTCAGGCCCTTGAATCCCCAGTTGCCCTTCTCCTGCTGCAGGCTGGGTACCTCGAGGAACTCCTTGATCGCATCTTCAGGGTCGGTGGCCTTCTGTTGCTTGGCGTTGTAGTACTTGTTTTCGATGTCGACATCTGCGGAATCATCGTTATCGTCATCGTCGTCATACTCAAAGTCATACTCCTCCTCATCAGACTCCTGCATGAAATCGTCGTCCGACATCTTGGTTATCCTGGTAGGTGTTCTGTGCTGCTGGTACAAGATCCTAGCAATGGAATGGTCTAAGGAAGAATTTTGGCCATGGGACTAATTGCGATGCTACGCTGGCAATGAATTGTTGCCTTGTTCGGGGCTGTTGTAGGGGAATGAATGGCAACTCCAGGCTGGGTGAGGGCCCGTGCGCTGCTGCAAGGCTGGGGAACAAGCAAGTCAGGAGACGGGCTGTGGGGCCCTATCACCACTGTCACTGGCTGTTGGTGCTTCCCGCCACCCGTGGGGTGGTTATGCAGTGCACGGCCCACCCAGTTCACTTGGTGACCCCAATTTGACTCGTACTTCCTTCCCTCTACCACCCACAAGTATTCCTCCATCTCCACAACATCATCGCCCGATACGGCTTTCCAACTACATCGCAAGCCAACAGCCATTTCCAGTCAGGATGGGAGGCAACGACCTCAACCTCAAAAAGTCATGGCATCCCCAGTTGATGACCAACCAACGACGCGTGTACGATGCTGAGCAGGCGGCGCTGCAAGAGCGGAAGCTCACCGCAGCCCGGCTCGAGGAGATCAGGCGCGAGCGACAGATCGAGGAGACGCAGAAGCAGCTAGAGGCTGCAGGTGGGCAGCAGAAGGTTGATCGGGTGGAATGGATGTACCAAGGCCCGAACGATGGCGGGCGGGACGAATACTCGAGCGAGGCATTCCTCCTCGGAAAGCGCCGCATCGACTCGGTCCTTCGAGGCGACGACATGAAGAAGGTGGAGAAGACCGCAGGGCCGACTGGCGAGACTCCGGGGCCTGTTCCAGTCATCGCCTCCGCTCGAGACACGGCTGCAAAGATACGCGAAGACCCCCTCGTGGCGATCAAGAGGCAGGAACAGAGCGCATACCAGGCCATCATGAAGGATCCCTACAAACGTCGACAGCTACTCGCGCTGAGGGGAATCGTGGAGGAGAAGCCCAAATCGAAGCACAGAGAGCATAGGGAGCACAGGCATCGCAGCCATAAGTCTCACTACCGTCACCGCGATGATGAGTACGAGCGCGAACATCGTCACAGGCGCCGGCGAGAAGACTCTCGAGACCGATCACGGAGCCCACGCTGGAAAGGCGACGAATCAGATCCCGATAGGCGGCGCAAGAGGCGGCGCTCTTACTCGCGAGACAGGTCGCCACCCGTGCGCCGCGATGAGTACGATTCGGGCAGTGGGAGACACCACAGGAGTCACCGCCCAGACCGTCAAGAGGAATCTCCGGCTCGGCGGCGTTACGATTCTGGCGGCGACGACGCAGACGGGTCATCGAGAAGGGAGTATTCCGATCGTCGGCGATACGACTCGGAGGATCGGAGGGAAGGCAGGGAGAGGAGACATTCGCCGAACCGGAAACGCTCTCAGCGTGACCTCAATGAGGCCTCCCGGGGGCATGACAACCGCGGCGAGGAGGAAGAAAGGGCGAGAAAGCTCGCGGCCATGCAGAATGATGCCACAGAACTGGACAGGGCCAGGGAAGCCCGTCTCGCAGCTCTGGCTGAGAAGGAACAGGCCGAACGCGAGGCGGATGACCGAGCACGTGCTGATGCATCAAAATATGGAGGCCGGGAATTCGCACACAAGCTTCACAACGCGGCAGGGAACGGCACTCTGGCAGACAGGATCGGTCGCGGCCGCCAAGGGTTCCAGAGAGACGACGACTGAGTTTCTGCATCGCATTACACGGAGTATGTATAAAGAATTGTTCACAGCTGACAATTACGAAGCTGATCGTTCGCAATGCATAGGCCGATGGTGCTGCATCGGGCTTTTCACTGTGCAACCTTGCGTCCGGGAGGTTACTTGAATCACTAAGCTGACTGTCCATAGGCTGTTGTTGCTTCCGTCTCTATTCTTGCGCCGATTAGCAAGCAGTTCAGTCGCCCGTCGTGGCATGCCCTTGCCACTCACGGTACGTTATGGACCAGTTGCGAAATGCTGTGACCGCATGATCGGAGAGGCCATCGAAGCCTCCATCAACGTTGAATCAGAGCAAGACCCGGTTTCTTTCGAATCACGGCACAGATGGAACAAAAGCTTCGGGCCAGGTTGATATCTATTTTGGCGGACAATGCTTTCATATCCAAACCGTTGGAATCTTTCAGCTATGCGAACAAGACGCCCACGAGACGCGACCCGAGCAGGACGTGCCCGATTCCCTAACCCGAAGTCTACACCTCAATGGGCACGCAGTGAAAAAGACCCACCACCCCCCACGCCACGCCTAGGACAGCGAACAGCAAGGAAGGCCCAGAAGCAAAGTTAAATGGCACACAGGTCTCGAAATAAAAGAAAGAAAAAATATGTAAAATGTCCCGTGCCGCAGTCCCTGTTTTTGATGAACTCCGACTCCATCAAAAGGCCCACATCTCATTCTTCGCATCGTTTCGTGGCCCGTTCCTCCTCAGGTCGGCCTCCGCACATCTCGGCCGCGTTATGCCTCGATCTGCACGTCAAAGCACGTGCTCCACTGAGGAGCGTCGTTGTAGCTCCAGACCCAGACCAGCATGTGCCTGCCAGGCTCCATTTTGGTCGGCAAGGTGACATCCATCCAGTTCCCCTTGTCGACGAGGCCCTGGGAGGGGCTGATGATGCTGCGGTCCGCGGGGTAGGAGAAGGAATCGTCGGAGAAGCCGGCCTGGGCGATGCGGTTGGCGTCGGTGAACTCGTCGATGGTCTTGATCTCGGTCTCCTTGGCGCCGGCCCAGTACACGCTGACCTGGCCAGGGTCGTTGTTCTTGCCGGCGGTGGCGCCGCGCGTGTGGCCGTTGCCGCCGTACCGCAGCTTGATGGTGCCGCCGGGGCTGGCGGTCGCCATGGGCGCGTTGGCCGCCTGGTTGGGGCTGCGCTGCGACGGGTTGCAGGCGGAGCGGTCGCCCTCAAAGGTCTTGGCGGCGATGTTCCACGAGTAGTTGGTCGACTCGTCGATCCAGTCGCCCGGGTTCTGCTTGGCACGAGGCCAGCCGCGGCAGTACTGGGGGAAGAAGCTGTTGGGGAGAGGCACGATCAGCTTCGGGGTTCTCCCGTGTCCGCCCTGGGGCGGGGTCCCCTTCCGGGCCGGCATGGTATCAGCACTTACACTGGGTCGACAATCTCTGGGGGTGACTTTTGGGAGCCTGCAATCATCTTCGGCAGGAGTTCTCTGTTGTCGTGGTCGGTGCACTCCACCCAGGAGTGGGCTGAGGCCATGCCGAGGACGGCAAGGCAGGAAGAGAGAGAGTACTTCATCTTGAAGAGGATGGGTTTGTGTGTGCGTGTGTGGTTTCTTTGGCAGGTGATGCTGACAAGCTTCAATGAGCGGCGGCGGCTGAGGAGCTGCGGAAAGGACCGTATGGGCAGTGTACCACCTGGGGCGTGTAAAGAGTGATATGCGTCGGGGGTGGAGCAGCGAGTGATCGAATGTTTCTTGGAAGAGAGTGTGTGACCTGGGGAGGACAGGCCTTGAGCCTTTATACCAGCATCCCACCGCCCTCGAGGTGGGAGCCGTGGGACCACATGGACACACGGACACAGGGGTAAGGACCCCGTCGACGTCGATTGCTTGGATGGCCCTGCTAAGATTACTATGGAGACTCTGCCCTCGTCCACAATAAATATTCGATACGAGGGGTCTTTGGACCTCGTGCGGACAACAAGCGGCTACCTGCCCCAGCCCAGCTGGCCCGGGGCACAGTTACTTACGTGCACGAAACCCACCCACAGGCGGTCCTGGCCCAAGCCTCGAGGGCTTCGCCTATAGGCCAGCAGCCAGGGAGATAGACGCGCGCTTTTCTGAGTGAGTGTCGAGTTCTGGATGCCCTTGGGCTGGACCCGATAGGCGCAGATCATGGGCCCAACGACGGTGTAGGCCCCCCAGCGGTCCACTTTTGCTGGCCATTAGCTCAGGGGGGCCGTCCCACGACGGCGGTTGTAAAGGAAGCTGCCGTCGAGGCCGCGACAAAAGGGAGGAGGCTGAGAGGAGGAGGCCACCAAGGGTCGGCCGTGAGGCTCAAGTCATGCCTGGCCAGCTTCTCGACCAGGCCAGACAGGATGGCCGAGTGTCGACCGGAACCTGGACCGAGACCGGCTCTCAGCCCCAGCCCCCCCCCCCCCCCAAGGCACATGATCGAATTGTTTCGACGCCCAAAACGACCCAAAAACAACAGTTCTAGTCGCTGTAGTGTAAACAAGCAGTGAGATCCGTGGCACTTGCAACACCAAGAACGATGGGGGCCCGGGGGAGGCCCTTGTCCTGCCGAACATCGGACGAACTGCTGCAGCGCACCCGACCAATCAACTAACACGTCGCAGATGTTTTTCAAAACGACCATACAGTCAGCCTTATCTTGGCCTGGTCGAGCGTTTTGATTCAGAGCAAGTGGTATTTCTCAGCCTCGCTCGTTGTGTGATGCAACGGCCATCTCACCCGCCGCTGTATTGTCTGATGCTACCATTGTTGCGCACTCGGACAAGTCATTTGACCCTCGCCCAAGCATCACGGCATAAGCGCCATCAACCGCCGAGGAGAGAGCCACAACGCCGCCACGGACTGCCCGTCCCAGTTCGAGGCCCATCTCGACTCCAGACCGACCGCCATCGAACTCGCAGCCCCCTCAGGCCAAGCTTCACAGGACGGGAACCCCAAGGGCAGGGCGCCTTGGGCTCGCCAATCTCAGGGGAGAATGCACTCTCGACGCCGATCCGGGCCCGGGCGTCGACCAGTTACCAGCAGGAACAAGGAGGGCGCCGGTCCTCATCACACACCCACACGCCCCTTTTCTGGCTCGAATCTCGGCTGGCTCGCCCACAAAGAGGGGGCCATCTGAGGATTTCTCTGAAATTGCAGAGAGGCATGCTGATCCCCTCTGAGCTGGGGAGGAGGTTCTTGGCGCGGTGTGTACTTTTTGCCTGTTTGTTCCTCCGGCTCCACTTTTCCCTGGTCCTTTTTTTCCCCCCCTGGGCTCACCATCTGGCCCGTCCGCCGAGTGCACCCACCCGGGGAGCAACAAACCGACCTCATCGCCCACATCGGACGGATGGGCCGAGAGAGCTTGACAGGATTGAAGCCTCTTCAGCCTGCAAGGTGCCCTCCGGGCTCACCGCGGGCTCTGTGTTCTAGGCTCCTCGAAAACCGGACTTGGTCCTCTGCTTGTCGAGATGCACCACCCAACACCCACTTGGCCCACGGGATGCTGTGGGTGTTGGGATGGAGCTGGACTCGGGACATTAATGGCGAGATGGAATTCAGCCGAATCATCATGGCCTCGAGGGGGGTTGTGCAATGTGATGAGTGACAAGATAAATTGCAGACTGTAAGTGGGAGGCAAATCCAACAAGTTTACCTAGACCGAACAGACCACCAGGGCTGTTTGGGTTGTGCTGGACAATAGCTCCCGGAGACTCCACATGTCTGTGGGTTCCACAGCAGCTATTCCCTCTACCTGCCCTATGTAGGTGGGTAGGTAGCAAGTCTGGTAAATAGAGACTCAGCAGTTTGGAGGACCACCGAGGACTGTCAAGGCCGAAACATACAACCAAGCCAGCTCACCCCACCCAGCCTGAGTGCATATCTGGGACAATGGTGACATGTCATCACTGACTTGATACCAACTGCACAGCCAGCCTCAAAGTCACAAGCTAGTTAATCTAGTATTAACCAAAGTCAGAGGGGGGGAGTGTCTCATTGAGTCTAGCCGCACTAGGCTTGGTTGGCAAATGGGGTCCTCTTAAAACAGCAAGATCCAAGTTCATTGATCAACAGATTGCCAATATGACAACTTTACCCCGTAAGCTTTTTTTTATTGGAAAATAACAGGAAGAAAAAGAAGAAGCGAAACATCTCCCCGAGGAAGCTTGAGTACAAAGACATGGAAATCTGGCAAATCGGACTTGCTGTGGCCCCTCCCGCAAGTGTTTTGCTCTAGTTATCTCACATAAGGTCACCAAGTATGCAAACTGAAGTGGATGTCACTTTTTGGATTGATTGCCTGGCTCCGTGCAAGCCCTTAGCACCGAACGAAATACAGGGCGAGACGCTGCTAGACCTTTGACGCAAGTCTGTTCAATTTTGAAAGCTTCAGCACATAAAGCTGAATCTCAAAAGCCCGACATCAAGTCGGCGGTGTTTTCCATTGATGATGGTCCTGTCACACTGTTCATCAGAGGAGTGCTGCGCTCCACACTAGAGATGCCCGACCACCATGCCTGCACCAATGCAGGTCTTGCCATTATACTTGGCCTCGGGGAGGAGGGCGAGAGCTGCCGCCTTGGAGAGCTGGGTTGTGGACGAGTCCCAGTTGGCTGCCTCGCCGGCAGTCAATGCATTGAAGCATGTCCGACCCTCAGCCAGGCACTGGTAGATGACAAGCTGGTCCTCCAGGTGAGTATCAACAGCACGTTCGCTGGTGACTGTTCACACCAGGTGTCAGTCATGTTTTCACGGTTGGCTTCTAGACCTGACGAGAGTCCCCAAGACGTGAGGAGCTTATGGCTCGATGCTACTGCTCACCTTCATCTTCCAGGTCCTTGCAGACCTGACTCGAGATCTCTTTACAGAGCGCAAGTGTCGTCGAGTCCTTCAGAGGTTGGGTCATCAGGTAGTCCCGCCCCCACCGACAATCTATCGGGCGGAGGAGTTAGCAACCCCCGGCAACAAGGATCCGGGAGAGGGAGCTGCCTACGCTCAGACTTGCCGACGAGCAACACGTAGACCCGGTCGTCGTGGCCGCTCTCATGCAACTTGAACTCAATGTCCATATTTCCGAATCGGGCCTCGATGTCATCCTGGATGTGAGCCTGAAGCGGTTCATGCAACACCGGAGGAGTGACGATGGTGGCATCGATGCTTGTCAAGACATTGTCGACAGAGCCTGTCACGTCGTCATCATCACAAAGTTTTGCATTGGGTCCAAGGGACAGGGTGGAGCCGATCTTGCGCGGGCGAATCTTGAAGCGCATGGTTCCCTCTTGGAGGCACTTGCGCGTCATCCTGTCCCAGCCACGCTTGACAAGCTGGCAGATGATATCAATACCGAAGTATTCACGGAGCGCAGGGAGGAACACCTGCTCGATGTACTCGAAGCTCGGGGTGCCGGGCGAGTATGTAGTGCCCTTGAGCCTCAGCTCAATAGCCCTGCCGTTGGAGGGGTCTTCGCTTCCAATGTAGAGTAGGAAGGGGAGGATTGTCTGAAAGTGGAGGATGCAGCTGGAAAGCATTGAGCCTGGGTCGATTCTGATCTCTTTGCGGGTGATCTGCTTGGACGATGGGCGGAACTTGGGCCGAAACTCGAGGGTTGTGCTCTCGACCACATTGCCTACAAGCTCCGCGCCAGTCTGCTCAGCAAGCCAATTGACAATGGCCACAAGGTCCGTCGTCATTCCTGGCTTGTTTGTTCCTGTGGTGAGTATGGTCAGCAGGTCGTCGATATGGGAATCACAGAACCGGGGCAGCCAGCCGTTGAAAACTGGCCACTTTGAAGAAGCCAGAGGGGACAAATGACCTTGGGAGTCCGGAGGAGGAGGAGGAGAAGCAGGAGAGACAGTGTGGCAGAGGGCTGGCAACCTCGATAGTGGCCAGCATGGCTGCCGGCCAACTTACCTGTCAGTTGAACTGAAGGATTCTGCCGTATGTTCTCGATCCTTATGGGCTTGAGAGTAATCGCTGAGAGACAAACGGCTGTCCGCACGAACTGACCGGTCGCGCTTTCCCTGTTGAGCACGACAGGGTCGGTATCTGCAGGGGCAGAGGAACCCATCGTGGATCCGATTCAGATCGTGATTTGGAATAGAGAAGCTTCGATCACTGGCGGCTCTGGTGCTGGCCTCAGAGCGTTGGGTTGGGATGTTTTCTCCTAGAAGGGATCAGAAGGTGTGGTGGTTTTGGAAGGCAGGTATGATGAGTTGGTACGCGGTTGTGAGCAGGTCGCTCCTGCAGGCACCCGGGTTGGATCTACCAAGGCAACGAGTGATTCCGGACCCCGAAAAGTTTGGGGGGGCATTGGAAGAAAACAAGCTTGTCGGGACGGCACGTGTTGGGATGGGAAATCCACGTTGTTGGCTTCCAAAGGAGGTCGGACCATCCAAGAAAGGACCATAAAGAGACTGCTTGGGTGGCTTCGGTTCCAATCTTTACCCGTGACAGCCAAGGTTCACCAACCCCGGCAAGGACAACAAGGCATCTTTCAATGTCTTCCTGGCCATCACTTTTCGGGGAACCCCCAACCACTTTGAGAGAGCATTGTTCTTGTTTTCATTACGAGGCCACAGCCGCCACTATCACCTGTACTTCTCGTAATCGACAATCTCTGCTATCCGTTCCTCAACCCGCTTGATTGTTTCTGAATCATACAGGTCTTCCGGGGACTTGCTCCCCTTGAGCACTTGCTCCTCGTGGATCTTGAACTCCTTCTTGGTCAAGCACACCAGGTCACTCATCTTGAGGCTTGTCCACCTCTGCTGGTCCTCTCCATCACCCAGCGTCTTCAGGATGCTGTTCTGGGGCTTCCTCCACCTGATGAGGAAGAGGCCCGTCGGCAGGCCGCTGATGGCACTCCTGCCCCTGTAAATCTCCTCCACGAGGAAGGCCACGTCACTATGGCTCAGCGGAATCCTCAAGCCCAGGGCAATGTCAGATGGGGCACCTGGTTCTGACCTGACCAGCCTCTGCTCGATGGCTTGTATAGCTGACAAGAGCGAATCATATGTCTTGCCTGATCCCTTGGACTCGACGTAGTCACAAGGGTAGCCTGAGCACATAATCAGCGGCATTCTATACAGGAATGGTTTGAGAGTCGAGTTGAATGCAGACCTGTAATCTTCAGAATGACATGATTGGCCACCGTAAGTCCAAAGATTGCTGGAATGGTGCCAAGGACGGGCAAAATGCGCACCCGGAAGTCAGGGAGCGGTCCCAAGTCGCCAACGGTGCCCCTCTTGAACTCCTCATCGGACAGGGGCAGCAGCTGTGCCTTTCCCTCTGACGTCCTCTCGGTCGAGTAGACGGCGGCAATGCCGTGCGTGACGCCCTGCAGCTTCAGCCGCCGCCTTGTTGCCCTGGACAGGGCATCATCCGTGCTGGTGCTGATATCCCCGATGATTATTCTCGTCGGGTCGCTCTTGCACCCAGCACCCATGGCAGAGATCACCTCCATCTTGTGGTCATGGCAGTACTTGAGCAGGGCGACCTTGGTATCGATGTTATCAATGGCATCAACCACGAAATCCGGCTTCTGGCCGTTTTCGGCCCATGGCCCCAGCAAGCCTTCGGCACTACCCCCGTCAAACTTGTCCAGGCGCAGGTCGAACTTGACCCAAGGGGCGATGGCCCTCAGCCGCCTTTGCAGGCACTGCACCTTGGGCAGTCCCACGTCAGCCAGTGTTGCAACCGCGTGCCTGTTCAAGCTGCTCAGCGTGACCTGGTCGAAGTCCACCAGCCGCAGCCTCGAGACCCCTGACCGAGCAAACGCCGCCGTGGCGTGGCTGCCGACGCCGCCGCAGCCCACCACGACCACGAAGGAGTTGCGCAGCTTGTCGAGCCCTTCGGGTGTCAGAAAGACGCGGTTTCGCGCCAGCTGCTCGAGGACCAGCTCATCGTCAAAGTCGCCGGCCTGGGCCCGTCGCGCCAGTGCCTCGGTCCGGATGTCTTCCTTGTCGGGCGCAGGTATCGTTCCGAGGCTCGTGAGCTATCAGGACAAGGGTTTCTGTTAGTGATCAGCACTTTATCACAGCCTCAAGGATGGTGCTGGGTTTGAGGATCGAGACTGCTGGCAGGTGGGGGTGTACTGACTTTCTGCAACGGGTGATCGTGGCTCGGGTTTGGTATCGAGTCCTTGAGCCGCGACACTCTCTGTTCGCGTGACAGGCGCTGGTAGCTAAGGAGACCTGCGGCCACGATGCCCCCAGACACCACTGCTGTCGCGGCGAGCTGGAACCTCGAGTCGGATGTCGCGCGAGACAGGAGGCCCGACATTGTTGCTTCACACGGGACTGCGTGGACTCTGTCAGTGAAAGAAGTTCCAAGATAATTTTTAGCCACGCGATGCCGTCATCCCACCGCAAGGCTGTATTACGTAATCTCATTCTAACTACTGAGTAGTGTATGTGATAATTGTGCTGCGAAGACAGGACCGAGAGCCACTTGGCCGCCTTTATAAATGGCCCCTGATCAACAAGCCACGTGAGTATGGTTAAGACCTGTGTCCGAGATGCAGATCAAGGGATCCGCTGATTTAAAGCCACAGGCCCGCTCACAACTCTCCACCTTACGACTTGGACCTGTACATGGGTTAAGGATATGCCAGATATGAAAGGTCAACCGATTTCGAATGATATTGGCAATGCCCCCTTCTTAGCTTCTCCTACATGTTGAATGCTGGAGTCTAGGCTGGTAGTGAGTGCTCTAAGTGGCTGGGCGAAGACTACCAAGCAGTTTTTGGCCTGTCTCGTTGGCGTGGAAGCATTCCATACACGCTCAGGTGACACAACTTATACAAAAAGCTTATGCTACATGAGAGAAGCTAACCACTGATGAATCCAGGAAGTCACTATATGAGGTCACAAACCACGCTCAGGAGTGTGGGTGCATCCATTTTCCTCTGTAGTGCAACAACCAGGCAGCCAGCTGATCTGGCGAGATCATCACCCAGAACATCTTCGTGCCTTCACCCCCCCCCCCGCGCGCTTGGATTCATTTCACTCTCCAGAAGCCCGAGGACCCTGGGGCCACTGAACCATACTGAGTAAATGAGTAGGCATACCCCAGACTCTGTGGTCTCCGAAATCGAGTACGTGTACGAGGTATACGAGTACGTGGGTTAAGAAGGCTAGCTACGTTGCCGGGGCCTTGATACTATCCTGAGCCCAGGTCATAATTTTCCCAATTTACTAGCAAAGGCGGCTTTAAGTGGTGAAGTCCATATTTAAAGTATGGGACCCCTGAGGAGGTGTAAAAGCATACTTAAGTAGATTCGCTCGGCAGCCGCTGGTCGGGATGTTCGGCTCCAACCTGGTTACATATGTACATAGAAGTTGGATGCGTACCTCCCAGAAACACAAGCTTGTATTATTATTGCCCACAGAGCCTGAACCTTGAGGGCGAGCGATACCGACGCGAGCATCTGGGCCACTTTACTAGCCTGAGCGACGGCCACTGCGGGCCTAGCATCCCCGCCCTCCACATACTTTCAACAATAACCATTCAGTTACTACTTTGCTAGTATTAAACTATAAACTACTATTCCGTACCACAAGTCTTAGTCTCGGACTGTAGCTAGATAGCCCCCAATATTTATCAATTCATGCCGGCGCCGTCAAGCCGTTAAGTTTAAAGTCATCTCTAGCCATCAGCTAGTTCGATACCGTCAAGAACCACGTGCAGATGAATTTATCGCGTGAGTTAAGGCCTTCGCAAATACCTTGCACCATATGGGTATAGTTGATACTATTGCGTCAAGCTCGTCGCGTCAAGTTCGAAAGCATCTCTAGCCATCATCAGCTAGTTTAATACCATCAAGAACCATATGCAGATGAATTCACCGTATAACTCAAAGCGCGCACGCAGATTGCTCGAAATCAACAACATAAAAAGGCTGTGGTCTTCCAGACTAACAATTTGTTTGTACCTCAATCAAACAGCCATCACAAGCCTTCTCAATCACAACCACTCGAGAACAATCATTTGGTATTCTAAGCCACCAATACCACTCGTACAGTTATTCGGCCGAGACCTACAACACACTTCAATTCGATCAAGTCCACGTGGCTGATCTCCCATCAAGGTACGACAACCACGCTTCCTTGCTTCGAATGAATAAACAGAGCTGACAGAGGGACAGCGTATCTAAATACTATAATAACAAGGGGACCATATTCGTGGCCGCGGACCTACTCCATAGACTGTTTTCTTCCCAACATTAACCCCAGCTTGCACACACATACACGCACAGGCCACGCGCCCTCTCTCCAGCCAGCCACCCATAAGTATCTACTCAAAACACAACATGCCCTCCTCCCACACAGTCTTAGTAACCGGCGCAGGCGGCGGCCTGGGCAAGGCCATCGCGACGAGCTTCCTCGCCGCAGGCAGCAACGTGGCCGTCTGCGACGTCAGCCAGGCGCGGCTGGAGGCGACGGAGAAGGAGTGGCTCGCGGCGGGCCACGCCGCGGACAAGATCCTGACCGCGGTGACGGACGTGACGGACGCGGCGTCGGTGAAGTCGCTCGTGGATGAGGCCGCCGCGCGTTTCGGCCGCCTTGACGGTAAGTACAGACTCTGCCCTCTGAGCGGGTCCACTGGCACTGTATTCTGTGTGTGGCGCGGAACGCTCCAGGACGCATCGCTTGAAGTTCCGCAGCAGTTGGTTGATTGACACGCGGGACAGTGCTGGTGAACAATGCGGCGATCATGGACGACTTTTCCCCCGCAGGCGAGTGCCCTCCGGAGCAGTGGGAGCGCGTCCTGGCGGTGAACCTCAACGGGCCGTTCTTCGCGACGTGCGCGGCCGTGGCGCAGTTCCAGAAGCAGGAGGACAACCCCGGCGGCCTGGTGATCAACATCTCCTCCGTGGCCGCCAAGCACGGGCACCTTGGTGGGGTGGCGTATACGGCGTCGAAACATGGCCTGCTGGGTCTGAGCAAGAACACGGCCTGCGCCTACGCCGACAAAGGGATCTACTCGGTCGCGCTGTTGATTGGCGGGATGAAGACTAACATCATGGATGGTATTATGGCCAAAGGCATTAACATGGAATTCTTCCAGAGGTTCCAGAAGTTGCAGGAGAAGTTTGATTGGAAAAACCACAATGTCCCGATCGAAAACGTGGCCAAATACTGCGTGTTTCTGTCGGACCGGGGCATCGCCAAGAGCTCCAACGGGGGGTGTCTGGTCTTTTCGAACAACTGGCCTGCGCAGTAGTGGGCGAAAAAAAAAATCCGTCTTGAGAGCATGAAAGGGGCACAAAAGCTGGCCGCTTGCAAGAAACAAAAGGCAGGTGTCGAGGGCCTCCTCGAGCGGCTGTTTTGGTCAGACGAGCCTGTTCCAGATGCTGGGTGAGTATGAACAAGGCTCTACAAGTAATACAAGAACATACATATGTGCACATGCAGCTCGGACAGCCAGAGCATATGCCTCTCCAACACCACGCCTGAAACCAGCAGGATCTCCCATGATAGTTGCAAATGACGAGCCACCACTCTACTTCTCCCAGGGTGTCCGTACCGCCTCCCGGCCGATCTGCTTCTCCAGAACAGCCTCGTACTTATCATCCACGTTCCCCGGTCCCGTATGAATGTGGATCAGGTCCCGCGCTGCATCGCGCAACTTGTACTTCTGGATCTTGCCGCTCGCGGTCTTGGGGTAGTCGTCCGTCCAGAAGACGTACTTGGGGACGAGGTGGCTCGAGAGCCTGCCGCGCACCCAGGCGCGGACGTCGTCCTTGCGCAGCAGCGGCAGGCCCTGGCTCTCGGAGCGGGCGAAGCCGTCCTCGCCGAAGGTGGGGTCGTCCTCGGTGGCGACGCCGGCGCGAGGGACGATGAAGGCGCAGACGGCCTCTCCGTGCTTGGCGTCGGGCACTCCCACCACCGACGCCTCGGCCACCAGCGGGTGTTGGAAGAGGGCGTTCTCGACCTCGAGCGGGTGGATATTCTCGCCCCCGCGGATAATAAGATCCTTGATGCGCCCTGTGATGGATATGTACCCATCTGCAGTCATGCTCGCCTCGTCGCCGCTATACATCCACCAACGCCCGGCTGCCGGGTCTCCGCCCCCATTCTTCCTGACCGCCGGCTCCCCTGTGGCGCCCGGGCCATCCACTCCTCCCGTGTCAACGTCTGGTTCCAGCATGCGGACCTCTTTCGTCTTCTCCTCGTCACCCCAATACCCTTGCATGACAAGATACCCACTCGTGGCGAGCTCGCCGCGCTGGCCGATCGGTACGATCTTGCTCCTGTCCCCAGGGTCGACAATCTTGATGCGCGTGTGCGGCATTGCCTTGCCAATAGTGGCGGTTCGCTTGTCCAACGGGTCACTCGGCGCCGTCATGCACGACACGGGGCTGGTCTCGGTCATGCCATAGCAGATGACGAGCTCGTTCAAGCCAAGCCTTTCGTAGAGCTTGAGCATCAGTGACTCGGGCACCGAAGACCCGGCCGCGATGCCCTTGCGCAGGTGCGTTGGCAGCCGCGAAGCTTCTTTGGGGGAGAGCCGGGACTTTTTATCGAGCTGCTCGAGCATGGATACGAACATGGTGGCCACGCCGTACAGGCCGGTGGCGCGGTGATCGGCTGCCATCTTTAGGCTCGCCAGCGGGTCGAATGCTGGCGATGGGAAGAGAATGGCTGCTCCGCTGGTAGCAGTCGCCATGTAGCCAAGAACACAGCCAAAGCAGTGGAACAGCGGTGGGGGACAGACTATGAGGTCGGAGGGGCTCAGGCCCATACGCTGAGCAATCAGGTATCCGTTGTTGAGGATGCCAGTATGCGTGAGCATCGCGGCCTTGGGATGCGACGTCGTCCCGGACGTAAATTGGATATTGATACAGTCCTGGGCGTCAAGCGGGGAATCAGGCAAGACGGTACGGGTACTGCTTAGCGACAAGGACGACAGGGACGGGGCAAGGGCCGAGTATGATGTCAAGGACGGATAGTTGGCCAGGCGGAAATCCACGGCAGGGTGTGACGATGTGTTGTCAACCACAATGACCTTCCTCAGCGTGGGCACTACCGGGCTTTCGACACGCCCCGACTGCAGGTCCGGGACCAGGCTTCTAAGGAGATCTAGGTTGCTCCGGCCCTGGCAGGGCTTATAGGCGCGATCCGTGACGGCGGCGACGACCAAGACCTCGACGCCAAGGTGAGATAAAGCAGCGGCGACTTGTGACGAGTTAAAGGTTGGGTTCAGGGGCACGAGGATGGCACCCAGCTTGAAGACGGCGTACGTCAGGGCCGCGTGCTCCGCCGTGTTCCCAAGCTTGACAGCCACCCTGTCGCCCTTCCCGACGCCGGCCGATCTCAGGGACTGGGCCAAGGTGTTGGATAAGGCGTCCAGGGCGGCATAACTGAGGGTTGTCTCCTGGCCAGTGACGATCGTGGTTGTTGGATCGCGGCAGATGACTGCCGGCCTGTCGCCATTCTCGGACACAATCTTCGCGAAGTGCTCAGGGATGGTATGAGGCAATAGCGGAGGCACATCCGGCCCCTGTGAGATGCTGTCAGTTAGGCCACCAGAAGAGAGCCTGGCTTGAGTACCGGCCCCAGGCAGAGGGATGGTCCTGGCTCCCCAAAACATCGTCTTCCACTGATGCCTCGGCCGGGTCCGGGTAGTTCTGAGGCCCTGCAAAGCCCTCGAAGTGAGTGCTGACAGCATGACGCCAGGAAATGAATGGGGATGGGGGGTTGCGCATCGCGGCTCGTGAGACGGGAGCAGCAACGCACGCCGAGGGCGAGCTCGCGGGATATTTGGCGAGACGAGAAGCCACAGCCAGCCCAGCGAGCCAGCCCTCCCGAGCTTGTTTCGACGAAAGCCGTCCGCTCCCCGGAAGCCAGCTCCAGGTCGGAGCGGTCCCCGAAATGCGGGGTTGGTGTTTTGGGAAAGCAGATGTCGCATCGAGTCCACAGCCCAGGCAGGCTAGCAGGCCAGCAGGCCCCGGGTAGCCCACCAGCCAAAGCTTAGTGTATGTACTAACGTGTCCTGCGTGTGCTGAGCCCGGTGCCACTTGATCTGCATTGCAGTGGGCTCATCCAACCACTGGCGCCGGTTTTGGTCCTGGACATGCAAGCCGCGGGAATAGGTGGAGCTGCTGTCGTCCCCCGGGAGTACGCTCGCCACCGTGTCCTCGTACACCCTTCTGGTGGACATGTGCTGGCGAGTTAACACCATCGTCAGCTTCGAGACACCGCGCCCTAACCTGATCCCACCCACAAGTCTGAAGTCCCGTAGCTCGTCATGCGCCTGCCTGCTTCACGCGTAGCCAGGGCCTGATAAGAAGCCATCAATCTAAGAAATATGCCTTGCTGTCTATTATCTTCTAGAGGTCGTTATCGTCCGGAAACCGACCCATATCGGGTATGCATCTCGTGAAAAGTGGCGCTGTCTCCTTTTCCCGCCCCCATTCCTCGCGACCGCCGTGGTACCTGGACACAGAAACCAACATAAAGAGACCTGGACTCCAATCGCATGCATTCGTGTTGGCATGTTTCGCAAGAGGGGAAATCAAAAAAAAATTTGGCACGCAAGAGATGAGGAACATGTGGCTCCGCATCAAGTTTCGGGCCCGATGTGCCTCTCCTCCTCGGGTTTCCATGTGCCTGTTTGAAATAGGTCAGTCTCCTGTTCGGCTGCGCCCACAGGGGCTCCGCTCTTGTAGACGGGGACTCACCCTCAAAATCATGATGCACAAACGCCATCGGGTCGTCAGGCTCCTTTGCACCCATCTGCTGCACGCCAGGCGAGAAGCTCGTGATGGGAAGGACAATGACATCCCCGACCTTCTTTGCGACCTCCATGCCCGTAAAGTTCCTGTAGTCGATCGCCCCCTTGCTCGTGCTCATGTCGAAATAACGCGGGTCGTTGAAGTATTCGAAAATCGTGTCGGTCCAGACAGCAGGTCCCGTGAATTCTATTACGTTCTTGGTGTCCATCGCGGCAAGCGATCCTGACCTCTTCCTCTTGAGCGTCTCCGTCGCGACCCGCGCGACAATATCGCGCAGGACTGGGTGGCCCGGCTTCGACTGGATCGTCCACTGGCAGAACTGGATCCTCCGGCTGTACCAGTCATGCCAGTCGGGCCTGTCGGGGTCGGCCTCAATGCCAATGACCAGGCCGATTGTCTCGCGCGGGACGGTGTAGGGCACCCAGTCCACCGCGGACTTGAGGGCAGACGTGTCGATGTCGCTGTAGACACCGCCGCGCGCCAGCAGGATCAGGTACCTGAAGAAGTCGGCCTTCAGCACCGGCAGTGGCATCGCGGTGTACGCCTCGATCACCTCCGGGACAGAGGCGTAGAACAGCCTGACCATGTTCTCGGCGACGTCGTCGGTTATAACCTCGTGGACGAACCCTGGGTGGAGCTCAGTCCAGGATGCCTCCTCTTCCCTGAACTTGAACTTTGAGCTCGAGGGATTATATTTCCACGTCTGCCAGATGTAGGCGGGGAATTTGGTCTCCACATCGTATGGGAACTGGTATGCGAGCTTGTCGTAGGTTGACATCTTGGACATGTCCTGCATTGTCTTCTGGCCCGTCATGTCGGTTCCACCACTGCCACCGTGGGCGCCATTGCTTTTTGGCTTCTCGACCGCATGTGGTATGTCTTTCGAGGAGGATGGTTGTCTCGAGGGGTCGTGGGGCGTGCTGTCTGTTTTTGGCAAGACGTCTTCCGGGCGTGATGGCGCGGGTGGTGGGATTTCGGGGCCGTGCGACCGGGTGACGATGTAAAATATGGTGATGAAGAAGGCGGCGGCGATCACGGCGCGCTTGACGGTGAGCATTGTGGGCTGTCGCCTTGGGCTTTTGGATCGCGCCGAGACGGGGATCAGCATCGGTTTCCTGCGAACATTGAACATGGGGCCAATTGGTCTCGACCGGCGGACGTGGTGAGGCGGCGGCGGTGGAAGAGGGTCGCGAAGATTGGGCAAGGGGATGGGGGGATCGAGACGGAGGCCGCAGGTCCGTTCCGGGTGGGCGCAGATGATGTTTCGGAACAAGCCAAGACGGCAGTGGGATTGGGAAGAGGGTGCGCCGCCGTGAGAGGGCGGGCAAAGGCCCAGCTAGGAGACGAGTGCTGGGTACAGTCTTGGGCGTTGTGGGCGGAGAGTCATCAACCGCCAACAAGGATACCTAGGAATGGTGCTGCAGAGCCGGGAGGGAGGACAGGATGAGATGACACGAGGCTATTGTGAGAGTAGAGAAGGAGGTATGTAGTTGTTGTGAGGGTAGTAGTTGCACGACGGATTTTCAGCGCATTGGCTGGCTGGCTGGCCGGAGGCTAAGGAGATAAGAGGATAAGGGTAGGGAAGGGGAAGGAAAACAGTTGGGATCTCATCAATTGTCGATCAGCAGTCGTCTTCACAAACGAAGACGCAGGCACATGTGGATTCCAATGGCGGGCAAGGAAGAAACACGAGCCAAGAAGTGTATGGTGCGGGATGATGAGCTTGCAGCTAGGCAGGCTTGGCTCTTTTTTGAATTCGGGACTACCTTTCCTCCCCCCACGCCCCTGCGACCTGTTCTTGGGGGGAGGGCTCCAAAAGGTACGTACATGCTTGGTACTCGGTAAGTAGATTGATAGCAGTCAGCGGGCAAAATAAAACGCCCACGGTACCGAATCCCACCCAAACCCGTAACACTTTAAATCCAGATTGCTTAACAACGAAATAATCTAAGCTCAAGACTTGTCAAATAATGATGCTCCGGATGTATCAAATAATAATTCTCAGGATTTATAAAATCACGATGCTCAGTATTAAATGCGAATCTCAATCATGCTAAAATGAATAATAGAACTTGTGGTTGTAGCGGGTAGATAGGCCTTAATCCTGGTACGTTGCTGTGGGCATTTTTATCCTGCACGCTGGCTGACTGGCTGGGTTGCAGATGCAGAGGGGTTGCAGGCGCAGCTGCGAGTTGATTGCACTACAGTATGGTACATGCCTAGTGTCGTACCCAAGACAGAAAACAAAAAAAGGAATGGGAGGTGAGCAGGGGAGATCAGAAACAATGCCCAGTCGAGCGGGTGCTTTGGGAGGAACCAAACGCTAGGCATGCGAGGCGGTGCCGTCTTTACGAGGAGGCTTACGAGGCCTTTTCGTCCTCTGCACCTTTCTCAGTGTGACCGACCGTATGTATCACCTTATCGTATTACCCGTGAGCATGACCCGGGTTGGTCAGTATGACACCTACCTACTATGTAAGTATGTAGGACCTGGCAGCCCTGGGTACCGAGTGTACACTAAAAAAGAGATCTGCAGATTGCGGACCCCGTACACGAATCCCATCCCAATCTGCGTGCACTCTTTGCCTGTCTACCTGTCTACCTGTTACCTGTTTGACTCGGCGTGCATGCGGTGATCATGATAAGTCACCACCCCGCTGCCCCATCATCAGGCTGGATTCGCCAGAGGCTCATGATCCCCAGAGCCAGGTAATCGCGGAAGGAGGCCTTCCAGCTCTGACCAACCCCTGACCAGAGCGAAAAGGCGCTGCCAGGCAAAGCTTAAATTGAGGGTCCCCTTGTTTCATCTCCAAACCACACCTTTCTCCAAAAATGGAACCCGCGCTCCTCGGCTGCCAACAAGTTCCTTCCAGCCCTTTCTGCCAGCCTGTTTGCTCCCCAAGATCGTCTAGTGCATGGGAGACAACCTGAAACCATCAATGGGCCAGTCGATCCAGGATAGGCCATAAATCTTTCTCTCGAAGGAATGGAATCTGACCAACACACTTCGTCCCATCTTTTGCGGGCCCTCCTCTGCCAAGCTTCTGAATCACAACCACGCTTGCGGCTACCAGCGACCTGCACGGCAGGAGAGGCCAGCCCTACAGATATAGCTGATGTAAGTTGTGAGGCCGAATTGTAGAAATGAGCCGGGTCCCCCAGTTGCCTCTACTATGTAGATTGATCTGTTCCTAATCAGGATGTCACAGCTTATAACGACTTGGTCTCGATTTGTCTCGATTTGTCCCGATTTGGCCATGCCATGCCAAAGTCTAAGCCTCGCAGGGCGCGCGGCGATTCATGCTCTGCCCCGCGCTTGAACCTTCAAGGGCATCAGCGGGGACGCGAAAACGTGGCTGATTGTGGATGCAGTGGATTAAACCACGCATTCTATCCGCGCCGCACCACATGTGTAGACAGCCTTATTCCGCCCGCCACATGCGGTGCGCACGCGGAGCCGATGAAGTTCTCGTCCGAGACATCCGCTCCCAGGGCTCATGTTTGCCGGCACGCGACCCATTCAACCGCCTCATCTCGAGCTGGCACCGTCTGGTGGCGGCTACGTCGATGGGACCAGACGAATGTGACAACGACTCGGAGACATTAGGCCAACATTGTCCAGCTTAAGATCATAACAAGTCTGAACAGCCGGGGCCGTGTACGAAATATTGCCCCGGACCGCGTAGTATCCCGACACGACCCCGGAAGTCCTCCCAGGACTACCCTGAAGGGGCACTCGGAACTATATGCTCATGCATTTTGTGCTCCTGTGGAAATCGATGGGTGCAGTCAGCTTCTTGATGAGACGAACGCATTGGGGTCCTCCCTGTTCCTGCAAATGATCAGGCCATTATGTTTGCGCCACATGCCTTCTCCCCCAACTCAAACGCTGCAGAGAGAACAGGGTTGTCAACATCAAAAGCATCAAGGGCCGTTGTCAAGGGCCGTGTCGACCAGCAAATTATCGGAGACACTTGACACCGTCCAAAGACGGTCATTCCGGATCACACGTTCAACAACGGCATGAGAAGATTTATAGGCAAGTTGGTCAATTTATACCATGGCCAAAACTGCTGGCGCCTCGGGATAATGCGCCCTCCACACTACGCCGCCGGAATCAAGGTCGTCGGCTTTGCCGCGCTTGTCGCCAGCAGGCTCTGGATCACCTCCAGGGCGCTGAGTTGCGACCCGAAGTCCGAGTACCCATCGAATCCATCCGCTGTCCACCACTTCATACCACAGGGTATGGCCGAGTTGCCCTCTGCGCAGCTTGCAGCTGCCGCCTTTGCGCTGGCACGAAGCAGTTTCATGATGGTGTCCTTGGCACTGGGCACCAGCACGGCCGTCTTCCCCATCCACCTGGCCAAGCTGCTCTTGAAGCTCGTCTGGTCGATATTGCACGTCGACGACAGTTCGCACTTGGCCTCGTACATGACGCCAGTGGCGTTGTTTGTCGGCGGTGAGAAGAAGGTCGCGTTTGCTGCGTCCAGCAGTCCATTTACCCGCGAAGCCCATACGACCTGTTGCTCTGGGAATCCCATTGCTCCTTGGAATGAATACATATACGCGGCTCCAGCCATGTACGTCGCAACGTTATATGACCACTGCGTCTCTCGTCAGCATCTTCCCAATATTCACCTGATTGAGGACCAGCTGCGGGTGCTTACCTGATCCGCAGACATGGCGGTGCAGTTGGTGGTCCCCTCATCGCCCGCCCCATCGAAAACATTATACCGGGGCCCCACGACGCCGACCGCAACAGACCAGTCAAAGATCTTCGCGGCCCACTCTGCGTAGGTGGTATTTCCCGTGTACCTCGCCAGCCTAGCCGAGGTCTGGAAGAAGCCGCCGTTCGTCACGGCGTTCTTATAAAAGAAGCCGGCTTTGCTCGAGTTGTACTGCCACTTCAGGCCTCCGCCGCACGTTTGGCCGTCGGCGTTCCACCTCCGAACGAAAGCGTTGAAGGCGTTTTCGGCGATGGTCAACCACGACGGCGCTCCGGTGACAGCTGTGAGGTTGTACTCCATCGCAGTGAGCGCGTTGTACACCCTTTTGGTGTGTTAATTGTCTGCTACAGATCCACAAACATGTGAGGTGGAAGTCACTTACCAATACATTTGGTCGTCGTTTGCTTCCCAGCCCTGTTGCTCGGCAGGGGCGAAGTCGAAGTTCGTGCCGAGATTCTTCGACATGGCAGTCAACAGAGGCGTTTGGTACTGCGTGTCATTGGTATACGCGGCGTAATCCATCAGACCATTCCACGCAGAGCCGGACAGCCACCAGAACCAAGGGTGCGGCTGGTTGAAATCACCCGCGGTCGATCCGGCATTGTAGTAGTCCTTGAAGAGTCCCGAGGCGACGATCGAGGCGGCCTCGGTGATAGAGGCGGTGTCGCTAGGGTCGAGTTCGATCGCGAGTGTCGAGCACGACAGCAGTAATGCCAGGAAGGCCGCTGGCGGCGAGGAAATGAATGAGAGTCTCCATGACATCTTGGAAAGACAAAGAGCGAAAGAGTTAAGTGAAGGAATGAATGATATGCGGGCCGACTGGCGACACAGCACACACAGGGAAGCGAAGGAGAAATGAGACGAGCAGACGAATCTATGTCCGGGCTTCTTGAAGAAAGGAAGAAGCTAAGGAGAGAGCATACCAAATGGTCAGGGGTCCGGGCCTTAAGAACTGGTCTGACAGGGCAGTGGCTGTGACGGTGAAGCCTCTACATATTCACTCGAACTGTCCATCACCTGCACGTTTCCCCGCTGGCCCCGCTGTCTTGTTTGCAGGAAAGGCAAGGAGACTAAAACAAAAAGACTGCTGATCTCCACGGAGGTAAATTACTCAGGATGGCGCCCAAAGTGGAAGCTGTATATACCAGGGGCTGCAGGCCCGGCCAATGACGAGGGGGCGCCAATCTAAATTAGGTTCGCAGTATGCTTAACCTTAGCGCATAAAGCCTTTGTGCTCTTGGACCGGAAGACATGCGCCTGCGCCGAGGTCTCGGGGCCTATTCTCCTCTCCGGAGAGGGCTCTGACCTGTCTCTACAAGCGGATGGTGCCCCCGGCACGAGGATTCATCGCTTGCAAGGAGATTGGCATCTCGAGAGCATGTGCATGGTGTTTTCCTGCAGTTCTACTTTGTTGAGTTGGGGCCTGGATGACGGGCATGCAACCACGAACACATGCACTGTCCCCGGATTTCAGGGGTAAAAGTCAATGGGACGGCACGTGTAGCTTGGCGTTGGGGGACCTGAAGACCAGGCTGGTTCTTTGAAACGTCCCAAGGAGGGCCTTGATTCGTACACTATATATGATGGTTCAAGAACCTAAATAGCCATCATTGAACAATAAAAATAGGACTCGATATTAAGGCTGAGTTATCGTTCCTCGTCCGATCTATCCTGCCGTAGACTCCACGCCGCCTGCCACCCAACGTCAGCCCGAGCAAAGAATGTTAATGGTTACTGGGGATTGAAATCGCACCATAAACACGAAGACCTCGTTTAGTGACCGTTTGGCAAGACATGGTGGACCTCGCAATCGAAGCGGCCTGGATCTTGCCCACCGCAAGAGAGAGGCATGTGGATAAGTTGATCGTAGTGGCCAGGGTTATACCCTCCCTGCACGTTCGCCTACCTGCTTGGCTCGTGCGCTCCTACCAAACTGTGCAGCAGTAATAAATCTCAGTGCCTCTTTGGCTGCGACCACCATTGGAAAGCATCCTCGTCGGACCCTGCAACCAAGCTTGTCACCCCCGGCTGTCTTCTGTACATCGCGACAACTGCCCCCGAAGCTAGGAAACATGCTGGCCGAGGAATTCTTGTCATCCGTCTGTGGGCCCCCGCTGTCCAGCAACACGGCCATCGCAAAGGACGTCGGGATTTATACTCACTCGCTATGGCCAACGTTTGGTGCAAAGTCGGTATTCAAGAAGAGCGCAACACCAGCAAACTGCCTTGCCGCTAGCGAGACGCACATTTTTGCCGCCCAGCACGAGAAAGCTTATGTCCATGTCTACTCGCGCCTTCGTGGTAACCAGGAGGCATTTGTAGCTTTCCCAGAGAGGATAAGATGCTTGACGCTGGCCGGCGATGTACTCATCCTGGGGACCGTCGAGGGCAGGATCATGCTGTGGGAGGTAGGCCCTTCAAAAACCCTACTTGAATCCAGCAAATACGAATCAATTCACTGACACTCTGCGCAGACCTGCACCGGAAGATTGGTCTCGCTGCCGCCCTGTCACGTCCAGGCCGTGTCTTGCGTCGTGGCTACGCCGTATCATCTCCTGACCGCGTCCGACGACTCCAACATCCATGTGTGGAGCCTCGCCCAGCTCCTGGAACTCGACAGCAACGAGGAGCGTGAGCCTGTCGTCAGCTTTTCCCACCACAGGGGTGCCATCACGGCCATCGCGTCGTCGTCTGGTGACAGCGAGGAGACAAGCCTCTGCGTGTCTGCAAGCAAGGACAAGACCTGCATCATCTGGAACTATCGGACTGGAGCAGTCCTCCGCACCCTTCTGTTCCCTACCTCGCCACTATGTGTTGCGCTTGACCCTTGCTCGAAGGGTGTCTTCGTGTCAACAGAGAATGGCTCCATCTTCTCTGTCGAGTTTTTCGGTCCAAAGGCCCTGCTGGGGTCTAAGAGTGAAGAGGCATCTACTGTTGTGCAGGCCAGATCGCCCTTTTGTGTTGCGCCCTCGGAATCCGGGCCTGCGTCCTGTTTGGGCCTGACATACGATGGCACGGTCCTTCTGTCTGGCCACCCCAAGGGACAGATCCATGCGTGGAGCATAACCGACAAACAGGCCAGCAGTGGCGCAAAGGCGCTTACAAACCTGAATGCTGCCGTGACCAACATAGTATTGGACCCGCCTCTGTCGCGCGGCAGCAGGCCCACCAAGGCGTGGAATATTATCAAACCGTCTCAAGTCCAGCGTGCGTACACCTTTACCGCTCAGTTTGAGGCTGATCTCAGATCTGAGACGCGGTTCCACGCAATGCTCAAAACGCCAGGTTTCTCGGACCAGACTCTGGAAGACGCCATATCAACCTTTCTCCAGCCAGCAGACGAGAACACCAGCGACAAAGTGTCGCGGGACCTCGACGAGCAATTGGAGATGTTCCGAACGCAAAACTTGTCGAGCAGAGATGCAGTTCCTGGTTTGTCCTCTGCCAAGGCCACGTAGGGCTTGGGATCTCCGGCCGACTGCCGCCACGCCGCCGTTTCAGGTACGTGTTTGGAGCTGCACTGGCCCTCCCGCTCGAGGGGTCCCGAGCTCCCGAGCTCCGTGTCGGACCCCACCCGCTCCCAGCACTCGGTGCCTCGAAGCGACTGCACCTTCGATAGCAAATACGCAAGCCCTGGTCCAATCTGTGGCCTACAACTGGCCGATAATGGGTCCAGATTGCGCATGAACCGGCCAGCATCTGTACTTCCAAGGCTGGTTGGTGCTGTTGCATACTCTATGAACCGAGACATGGAGTCTGCGACGGGTGTGGCGGAATTGTTTGATGTACTCGTTCCGGACGCCGTCATTGCTGTGGCTGATGGCCTCATCCCGTCGATCATTGATCACATGTAAGCTTCCTTGGGAGGCTTGACTAGTGGATCATCTGAAGCTTGGTGCCGAGAGGCGAGATGGGCTCGACAAGGCCCTCCGATGGCTGCGTTCGAGGGTGGCTCTCGTTGCCTACCTTGTAGTTACGGGGTACGACACCGGTTCCTAGTCCGAGAAGGGGTCTACCATGGACCGCAGACGCGGTTTCAAACCTGCCCCAGCAGGAGAAACCCCTGGTGCGGTCGGGCACCTAAGAGCTCAGATGGACCGACAGTAATATGACGAAAGTTTTCCAGAGGTGTGCCAGACCCGACTTCTCTTCCTCTTCTGGGCTTTGGACGACCAAGTGTTGTCAAGATGCGGTTCAGCGTTCTCACAAGCCTACTGACTGCCCTGGTGGCAGCAGTTGACGCAACGCCGCCGCGGCCGAGGACCATCAATCATGTCGTCCACGAGGAGAGGTTGGCCGCGCGGAGCAGCTGGGCAAAGTCACATCGCCTTCATGCCGCTGCGAACCTCCCGGTCCGGATAGGTCTCACGCAGCAAAACCTTCACCGCGCAGAAGAGCTCATACACGATGTCTCTCACCCGGAGTCCCCAAACTACGGGAAGCACTGGTCGCCTGCAAAGATCGTGGACATGTTCAAGCCGAAACAGGACACCGTTGACTCGGTATTGGAATGGCTGCAGATGGAAGGGATCCACCCCAGCCGCATAAAAATGTCAGCATCAAAGGGCTGGATCACATTCAACGCGACGGTACGAGAGATGGAAGAGATGCTAAAGACGACATATCATGTCTACAAGCACTCAACCGTGGCGAACACTCACCATGTGGCCTGCGACAAGTATCACATACCCGAACACCTGTCGGAGCATATCGACTTCATCACCCCCACGGTACATTTTGACCAGCGCGTGGGACAGGGTCGGAGCAACAGGTATGAGGAACTCCCGGACGGTGCCATTTCGGAGCTCAAGAAGAGGTCTGCAGAACTGCAAAAACGGCAGCGTCCCGAGAAAGGCATCGTCGGCAAGCCAGACGACAGCAGCAACCCCAAGCAGGGCGCCTTCATCGACAATGCCCTCATGGACCTGTCACAGTGCGATTCCATGATCACGCCCGCCTGCCTGCGAGCTCTCTACGCGACGCCACCGGGCAGCCTCTCTGCCAGCAACAACACCCTTGGTATTGTTGAGTACACCCCACAGGCTTTCCTCCAGTCGGACTTGAATATGTACTTTAAGGAGTTCGAGCCCAAGCTGGACGGCAAGTCACCGATTGTGACGCTCCTCGACAATGGAGTCGTCCAAAATGAAAACCAGAGCTTCCAATTCAACGGCGAGTCGGCGCTAGATCTGGAATTTGCAATGGCCTTGATCTTTCCTCAGAAGGCCACCCTGTACCAGGTCGGCGATTTGGAACAGAGCGCCAGCTTCAACAACTTCCTGGACGGGGTCGACGGCAGCTACTGTCACTTCGAGGGCGGGGACTCCAAAGACCCCAATATCGACGGGCAATATCCAGATTCAGTCAACTGCGGCACTACCAAGCCCACCAACGTGATATCCACCAGCTATGGTTTCAACGAGGCTGATCTGGGTATCAAGTATGAGCAACGTCAGTGCGATGAATACATGAAGTTGGCTCTGCAGGGCGTCACGGTCATATATTCCTCGGGTGATTCCGGGGTGGCAGGCAACGGAGGCCAGTGTATTGACCCGGTTACGGGGGCCTTCAACGACGGTTCCAGCGGGATTTTCAATCCTTCATTCCCGGGAGGATGCCCCTGGGTAACTTCTGTGGGTGCGACACAAATCCTTAACGGTTCCACGGTCAGGACCCCAGAGAGCGCGTGTGAGCAGGTCATCTTCTCCGGCGGAGGGTTTTCCAACGTCTTCGCGAGGCCATCCTACCAGGAGAAGGCAGTGGGTACCTACTTCGCAGACCACGCCCCACCCTACGGTGCGGACCGCTTCAACACCTCAAAGGTCCGCGGCTTCCCAGACGTCAGTGCGAACGGTGCCAATTATGTTACGGCTGTCAATGGGCGGTTCTCTCTGTCTTTCGGAACATCCGGTAAGTCCTCGTCCCTGCGCTCTCCGAGATTATCAATAAAGGCTTTCTGGGCTGACACAAATCGTATCTCAGCATCCGCCCCTGTCTTTGCTTCCATCATCAACATGGTGAATGAGAAGCGCATCGAAGCCGGCAAGTCCCCCGTCGGGTTCCTCAACCCCGCGCTTTACGCCAACCCTAAAGTCATGAACGACGTGACCAACGGCAAGAACCCCGGATGTGGGACTGACGGCTTCTCGGCTGTGCAGGGATGGGACCCGGTGACAGGGCTGGGCACGCCAAATTATCCTCAACTGGAGGCCTTGTTTCTGAGTCTGCCATAAGAAGGTTGAGAGTTTTGTGCGCAATGGCGTGGCGGTGGCTTTAATATTAGACAAGGGCGCCGCGGAGGAGGCGCATCTCATGTATAGCTGCTCGGACGCCGGGCTATTATGAAGGGAGGAGGGGTGCAATGGGTATGGTATATGCATAGATGTGTCTGGGTAATTCATTCATCTTGTCTTTTTCATGGGGTCGTTTCAGCCTAGAAAGCTTGATGTCATATCGCATGGCTTTCCGGGTCCGTCACCCCTCGAACCCTTTAGACGTGCTGTCCGCCTTGTGTAGCCTTTGACTGTACGCCGCTCCCTTCATTTGCAATCTCAAGACAGACTCGAGATCCCGAGGTAGGGTCGCAGCTACAACAGGCGTCAGCTTACACGGCGGAATCGGGAAGAGCAACTCAGGTCGGTGACCCGAAGGCCGCCCCTGCGGCTGCGAAGAGACCTAAAATGGAGGATCCGATAGGAATGAAGTAGAAGGATCGTGTACGTATTATTTGTTGCACCTGCAAAGTGGCCAGGCGAAAGCATGTTATCTGGCCGGATACGGCACAATCAAGAGTAATCCGCCATCAGCATGGCTGCAATCCTGCGACCCTCATCTCCCGCGACCCTGTTACACGGCCTGACGGAAGCCCATTCCAGCTCCGGGCCTCGACTGGGGCCATCACGTATCAAGCTGCATTCGAAACAATCAAGTCTGCTCGGATGTGGCCAACATGGAAGCCTGGGATTGTCCATTATCTTATAATTGCCACGGCCGCCACATTTGAATTGATGGTAATGTTGAAGAGCCCCATTAGCCTACTACACCAAATAAAATCGCAGTCTCGTTTCGCTCAAGAGGGCAATTTCAGAAGAAGAAGAAGGAGAAATGACTACCCGTGCTCAAGGGATATGGGAGCCGAGCAAAGTCCTTCGGGGTGAGTTCCGACCAACTTAGAACGCATGATGTTCATTCCCCCGGATCTACTGTACCTTTTTCGATACAACACAAGTCTGCTCATTATCGGATTCCTATCCTAACTCTTGCGCAGACGACGCCACCTTGTGAGCGTTAGATTCTTGCCTTAGCTTCACAATCATTGTAGCGCTGACAAGATGTCTTGCTCTTAAACAGGTTTGTCCACGAGCATAACCCAGCCGAGGAAGTCGTCGTTGGGAAGGCCAAGAAGAACAACGAGGGGCACATCGTAGGAGTTTCGGTGTGGTGGTTGGTGCGTCAATCATCCTGTTGTTGCAATAAAAGGACGACATGCACTGACACCATGTCCTGAGCCCAGCCCGCAAAGTCGGGCGAGAGGGGACCCAAGGCTTCCAAGGCCGAGATGGACATGATTGGAAGAATGTTCGACTCGGTCCGCTCAAAGCAAAAGGGGCCGGATTTGGACTTCACGTTCAGGGGGGAGAAGTACAGGGCGGAAAAAGAAGAGTGCATTTCTAACGGGCCGCACGTGAAGAACTCGGTCTGCTTCAGCGGTTCAAAGAGCAAGGTAAGCAGGCCTCATCAAGACGGCGGCGTTGCTGCTCAGCGCCTGCTGGTGCTCGTTGGCCTCAGCAAAGCCCCCAGCTAACATGCTGTCCTCAGCTCTCTGGCAGGGGAATCTACGCGATGATGACCAAGGACGGCTATGTCATCGTTGTGAAGACCAAGTCGTTCAGAACCACACAGGCAGCCGTAGAGGGTGCAAGGGGGCTGGTTTACAACTTGCAATATGCCGCGAGCAAGCGAGCCGTCCGGGCGTGAGCAACCCACCCTTGGGCCCAACCATCCTCGCGTGTAAAATCCAGGTTCGGGGATTTTTGCATGTGAAGACACATGGCTAGCATCCATATACATAGTAGATACTGATAGATGGCTTCGGGCCTGCAAGAGACGGTCAAGCCGCACGGCGTTTGGTGACTTGTCGGGTAGCCTCCGGAGGGTGTCGGTGCTTACGCCCAGCCGGGCTCAGGCTCGTTCCAGCTCCGCCCACTCGCGCTTCTCCCCTCTGTTCCCTCGCCCTGCCACACACCGACCTCGACCCTGCCCTGACAATAACGCCAAGGGCCGAATCGCAAAACCAAGCGCGCGTCATGGACGAGAGTGAGCACCAATCCAGCCCGTCCTCGGCGGCAAAGCCCCGGATCCCGTATGCCTGCGAGGCCTGCCGTGTGGCCAAGGTGAAATGTACCCCCAGCACTACACTGGACATCTGCAGACGGTAAAGAGCCTGTGGCGTCCTCCGCTGTGGTCTGGCGATCGAGCTGACGAGCCGGTGCCTCCACCAGGTGCTCCGTCTCGAAACGTGAATGTGTCTTCAAAACAGGCCCGCGCAAGAGGAGGAGGCGCGACAAGCTGTCAGTCGAACGCCTCATGCCGCGAGAAACTGACCAGGCAACTGATTGACCATGTGCATCCGCCACGCAGCCGCCCTGCCGCCACCAGGAAGACACCTCCGCCTTCGGCCCCGTCCAAGACCTTCACCATAGATGTCCCACTGCCGGGCGGGGCAGACATGGACGTGGAACCGTCCGAGAGCTTAGACGCGCTTCGGGATGCTCATCTGTCTTTCGTCGATGACCTCGTCCCGGAGGACGACCCATACCATGATGAGCATGGCCGCCCCTCCGCCTGGGCATCCTCCTCGACCAGCGGTGGAGGCACTCTCTCTGGCTCGACACCATCAGTCGCTTCTCGTTCTGTGCACGGGCTCAGCAACATCCAGCCTCAGTTCAACCTCGATTCCGCCGCCTCCCTCTTGGACTCGTTCCGTGACGGCATGCTGACTTACTTCCCGGTTATTTCACTTCCGGCTGATGCGACTGTTCCTTCTTTAGCCAAGGAACAGCCCTTCGTACTGCTTGCTATACTGGCGGCTGCCAGTGGGGGCAGGAGCATGCAGGGGCACAGCCTCTACGATGACGAGTTTCGCAAAGTTCTAGGCCTGAAGTTCGTCAGCGGCGGCGAGAGAAGCCTCGAGTTGTTGGTTGGGCTGCAGATTTACTGCGCGTGGTGAGTACACGAACCTGAATCAGTCTGTAAATCTGGACACGCCGGTGAGAATCACTGTCTGATGTACCAAAGGTATCCATTTCACCTGAGGCCCAAGCAGAGGCAAGCTTCCCAATATATCCGCATGGCAGCCGATATCGTTCATGATCTTGATCTCGATCAGCCGCCGGACAATTCTGACCAAGGCGGCTTGGAAACGGACGAGAAGTTCCTTGCTGGGGTTCGAGCCTATTTAGGTTGCTATTATCTCTGCGCCAGCATTTCATCCATTTGGTCCAAGAAAAGCTCTCTGCCCTTTGGACGGTGGACAGCCACCTGCTGCGACATCCTCGAGAGGTCCAAGGCTGGTGGTCAAGCTGCGACGGCGGACCAGAGCCTGGCCTGTCTGGCTCGACTCTCGAATGTTTTCGAAGAAACTTCGTCACTGATCAAGCGCAAGGGACAATTGCAGCATGAAGACCACCACGTGTCGCTAATGGTTAAAGGCATGGAGGCGCAACTACAAGAGTGGAAGTGCCGCAGACCTGAAGCTGTATTCTCAAATCGTAAGTCCGAATTTAATCTCAGACACGAAAGAGGCGATGGACACACCGTATTAACGTTTCATATAGCTGTGGTTCACATTGCCAATCTCTTTACTGAGATCTATCTTCAGGGCTACCCGCTCCTCAAATACCCATACCAACTGCCGAAAAAGCAGATTTCACCATCACAGGACTCACTTGTGGATCCAAACCGGCTCCTATCTTGTACTCAAGCTTTGCGCAACTGGTACGACTACATTTCCTCGCTCCCGGACGCCGAATTCGCCAATTTCTCCGCGATAGACTGGGGTCACTTCATCGGAATGATCATCCTCGGATTGCGATTGTCATTCCCTCTTCCCAGAGAATGCCCTTCCTGGGACCACGCCGCAGCTCGTGGCATAGTCCGCCTGGGGTCGTTCTTGGAAAGATTCACGCGTGAGAGTGACGATTCCGCAGACCTGGCACCGGCCTCGAGTAGCTCCAACTCCAGCACGGACGTGCTGTCGGCGAGCAAGGTCGTTCTGGGCGTCGTCAGGTCCAAGTATGACAAGCGCCTAGCCGCCTTGGAGAAGGCCGCTCTCATGCAGCCGCCGCATCCCATTCCCCTCGACGCTGATGCTGGGTTGCGCAGGTGCCCGATGTTTGACGGGAGCCTGGATCCTTTTATAGAATTGTGGGACGACGCTTTCCTGGACCCTTCGAGCTTTGCGGATGCCCCTTTTATGAGCACCGGGATGGCTGCCGTGCCTGGGGCTCCCGGGGCTGGCTCCTCGGCTGACATACAGCCTGCAGTTTACCATGATCTCTGGGCAACAATGACCATGGGTTGGAGCGCGGATAATTTCACGGATCTGGACTCTAGCGGCATCTGATCTGGATACTTGAGCCAAGGGGTAAGCATAAATCACCGGACGGCTAGGCTAATTGACACCAAGCTGGGACGAATTTCGGACAACGCAGGGGTATTGTATAAGGCTTCTGGCGCTGAACAACGTGACGCGGAATATTAAGACCTCGGACGAGCCTTATTTCCCCCGAGTACTCTGCTCGCAGGACTGGCATATCAATAAGTGGTGCATATCAATCCAAAATCAAGCACGTTGCTACGTTGTCGCGGCTCTCAGCATGTGCTGGATGCGGGTATGCCATGTGATACCACTCGCCGCCAAGGGCTCGGCACTATCATCCTGCTTGATGTGGAACTATCACGATATGGGCACATGCACACTAGGGCTACACTAGTAAACCGGGATACCATACCTTTGGCGCCTGCAGAGCAACAGTATGTACATGATATTCAAGGATATAGGCCAATGATGGGCGCTGTGTTCAGCCTGGGCCCATAAAAACAGAGTAACTTCAACTTTTACTGGAGATCCTAACCAGAACCATACTAGCAAAAGTGGTGTGGGCTAGGCGTACCTGGGGTTAAAAGCGGGCACTGCTCTGGCAAGCGTATGCCTTTTAACATGTCGGCAGAACACCACAGGCCTGATGGCTGCTTGGACGACGCAGCAAACATGCCTCGGCGCAGCTGGCATGGAGCGGTTGCTCCGGAGGGGCTGAAGTGGGCTGGCGTGTGCTTCACCCCGCAAAGGCCCTGTCTAACGAGAGACCAACATGTCTGTTGGTTGGTTAGCATATTTCGACTTGGATGGATTACACTAGAAATACCTTCAATCCAACAACCCCCACGGCTTGGGCGGCAGGAAATTTCGGCAAACGCGGTAGTGCAGGATTCTGTCCTCCGTCCCCCGTGCCGAGTCTTCGCCCAAACCAACCTGCTTGCACGTTGGATGGCAGAACTACCAGTCACATAATAAGATGGCTTCCCACCATGACGGCTGCCGAATTCATGCTTCCTACCTCCTAGTAAGTACTAGAGGGCCGCCATGACACTGGCCACCATGAGAAGATCGAACCTCGCCGCAAAGGCGGTCGCCGTCCTTCAATATGCAGCCTTTGCCGCCTGTGCAAAGCTGCTCAGCGGCGGGACCATCGTCGCGTTCGACCAAGAGGCGGAGCAGCTTGAAGTGATCCGCGGCGGCTCTGTGCTCATCGAGGGCGACCAGATCACCTCGGTCTTCGATACGGCATCGCCTAGTAATCTCCCTTCGGACGTTGAAGTGGTGGACTGTACCGGGAAAATCATCACTCCGGGTTTTATCGACACCCACCGCCACGGGTGGCAGACCGTATACAAGACGATGGGCTCCAACACGACGCTGGCCGAGTATGTTTACCGCTTCAGCGGGTTCGCGGCCGCCCCGTCGCTTTTCACCCCCGACGATATCTACATTAGCCAACTCGCCGGCATCCACGAGGCCCTGGCCGCCGGCGTGACCACCATGCTCGATCATGCTCACCACGCGTGGACACCCGACCACGCCGCCGCTGGGCTGACCGCCTCGATTGATAGTGGCGGCAGAGTTTTCTTTGGCTATGCTTTCAACAATGTGTCTGCGGAATTTGCCGTCATGGCACAAATTGCCCACTGGAAAAAACTCGCCCCAACTACCTCTGGCAGCCTGACGGAGCTGGTCATAGCCTATGATGAGTTTGCTTCGAACCCATTCGGTGCAAATACGCATGCTGTGTTGGAACTCATCAGGTATGTGCCAGAATCTCTCGTGAGAGAGTATGGGAGCTGACTATGGCCTTAGGGAGAGCAAGGTGTCGGTTTTGACAGCCCACAACACCGACGGGCCTTACATGCGTTAGTAGTGGCCCTGCATCTTTGTGGTTTTTCTTCACGCTGACGGAAGAAACAAGTGGGAAACTCTCCCCAGGAGCTACAGCGCATTGGAATCTTGGACTCTAACATATCGATCGTGTTATCACATGGCACATTCCTGGACTCACGGGGCGCCGCTTTGTTACGGAGCACCAACCAGTATATCTCCATCACGCCCGAGAGCGAGAGTAAGAAACTTCCAAACCCATTTCTCCATCTTCCGGCGAGAGCTGTGCGCCTGTTCCATCTCGTCTCGTGCCCAAGATTCACCCTCAGGATTCAGCCGCTGACTCGGAATATCCCAGTGCATTTCGGCCACCTCAACCCGACAAGCCACCTGATCTTAGACCAGGCCTCCCTCGGCGTAGACACTCACTTCACCTTCTCCACAGATATTCTCACCCAGGCACGGCTGTGGCTCCAGTCTGCACGCTATCGTGTGTACCAAAACACCGTCGACCGCTGGGAGATCCCGATGCACAACCCATTCTCGGTCAACCAGGCGTTCCTCCTAGCGACGAGGAACGGCGGCCTCGCCCTGGGGCGCAAGGACATCGGTGTCATTGCACCGGGCGCCAAGGCGGACTTGGTTGTTTGGGATGGCCGCTCGCCGGCTCTGCTGGGGTGGACCGACCCCGTGGCCGCCGTCATCCTCCACGCTAGCGTAGGGGACATCCAACATGTGCTCGTGGGTGGCGAGTTCAAGAAGCGCGACAGAAAGCTGGTCGTCGACGGCTATGCGGACGTTCAGGAGCGTTTCCTAGCGAGCGCCGAGCGCATCCAAGGGGCGCTCAAGGGGATCCCTCTGCCTGTTCTTGGTGGGAAATTCCTCACTGGCTCGCCTTATGGTGATATCATGCAATTGGACGTGCAGCGAGGTGGTGGGACTGGTTACGGCCCGAGTTTTGTATACCCTAGCTGGCGTGGCGCCGCCAGCAAGGACTCAGCCTCCGCCGAAGACAGATCTAACCTTCGCGATGAGCTTTGAGATCTAGGCAGCCAAGGTTGTGCGACTGCTCCTTTAAAACCACACACAATCTTGTCCATCTTTATAACTTCAGATAGTGGAGAAGCTCGTGTTGGAACCAAGCAGTTGGGATAGCGTGTATCGATGAGGAAAGCTGGGTAAAAAGCCTCTATCGCCATATTCTCTAGCAACTGTAGCTTTATTGTGAATTTGCCGATAGCTGAGCAGGCAGGATTTGACTATTGGAAACATAAATGATTCCTAGGAGAAGAGCTATCTATCAAATAGTATGTTACTTCAAGATTAGCGTGGTTTTATGCAAAAGAGTTTCACAAGGAGAATATGTAGATGCGTCGTACCCGTACAGGATCCTACGTATGTCCCTCTGGACTAGCCCATGTGATGGTAGATGGTTGACTTAATCTACGCCGCCACTTGCTGTTCCAGTAATTAATTTGAATCTCGGGAATTCCCACATTCACTGTTCCTCCCTCCGCCAACTGCTTTAAAAGAAACACACACCGGATTCTACGGATCTCAATTCCACCTCTCCCCTATCAACTCGCCCACTTCTTTTGTTAATCCAATCACCAAGAATGAACCGGAGCTAATCTCCATTAAAGAATCATCCTCACACGGAAAATGTTCATTGTGGTCATCGCCAACGTGACCAATTTACTAGCGACCGCAGTGATCACGACAGCAGGCAAATCTCGTTTACACATGTCAGAAGAGAGCGAGGTATGCCTGATAACTTCAACAATACCCCCCCCCCCGACAGAGCTTCAGCATTTGCCAAAGGGACAGGACCAGGACACGATCAACTAGACCGTGAGCCTCATTGCAAACCGGGTGAAATCTCGACGCAGTCTACGCTTTCTAACCCAGAAACTACATTACCACTTACAGGCGGCCTTTGTAAAAATTGGCACAGAAATCCCACAGTTCTCTTGGCAAGCCGCAATGAACTCCGTACTAAGCACTGGAAGAAGATATAAAGTACTCTCTATGGAGCTCTTTGTGTTGCACGCATCACTCGTGGGTTAGCGAAGACGTGCGCACTCTTGAGAAGGTTCGGGTGAGCACATGGAAGAGGGTGGTCAAATGCGTCCGCAAGGATTTAGCTGAAGACACTAGTTACCTAGTTATCGTCGAGGCTGTGAGACTCCTGCAGACACCTGAGTGCCAGGCTTGCTTCGACGAGATGTAACAAAAGTGGTACTGATGATTTCAATGCGTGGAGACCATGAGAGGACGCCATCCGGGCTATCATAATACTGAGTAGTCTACCTCGAATCCTGTTCAATCAGCGCATTGGTTGAATGCCTGGACACCTCTCAACATTCACACGAGACAACCGGACGTGTAAAACCAAATGAGATGCACCATCATCATCAAAACCTGCCGACCCATCACGCTGGACTTAAAAGAGCTTTCACAAATGGTGGCCTCAACACTTCTTCCGGATACTAAATCCAGCTTTTGCCCACCTAGCAACAAGACAGAGAAAAACTCCGGCCAGTACGGAGCAGGCGGCCCATATTTGCGGCGGAAGGAATGGCGGGAACCCAAGGTCTGTAGGGCCCCTCCAATGGGCGGTCCTGTCAATGAAGAGATGCCGATGAGGCGAAAGCCAATCCCATCCTTGTCGCAGCCTTATTGAGCGGATCGGTGATGCTGGCGATGGTGGTGGGGATAAGCACTGGGACGCACCAGAGACCGCCGGCCGAGTTGCCCGTACTGACCAGCCCCATTGCGAGCCCACATTTCTTTTCAAACCACCTTTACAAGGTTAGCCTTGGAGGGTCAGTTTAGTGACTCTCTGGCATTAGATATACTAGCAGATTGTATGTTTTCTCCTTCTAGGGGAAGAGGAATGGCATGTCACTTGCAGTAGTCACGAAGGCGATGTGTCAGGCATTGCCGCCTCATAATACGTCTAGAAGCTTCTAAAAGAGTTTAGATATCCCCAGGTCACGAAGACGAAGATCCTGTGCGCAGTCTCATTAGTATCTCGGACAAAGCGTCGTTAAGGTAAGTCAAGCATTGTGCCCCGGCATACCACCCCTGCGTCAAGGTTAGCAGTAACCATCTACTGGCGCATATCAGGCACGACTGGTGCAGAAAATCAGCCAAGTTTGTCTTAGATTCAGAGCTTCATCTGTATCCTGAATTCCCGGGCACAAAATACTTTGACAGTGAGACGTACACGGACCACCTGGGCCCAGGCCTTGACGCCGCGGTCCGGGGGAGGCGACGCCTCTGGCCAGCCCCGCGTCGTGATGCGCGAGCCGATGGTGGATAGGACGTTACTAGCCGTCCTCCTCCGATCCTCTGAGCGGGCGGGCCCCTGCCTCCCCACTGACGGGGCCACAATAGACCCTAATTCATCGTCGTCGTCGGCGTGGGAGCCTTTTGTTGTCACATAGTGGTCATCGTAGGCCCCAGGATACGTGCCCAGGTAGCCGTCCTGAAGGACGTGGGTGTTGGGCCCGGCTGGGCCCCACTGCCTTTCGTCGTGGTAGAGCATAACTGGCAGGGCAATCTTGCGGAAAATGCTATATGAGGGCTGTTCTTTTGTGTACAAACCTGTCATTACTTCGAGCGTGGTTTTCAAATATAGCAACCCGGCTAATTTCTATGGTTCTGTAGCTATAATCCGGGAAGTGCTCGTTTATGTACACAATGGAGCACTTGAACAGCAGGCCCGGCGAGCCCCTGGTTCGTGACAGAACCGCTTGTATTTCTGGAATTATCTACCGGCAACGGAGCAACGCCGATCAATGACGACTCGACGCGGAGTTCCGCTCTCGCCCCTCGAAGGGCGCAAAATCCAGACCGGTGCTCCATCATCGGTGGGTCCAATCTACTTGTCGCCAGTGTTGTGTTTCATCTGCAGCTCGGAGGGACGGCGAACCATATGTCAGGTGCTGGTTTGAGAGGAGCTGGTATTATTATATTCTTCCTATAGGTAATCACATATATTTCATTATAATATAAACCTTTCTCTTTTATCTACAGTCCTTATAATGCTTTATATAAATTAACTAAAGAAATACTTATAATATTTTAATTTATAATAAAGAGATAGTGAATAAGTTAAAAGGAACTAGGTATAGGAACCTATGTTTTTGTGGCAATAGTAGTGTGCAACAGCACATTGGTGGGCTATCGCTACAGCCACCGTACTGTAGCCAGAGGGCGTAGTTGCTTACTAAGCAACTACCACCCACTATATAGACCCGAGATAGCTGGCGGGCTACGCCCACTGCACCCACTACTTGAGACAGAGAGAAATACAAGAACAACACCCCACTCGTATTGCAATACGTGACCCATCCAACACTAATCAGTGGTTGCAAGGGCAACCATAGATTAGCAAGGATTGAAGAGACAGATCATTACTGCTTTAATAGTAGCTATGCTAACGGTACTAACGGCATCACTCCTTAAAGACACTCTGGTAGTCTTCAGCAACATTATTACTACCCATTGTGAGAAGAAGAGGGCTCTATATACATAACGCTATACTCCACCTTTATCCTACGCGCATCTATCACGCCCTAAGTATCATCAGAAAGCAATCGCGAAATACATAAGGCTGCACAATGTTACCAACCTATAGCTACTCTTAAAGACAACACTAGAGATATCACCACTTCAGCACCCATCAGCAACTACCCCGGCAATCCTCTTAGCAATCAGCTACACCAGCCAAGGTTAACCTTACTAGCCGGCACATCTTTACTACCCCTGCTAACAGCTTACCCCTATATACTCACTACCCCTTATCACTATCTTTTTTACCCCTACTTTGCCCCAGCACACCCCTATTCTTTACTATAATACTATATACTAACCACACAATCCACATATTATAATAGCAAACCCCCATAATAAAGATAACACCCCTATGCTATCAGCATTAACAGCTATACCAACAGTTACTACTAATCTTAACCCTATTAACTTATTAGATATAATTAAGGATATATCACTCAGGGAGGCCACTACTAAGATAAGCCTTAACCCTAGTCTATAGGGGGTAGACCTGGATCCAGATGCTTTAAGTAACCTAAGACTATATACAATCCATCTTAATACCTATATGTAAGCACGCTACTAAGCGTATATAAGACATACCAGCCAGGAAGTCTATATTAACTTTAAGGACGACTTTAGGGACTAAAAAGAGCAAACATTCAGAGCAATTCATTATGATATTCTTACTACCCTTAAGAAGATACTGCAAAGTAAGGGAATATACCTACAGGTTAATAATAATATAAAGGCCTTTATGGAACTATTAGA
>NQMI01000055.1:151539-267956 GCA_002270565.1 Stenocarpella maydis
CCACTTTACGCCAGGTTACTAAACGCCTAAGTCTACTAGAGATCTCTCTCATTATCTATATAGACTTATACTTATTATATAAGTATCTGGTTAAGCTAGGGATAACAAAAGAGAAACGCTTAATAATTAATATAATAGCATTAAGGCAGTTATATAAGAAGCGTGAGATCCATAAGATCCAGTAGATTACTGGAGACTATAACCCAGTAGATGCCTTTATGAAGAGTATACCAAACAAGGCACTAGAACGCTTTATTAACAACAATACCCTCATTATTAAGATGGAAGGATATATGGACTATAGCTAGTTAGTAACAACCCCTTTCTCTACTTAAATACTATATAAGGGATCATAATAATTACTGTAAGAATAGCTATATACTAATTTACCCAGCAAGAGCATACTTGTTAAACGGAACCGCTCAGCAGGGCGTTGGTACTCCGTGCAAGGAGTTACCCTAGACTTCGTTGTAAGGAGTTACCCTAGACTTCCTAGCAAGGAGTTACCCTAGACTTGCGAGTCAGGCGATTTTCGCTAAGTACGCCCAGTGCGTGCGTGACGCAAGATGAGTTTGGTGGCCGTGAGTCGATTATTTTGGCCTGCATTTGCACCTTAATTCAGACCTCTGCATTACCCTTATTTCTTACCCAAAAAGTATATGACTTAGTGCATTGGATAGCCTGATTTCTGAAGTTTGTATGTACTTAATTTGGGCATTGCTAGGGCTATGGTTGGCTGGCTGCTTGGAACCAAAGATGGTGTGTTGGAAGGGCGAATTTTCCGGCATTTGCAAATTTGCACCAGAGCCGACCGCAGCGTGCCCAGGGGTGAGACGACGTCGGAGGGTATATAAGGAGGGCTTACAGAAGCCCAACTTAATTCAATACAAAGTTGTCCAGACCACTGTCAATTGTCCGAATTCGCCTCAGGGCACCACACTGCGACCCTGCCGAAACACACGCTGAACTGAATGCTATTTTATAGCACATATTCATCAGAGTACTGATGGGCCATATACTATAAATACCATATTGAGAAGCTAGGGATGATTATATTTGCATATAACCCGTGCCTCTTAATAGCTAACTACAGCAGCAAGGGCATCTTTAATATTACTGCCATATAGACTGATAATACCCTTACCCTTTATACCCTGGCTTTCTTAGAACTTAAGGAGCAAAAGATTAAGAAGGAGGAAATCTGCTATAAGCCAAAGGACAGATTAACCCCTGAGAGATTACTAGACTTTAATAACATAAAGATTACAATATTATATAACAGCATTATGCATCTCAGATAGAAGGGCTAAGGGGCAAAAATACAGCTAGTTAATTGTATAGCTATAAATTGCATTCAATAGTATATAAAATAACGCGCATAAGGAGCATATCTAGCTTCTATTTGCCATCCGGAAGTAGCATTTAACCTCTCTATTATAGCATAAATTCAAGACCCTAAAGAAGAGAACTATACTAAGTTGAATAGGCGGCTAAAGTAGAAAGCAGACCACCTTAACCGTAGCCTTAACTACATTCCTCTAGGCCTTACAGCAGCTAAGTTAATAATCTTTATAAACAGGTCTTTTACTAACAATAAGGACCTTAGTTCCTAAATTAGCTATATAATGACCCCAATAAATAAAAAGCAAACTAAGTAACCATCTATATAAAAGATTACCAGAAATATCCTTTATTGATTATCAATAAAGTATAAGAGGGTTACATATAATATACTTACTTCTGAGATTTATAGCATAATTAATAGCTTTAATATAGGGATTATAATATTAGCTACTTTATGCCAGGTTACCAAACGCCTAAGTCTACCAGAGATCCCTCTCATTATCTATACAGACTTATACTCATTATACAAGTATCTGGTCAAGCTAGGGACAACAAAAGAGAAACGCCTAATAATTAATATAATAGCATTAAGGCAATCATATAAGAAGCATAAGATCCATAAGATCCAATAGATTACTAGGGACTATAACCTAGCAGATACCTTCACGAAGAGTATACCAAATAAGGCGCTAGAACGCCTTATCAATAATAATACCCTTATTATTAAGATAGAAGGATATATAAACTATAGCTAGTTAGCAATAACTCCTTCCTCTACCTAAACACCATATAAGGGATTATAATAATTACTATAAGAACAGCTATATGCTAACTTGCCTAGCAAAAGTATACTTAATGGCAATTAACTAACTAATGCAACTTAGTTAGCAATATACTAACGTAATACTAATGCTGCCCCACATAAAGGAAGAATCACTACTTCCCAGCACCCTGAGCCCCAGATGGAAGTCAACAAGTACTTTAAGATATAAAAAGGGATCACATAGTACTAATAACCAGCAAAACTTTAGATCCCCATCAACTAGTTACCTATATCTTACCCTAAGGAGCTACATAATTAGCTAGTATATAGTTTAAATCCATCCTAAGGGCGAGACCTTATAGTTAAGATTTTTATAGTAGTGCCTACGTACTAAGGGTTTAGGTAACAAGGGTTACTACTATCCCACGGGCACTTAAGTTGCTAGCTATATATATTAAGCATCCCTAGTCAAGATTTCGCGATCTTAACTCCTGCTTAACATATGTTTTATATACTTACTAAGAGCGGTATCAGACATTGCACGCTCCACTATACATTTTATTAAGAAATTAGCTCTAATATACCATTCATTACCATCTGCTACAATCCCTACCTAACCTAACTACTACCTCATTTATACCTACTAACTCTTGCTATTAGCCTCTAATAGAGAGGGCTTTATTAAGTGTTCTTCCCCTAAATAGCCTCAGGTAAAGAGGGCTTTTATAGATTAAGTTATTATTAAAACTTATTATTAATGTCTATCATTAGATTGGCAGCTGATCTGGATTATACTTAATTTAGTTAATTATTAATACTTAGTAAAGAGAGAGAAGGGGTCCGGAAGGCCGGATAGTTGTTATTCCAGTTCTAGGGAGTCCGGGCAATTATTATTCTAGCTCTAGGTAAATCCTTATTTAACCTATAGCCTATAGGTAAAGGAAGCATGAGTCCTTATTACGCATTTCTTTTGAAACCCTTAAATACTAAAGATAATAAATAGGTAGTATATATTAATGAAAGTAGATATTTTGTATAGAGAAAGCACTATATTATACCAGATTATACAATTATGAGCTCCTAGCTTCTAGAGGAAGTAGGGACTGCTATAATACGCTAGGCCTCTCCGGGTGCCTATATTTGATGGGCACTTAGCATAATAGTATATTTGATGAACTTAGCAAAGGGGCTGCTACAACCAAAAGCAACGGCAATATAGGGATTCTGATGATAAATATAGCAATTCTTTTATTCTTATTACAATAGCGAGAGTATAAGTTTAACCCCACGCCTGGGATTTTTTTTACTATGATTTTTAAAAGAAAAGACTACTAGTGTGGCAATAGTAGTGTGCAATAGCATATTGGTGGGCTATCGCTACAGCCACCGTACTGTAGCTAGAGGGCGTAGTTGCTTACTAAGCAACTACCACCCACTATATAGACCCAAGATAGCTGGCGGGCTACGCCCACTGCACCCACTACTCAAGACAGAGAGAAATACAAGAACAATACCCCACTCATATTACAATACGTGATCCATCCAATACTAATCAGTAGTTGCAAGGGCGACCACAGATTAGTAAGGATTAAAGAGACAGATCATTACTGCTTTAATAGTGGCTATACTAACGGTACTAATAGCATTACTCCTTAAAGATACTCCAGTAGTCTTTAGCAATATTATTACTACCCATTATAAGAAGAAGAGGGCTTTATATGCGTGATACTATACTCCACCTTTATCCTATATGCATCCATCACGCCCTAAGTATCATTGGAAAGTAATTACGGAATGCGTAAGGCTGCATAATATTACCAACCTACAGCTACTCTTAAAGATAATACTAGAGATATCACCACTTTAGCACCCATCAGCAACTACCCCAGCAATCCCCTCAGCAATCAGCTACACTAGCCGAGGTTAACCTTACCAGCCAGCACATCTTCACTACCCCTGCTAACAGTTACCCCTATACACTTACTACCCCTTATCGCCATCTTTTTTACCCCTACTTTATCCCAGCATACCCCTATGCTTTGCTATAATATTATATATTAACTATATAATCCGCATATTATAATAGTAAACCCCTGTAATGAAGATAACACCCCTATGCTATCAGCATTAACAGCCGTACCAACAGTCACTACTGGTCTTAACCCTATCAACTTATTGGATATAATTAAGGATATATTACTTAGGGAGGCCACTGCTAAGATAAGCCTTAACCTTAGTTTATAGGGGGTAGACCTGGATCCAGATGCTCTGAGTAACCCAAGACTACACGCAATCCATCTCAATACCTATATGCAAGCATGTTACTAAGCATATATAAAGCATACTAGCCAGGAAGTCTATATTAACTTTAAGGATAACTTTAGGGACTGGAAAGAGCAAACATTTAGAGCAATCCATTATAATATCCTTACTACCCTTAAGAAGATACTGTAAAGTAAGGGAATATACTTATAGGTTAATAATAATATAAAGGCCTTTATGGAACTATTGGAGATAGATTCCCTACTAAAAGCCCTAGCATCCATGCAATATTAGTACTAATAGATAATATGATTAAAGAGATATTATAACTATATCCTCTTTAATAACAGTCTATCATTTAAGGAACGCTAACTAGCACCAAGCAGCAACAGAGGGATAGGCCTAAGTACCTATGGACCTATATTACAACCCACTGCCCTAGCTATACCCAGATCTCAGTCCCTATCCCATCAGTCAATGTATAACTATGAGACTTCTGATGGCTATAGATTACCACTTAAGTGGGAGGAATTCCAAGCTGCCTATGAGAAGCATGCCACAATCCCTCCGCAACAGCTATATGCTATACCACTGGAGAAGGGCATATCTGCTAATATAGCCAAGCACTACTCAGATAATAAGAAATTCACTAGAGCAATGGATGAAGTACTTAAAAATAAAATCAATCTCTTTTACAATATCTATAAAAACAACCACCTATACCCAACTTACTTCCAGGCAGCATTACTCATGATATTAAAGGGTAAAGCTAAAGATTTTTATATATAGTTAATTATGGATAAGGATACCTTTGCTATAGCATATGCTAAACTTAAGTAATAATTTAATATAGATAGCAAACAATAAGTATATTTAATAATATAGAATACTACTACTTTTATATTAATATAGCAGAAGAATAAGGATAAAACCTTATTAGAAATAGTGGAAATCTTAATTAAAAATATAAAGCAATACTCTTGAATACTTAGCTATAAAGAAGCACTAGGAAACAAACCACTATGTAACAACCTCATCCATGCTATATGCGGTATACCTGAGTTCTACTTTATTAAGCTAATAGCTCTAGCTACTGCCAACAAAGTGTGTGATATACTCTATCGTTATGCTGCATCATTAGGGCCTTAACGCCCCTCTTAGTCATACACCACAGGGCAAGGCAATAACAATGAACAGAACGGTAACTACAATAAGGACAAAGAATAAGATAATAAGCAATACCTTAATAGTAACTAGTTCTATCTTAACCGCTAATATAATAATGACTAGCAGCATAAAGGCAACTACCTAAGGAACTCTATGCATAAGTAATATTCCCTGGGATAAGGCAATTACCATCCCTAAGGCAACTTCCAGCCGCTCTTTAGAAGACGCAACTGCTCCTATGGAAGGAATAATGAAAACGGTCCCCCATATAAGAAGAAATGCTTTATTTGCCAAAAGGAAGGATGCTGGTTATTAAATCACTCTTTTAAAGAGCGCTAGAGGGCCAAAGGCACATATATAAATATATATAGCGCTATAAACCAACCCCCTTTAGATAACGAATTTCACGCATTCCTTATTAATTATAAGGGCATCAATTATAAGGGTAACAACCAGGAGAGCACCAGCATATTTATTAGCGATACTAAAGCCCAAGAAAACTACACATGGCTAATAGACCAAGCTTTCCTCCATACCTTTAATATCAATAATAATGAGGAGAACCAGGATGGCCCCAGCTCCATAACTAATGAGAATAACATTGGCAGCAGTAATAATAAAGCTGATAAGGAAGCCAGCGATATCAAGGAAGTCTTCATAATAGACAACTACTCACGCCAGCACTTCCAGGGGATCCTCCCGGATACCAGCACAGCCAACTATTCCACTGCTAGGTACAACCAATACACTGCTCTGCAGCAACTATTACCTATTGCTCTTGATAAGTCTCACGCAGGCGAAGCATCAGTTCGCTTAAGACCAGGAAAACTACTACAATCAATAGGAGCAACTATAGTTAATATAGCAGCCAGCAACTTAATGTTCCACATAATAAAGATAGCAACCCCCTTCCTCTTATATATGCAAGATATAAATGTGCACTCACTCTTCATGCAAAATACAACTAATAAAGTCATATAATATAAGCCAAATTAGCAGCATGAGAAGATGTTTCCTATCACTTGGAAGTAGGGACACCCATAGTTCCTTATAAATATCAATAAGGATAATAATACCCCTATTCTCTTTCTTACAGAAGTTAAATTATAGCGGCTATATAGATAATTTAGGCACTTATCTATTAATTATCTTTCCCGGCTGTTAATAGGCGCGGGCCATAATATTAATTCCTTAGCATTAGAGGCTATTACTAAGTTCTATTACTACTGCCAAATGCACTCTCCTACGCCCTAAAGATTCAAGTTTAACCTCCATAATGATATTAACTTTAGCTATAAGGTTATCGTGAATATAATATACTTAATAGGCCTTCTTATACTATACATTATTAACTTAGCTACTTCCTTCTAAGCCGGATGATTCTTACCTTCTCTTTCTACTAAAGACACATAGGAAGCCCTATAAAGTTGCTAGATTAATATATATATGGGTCCCCTAAACCGCCTTATATCTAATGTAGGGACTAACTTTGCTTTTAGTAAGTTTAAGAGTATAGTATATATTATAGGGATTATATATAAATAGATACCTATAGAAGTATATTAGTTAATTAGTAAAGTAGAGCAATATTATACTCCTTTATATAGGGCTTTTAATATCTTATATACTAAGTTATTAACTATATTTACTAAAGAAGCCATACTATAAATAAGCTTTATAGCAGTTAATAATATAGTTAGCTTGGATGGCCTTGTGCTAACTCTCCTAGTGTTTGGAGCATACTTATGTATAATAGAAGATTCTGCCCCTATACCATCTACTTTAAGGAGAGCTGAGGTAGTATAGAAGGCAATAAAGGAGATTAGGAGAATTAATGTAGTATATAAAATTAATAAAGCATTATATATAAGGAATAGCCTAGATATATTAGGAATTTTAAGTCTTTCACGCTAGAGTAAAGTATATATATAGTAAGAAAAGATTAAGTAGTAAGGCCTATATAAACTGCTCTCTACTAATANGGGATCTTATAAAATATAAGATCCTTATATAATTACTCTGATGAATTTGTGCTATAAAATAGCATTCAGTTCAGCGTGTGTTTCGGCAGGGTCGCAGTGTGGTGCTCTGAGGCGAATTGGGACGATTGACAATGGTCTGGACAACTTTGTATTGAATTAAGTTGGGCTTCTGTAAGCCCTCCTTATATACCCTCCGACGTCGTCTCACCCCTGGGCACGCTGCGGTCGGCTCTGGTGCAAATTTGCAAATGCCGGAAAATTCGCCCTTCCAACACACCATCTTTGGTTCCAAGCAGCCAGCCAACCATAGCCCTAGCAATGCCCAAATTAAGTACATACAAACTTCAGAAATCAGGCTATCCAATGCACTAAGTCATATACTTTTTGGGTAAGAAATAAGGGTAATGCAGAGGTCTGAATTAAGGTGCAAATGCAGGCCAAAATAATCGACTCACGGCCACCAAACTCATCTTGCGTCACGCACGCACTGGGCGTACTTAGCGAAAATCGCCTGACTCGCAAGTCTAGGGTAACTCCTTGCTAGGAAGTCTAGGGTAACTCCTTACAACGAAGTCTAGGGTAACTCCTTGCACGGAGTACCAACGCCCTGCTGAGCGGTTCCGTTTAACAATTACTAATGGTATAACATATAAGTTATTAACTCCTTCTTGCCCTTATGCCTTCTTTAATAACCAAGGGACTATATCTTGAACTCTATAATATTACTTAGGCCTATCCATAGTTAAAATCCACACTTAAGAGGCCTATCTTATGCTACCTTCCTCCTGAAATAAGGGGTAAATACCTGGCTGGCACAATAATAAGGGTAATTAAGCCTCTATATGGTGTTACTAAAGCTGGTATGCACTGGTGGGCTACATACTATAAATACTATATTGAGAAGCTGGGGATAATTGTGTCTGCATATGACCCGTGCCTCCTAATAGCTGACTACAGCAGCAAGGGCAGCGAGGATATCTTTGGTATTACTGCTATGCAGACTGATAATACTCTCACCCTTTATACCCTGGCTTTTTGAGAACTTAAGGAGTAAAAGATTAAGAAGGAGGAGATCTGCTATAAGCTAAAGGATAGATTAACTCCTGAGAGATTACTAGACTTTAATAGCATGAAGATCATGATATTATATAACGGCATTATGCATCTTAGATAGAAGGGCTAAGGGGCAAAGATATAGCTAGTTGACTATATAGTTATAGATTGCATTTAATAGTATATGGAATAATGCATATAAGGAGTATATCTAGCTTCTATTTGCTATCTAGAAGCAGCATTTGACCTCTTTATTGTAGTATAAATTCAAGACCCTAAAGAAGAGGACTATGCTAAGTTGAATAGGCGGCTAAAGTAGCAAGCAGACCACCTTGATTGTAGCCTTGATTACATTCCTCTGGACCTTGCGGCAGCTAAGTTGATAATCTTTATAGATGGGTCTTTTGCTAATAATAAGGACCTTAGTTCCCAAATTAGCTATATAATTGCCCTGGTAAATGAAAAGCAAATCAAGCAACCATTTATATAAAAGATTATTAGAAATATCCTCTATTAGTTGTTAATAAAGTATAAGAGGGTTATATATAGCATACTTGCTTCCAAGATTTATAGTATGGTTAACGGCTTTAATATGAGGATTATAATATTAGCTACTTTGCGCCAGGTTACTAAATGCCTAAGTCTACTAGAGATCCCTCTCATCGTTTATATAGACTTGTACTCATTATATAAGTGTCTAGTTAAGCTAGGGATAATAAAAGAGAAATGCCTGATGATTAATATAATGGCGTTAAGGCAGTTATATAAGAAGTATAAGATCCATAAGATCCAGTGGATTACTGGGGACTATAGTCTAGCAGATGCCTTTATAAAGAGTACACTAAATAAGGCGCTAGAACGCCTCATTAATAATAATACCCTCGTTATTAAGGTGGAAGGATATATAGACTGTAGCTAGTTGGTAATGGCTCCTTCCTCTACCTAAATATTATATGAGGGATTACAACAATTGCTGTAAGAACAGCTATATGCTGACTTGCCCAGCAAGAGCATACTCAATGGCAATTGATTAACTAATGCAACTTAGTTAGCAATATACCAATGCAACACTAATGCTGCCCCATATAAAGGAAGAATCACTACTTCCCAGCACCCTGAGCTCTGGATGGAAGTTAATAAATACCTTGAGATATAAAAAGGGATTATATAGTACCAATAACTAGCAAAACTTTAGATTCCTATAAACTAGTTACCTGTATCTTACCCTAAGGAGCTATATAGTTGGCTAGTATATAGTTTAAATCTATCTTAAGGGCGAGACCTTGTAGCTAAGATTTTTATAGTGGTGCTTATGTACTGAGGGTTTAGGTGATGAGGGTTACTACTATCCTACGGGCACTTAAGTTGCCAGCTGTGCGTATTAAGCGTCCCTAGTTAAGATTTTGCGGTCTTAACTCCTGCTCAATATATATTTTATATACTTACTAAGAGCGGCATTAGATATTGCACGCTTTACTATGCATTTTATTAATAAGTTGGCTCCGATATACTATTTATTACTGTCTGCTATAATCCCTACCTAACCCAACTACTACCTTATCCACACTTACTAACTCTTGCTATTAGCCTCTAATGGAGAAGGCTTTACTAAGTGTTCTTCCCCTAAATGGCTTCAGGTAAAGAGGGCTTTTATAGATCGAGTTATTATTAAAACTTGTTATTAATATCTGCTGTTAGATTAGCAGCTAATCTAAATTATACTTAATTTAGTTAATTATTAACACTTAGTAAAGACAGAGAAGAGGTTTGGAAAGCCGGATAGTTATTATTCTAGTTCTAGAGAGTCCGGGCAATTGTTATTCTAGCTTTAGGTAAATCCTTATTTAACCTATGGCCTGCAGGCAAAGGAAGTATGAGTCCTTATCACGCATTTCTTTTGAAACCCTTAAGTACTAAAAACAATAAATGGGCAGTATATATTAATAAAAGCGGATATTTTGCATAAGGAAAGCACTATATTATGCCGGACCGTATAATCACGGGCTCCTAGCTTCCAGAGGAAGCAGGGATCGCCATAATACGCCAAGCTTCTTTAGTTGCCTATATTTGATGGGTACTTAGCATAACGGTATATTTGATAAACTTGGCAAAGGGGCTGCCACAACTAAAAGTAATAGCAACACAGGGATTCTAATGACGAATACGGCAATTCTTTTGTTCTTATTATAATAGCGAGAGCGTGGGTTCAACCCCACGCCTGGGATTTTTTTTTACTATGATTTTTAAAAGAAAAGACTACCAGTGTGGTAATAGTAGTGTGCAACAGCACATTGGTGGGCTATTGCTACAGCCACCGTACTGTAGCTAGAGGGTGTAGTTGCTTACTAAGCAACTACCACCCACTATATAGACCCGAGATAGCTGGCGGGCTACGCCCACTGCACCCACTACTTGAAAGATAGAGAGAAATACAAGAACAACACCCCACTCGTATTGCAATACGTGACCCATCCAACAGGGGTATAATTAAAAAGAGTTTAACTTAATAATATTCTTAAAAGAATAAGGAGCTTATAAGTTAAATTAAGGCTAATAGGGCGCTTTAAAAGAGGAAGGTTATAATTAACCTAAATATAGCTTTCACTAATATTGAGGCTATTCAAAAGGCCAAAATTAAAGCCGGGGAGATATCGCCCGATAGCGAGGCTTCTAATGATTCCTCAATACCAACGGAAGAGGGATCGGTTATCATGATAGCAGGCAATTAAAGTTGGGAATAGTAGCATAGTCGTAGTTTGGGGTAGTCGAAATGGGGGGGGGGGGGGGCCGAAATGGGGGTCCACGATGTTAATCCCCCTAGTGCCTAGTGAGTGATTGGGTTTGGCAATCCATGTGGTAGATTTTGTGACTTCAATTAGACCAGTCAGTTAAAGTTGCCAAGCCGTCGCGTCAGAGGCTTACGTTTGGAAAGTAGTGGTTGACGGTCATGACCTCAGTTCCGTTGAAGGCTCCTGGAGCCACAAAGTCGACCTCGTTGAGCCAATTGTACTTGGGGGAGTCTGTTTCCACACGACTGGCACCGATGTCAGTGATTAGAAAAGGCATCTGTGAATTGAGTGGGCAGCCATGAGACTCACACGATGCCGTTCTGGTACTGACGAACAATGGCGCCACCCGTATGCCTGGCGTATGCCCAGTGGCCGTCTTCCAATTTCACAACATAAGATATCACTATTGGAAGATTTTGTTAGTGTAAACGGACAACCCTGACTTGAATTGGGTCACATACGAAGTTCCAGATAATTGGTACCAGGGGTAGGCCCGGCAGTGACAATGCCATCGTCATTTGCACGAAGAATCTCCCCGAATTGCCGGCCTTCAGTATCATACCAGTAGCCTCTGTTGCATAGGTTATTAGCTCTAGAGCCCGTTAAAAAAAAGAAAAAAAAAAAGGCTACCGTACGTACTCGCGGCTCCACCAACTTGCGCGGAGACCCGATGGTGTATGGATTGTGTGGTTCTGTGAAAACATTAGTGAGATGGGGGAAAGGTCTCTATCTGTTGCGCTGCCTTACATTGTCCAAGTCCCAGTCTATCTTCGCCTGGAAGGCAGGCACCATTTGCGGTAAAGTTGAGGGAGGAGCCCATCTGAGGAGAGGTTTGGAAGCCGTTTTCTCAGGGGGCGGAGCGTTCGCCGGGACAGCTGTCACCTCAAGACTGTAAACGAGCACCGCTATGATGGCGACAAAGACAAGCATTTTCGGGTTTATGGAAGTCACTGTGTCGCTGCAAAAATTCCAACAACATCATAAAAGAGATCGATCAATTCATTGTGCCCATATGTGCGATATTCCCACTATTTATCCAAGACTTGCACTCATGTAATATCGTTGGATTTGTCTCCATAGCCGCTTCCTACGGGCGCTGAACTAGTTACTCCTTTGACAAAATCATTGCGTTCGACAGACCCTTTGTTGTTCCTTACCCTCGGGCCTGAAGTTTCAGCTGGATGGGTGTCTCAATCCACCAAACCGGCCGCTCCGTAGGCTCTCCATGGCTAGGTAGGCTTCGGGGGGGTCAGAAGCTATCGGAAACACACATAATCAGTTAGTGGACCCTGTATAAAATCGGACTTTACGCCGCACGTTCCTACGGCTCCTGCGGCTGAAAGTCCGAAACCACTTGCAGTTCGTGTGCCAATACGATTCAAGCCAAGATAATTGAAAACCCACGGCATGACTCTAATGACTACTAGTATCCACTTGGCTACACTGTGGTTTCTGTATCTAGTTTTTTCGGCTCGCTCAGCTTCAAAGTTGCACAAGAGCCCCACATATGGATTTCGATGCGTCCCAAGGGCGCGCCTTGTTAGAGCATTCGCCGGAATTTGCCCTTGAGTCGCTGACCTCAGCAGCGCCTGCGTTTGGTCTCATTGGCTAGCGTCATCGATATGAATCTGCGTGCCTGCTTTCACGTCACACATGAGAACAGCATGGGCGCACGGTTTTAGGAAGTCTTTGAAGCCTGCATGTGCCAAGGGCGTGTCCCATCCCTTGATCCACCCGCCGGCATCTGCCATGAGGGGCGAGGTGGCGGTATAAATATCCTGGTCTAGGAATTGAACCGGGCTGTTCTATTTTGCCCATCTCATCGCCCAAATCGTCTCAGCTGCTTTTCCTACCTCTCACGACAGACCTACAAACTACTAGTACTGCAATATGGTCGACGGAGGTTGCGTGTGCGGTGCGGTTCGAATCAAGACCACTGGCGAGGTCTCGGCCAAGGTGCATTCCCCAGGAAAGCAACGAGCCTCGCATCAGGAAAGCTAAAATGAACCAGGCTCTTTGCTTTTGTCTTGACTGCCGAAAGACAACCGGATCCATCTTCTCCACCAATATTATTGTTCCGGCTGATGGCTTCTCACTGACCAAAGGGAAGCCGAGGGAGTTCAAAACAACGGCGAAGAGCGGCAAGACGATCACATCATTCTTCTGCGGGGACTGTGGAACCACCATCTGGCGTGAGACAGAGACTTACGGCACCAACAAGATTATCAAGGTCGGTACTTTGGACAGTGAAGAAGCCCTGGAGGATGCGAAGCCGCTGGTGGAGCTCTTCGTTGGGAACCGGCCGTCTTGGCTGCCAGCCATTGCTGGAGCTGAGCAGAATGAAGGATAGTTGTGTTCTGGGGAGTAAATGTGGGACAACTGGAGCAATGTGCGCGACAAGCAAAGCCTAGACCGATTGCTTACTTCCACATTGGGCCATAGGGAGTGAACCCTCATAGCACACACTCATCAATAAGCAATTATAGCAATGGTGCTCATGCTTCCTTCATTGCGCAATCGGCCCCCTCCGTTAATGTCGTCACCAATTCTGCCATTAGTATGTATGCCTTCGGGGAACTCGTGGTTTTACCCGAGGACCCCAGTTCAGAGGCTAAGTGCCTAGGTAAGGTACTTCCGGAGAGTCCCACTGGCATGCATTTGGCATGCGGGTGAGATGAGACTTCAGCGCTTACGGTGCATGAAATTTGATCACTTTGGGCATTTTTTTGAGTCAAGCAGCCTTGGTATCCCCACTGCAAACACAATTACAACCGACGGTGACTAAGGTCAATTTCTACGCTGATGCTGCTTTGCATTCGAGCAAAGGAGCTTGGCCACTCGGACATCCATCTGGGAAATGAATTAGTTGTTCAGCTCCAGTGGCACAGTGACGTCCCGAGCAGTCTGATTATTGTGACTCAACCTAGTCACTGCTACTGATGAAGCATCTTGCACTGCTGTCTTTCCGTGCTCAATCCATCTTTTGAGTTTGGGAAGAGGCTAAAGAAAATTGAACCATACAACAAATCCCGACTGGCGTTCCGAGAAGCACCATGTGGCAATCTAAACTTCCCACTGAAGTCAGGTCGGACCAGCCTGTGGTTCTCCAAGACAAAGGTGACACCAACCCTCCAGCGGCTCTGGGCCCAGGGCCACACCCACAAAATCAACCTGAAGCACAACGCAGTGATTCACAACCGCCAAATGGTGGCTACGGCTGGGTCTGCACTTTATGCGTTGCGCTCATCAACGCACACACTTGGGGTATCAATTCCTCGTACGGTGTCTTCCTTGCGCATTATCTCTCGACCGACATCTACCCCGGAGCCACACCACTGCAATATGCCTTTGTCGGCGGGCTTTCCATCTCGTGCGCTATGCTGGTGTCGCCGCTGGCTACGCTGTCAACTCGCTACTTCGGAACCCAGGTCACACTCACCCTTGGCACAGCGCTTGAGGTGGCCGGGCTGATTGGTGCGTCATTCGCCCATGACATATGGCACCTGTTCCTCAGCCAGGGGGTCGCGTTCGGTATAGGAATGGGATTCTTATTTGTTGCATCGGTCGGAATCCCACCGCAATGGTTCACCACCAAGAGGTCGCTCGCGAACGGCATAAGCGCCTCCGGGTCTGGCTTCGGGGGCCTGCTGTACTCCCTGGCGGCGGGGGCCATGATCAGATCCCTCGGCATCGCCTGGTGTTTCCGCATACTGGGGATTCTTGCACTTGCAGTCAACGCCATCTGCATCGCCTTGATTCGAGATCGCCACAAGATAATCGGGTCACGGCATGCCGCATTCGACACAAAGCTGTTCAGGCGGCCCGAGTACCTCCTCCTCAACGGCTACGGCTTCTTCTCTATGCTGGGATACATAGCGCTGGTCTTTTCTCTGGCCGATTACGGGAGAAGTATCGGCCTGAACGCATCGCAGACATCCGTCGTCTCCGCCATGCTGAATCTCGGGCAGGGTCTCGGCAGGCCGCCTACCGGATACTTCTCGGATAGCATAGGGCGGATCAACATGGCTGGACTGACCACTTTCGCCTGCGCATTCCTGACGTTCGTCGTCTGGATCTCCGCAAAGAGCTATGGGGTGTTGATATTCTACGCTATAATTGGCGGTACCGTAACGGGCACATTTTGGGCTACTATTGGCCCAGTCGCGGTTGAGGTTGTTGGCCTCCAAGACCTACCATCGGCTCTGAACCTAGAATGGCTGGTCATTGTCCTGCCTTGCACATTCAGCGAGCCCATTGCGCTTGAGCTAGTCGGAGGCACGGGGAGGTATCTGGGCACGCAGCTATTTATTGGCTTCATGTACACCATTGCGGCTCTATGTGTTCTGTTCCTGCGGGGATGGAAAGTGGGCGAACTGAACGAGATGGCCAAGGTGAAGGATGAAACACTTGGTGATACCAACAGCGTGACAGGTGATATGGACTCGACTGGTGATGCGGCTAAGATTGCTGGAAGACGCACAATGTGGAAACATTTCTGGGAATGGCGAAAAGTGTGAGAATAGGGACCATAAATATCACGTTCAAGCAGGCGCTCTGGAATGCAGTTGAAACTTCTAAGTTTGGCAGTCTCTCATTATCAAAAACTGTCGTCACTCACCTCAGTGAAATTCGTCAACTATCATATAAATGAGACTACCTAGGTATAAAAAAATAGCTACTGTTTTTAATATTGCCGAATGTTTAATAGGGAAAACGCAACTGAATTCATTTTACACTTCTATTCAAATGCCAATACCTATCCACAGCACCTGCACCAGCTCGCCGACCTCCATGCTCTCTCATGTGCAGTACTGATTTTAATCACAATGTATAGGAACAGCATCATCAATGCTCGCGTAAATACCCGGCAAACTGGGGGAAATCGACGTTCTCCTTTGGTCCGGATATCTTTGTCTCTCCACCGGGCCCAGGGGCTGAGTTGTTAGGCACCAACAGGAGCGCGGACATCCGAGGGCTGAACACCTGCATTTGGCCCCACACGGGACCTTCCGCGCTCCTGTCTTTTCATTAGGTTCCTCGCCGACTTAGTCACAAAAATCGATGTGTGAAAATGACAATGACAATGGAATGCTGCACAACCGCCTTGGAAGCCAAGGCGCTCCCCAAGCTGTGATGCATGCAGTCAGCCTTGATGGGTCCAACTCAACTTACTCGAGTCATTTTTCTGCCAAGGAAGCGCTCCCTAGACAAAAGGAATGCCAGATTACCTCTTTTGTGAAGAGTGAAGCATGGCTGCGCAGACGCGCGCGTCAGTGTTTGTTGTCATGGTTATGACTAAGAGTATGACATGGGGACAGCTTGAGCCTGTAGCAGAGCCTCAAAAAGGGACTTTGAAGTACAGTGTCTGACCAGCACTAACCTCAACGTAAGCGAATGGTTACAGGATCTAGTGGCTAAAATTTAAGAAACACCGAAGTCCGTATTGTAGAGGCCGACGTAGTACCAAGAGGGATCTCGTTACCACCCTCTGAAGTTTTGCCACCCACTTGAACGTGGAAAGCAAGCAAGAAATATGACAGCCGGCCGGCCGGCCGGGATTCTGCATACTAAGACCTTGTGAGACTTAAACATCATCTATTGTCACCAGTTGACCGCCATCTGGAGCGTGTCTCAGGCTCGCATTTTGCCCCAATCCTACCGGCAACCGAGCAATGTTGACAACAGGGCTCAGGCTGATGATCGGTGATTGACAGGCTTGGTTAACGTCGATGAAGCCACAGCGAGGCGAATCACGAACTATGGCGACAGACTTGGCACTTTGGCAATAGAATTACTCAGAGCCGCGTGCAGATTATAGTCGGCATTAAGACATCGCCCTGCACCTAGGTACCTTGGTAGTCTCCAGCCCTGTGAGGGCGCCACAGGACTTTAATTCGGCCCCAGCCGGGTGAACTATAGAAACGTTTCTTTGGTATCAGTGACTAACAAATATGCATCATTGTAGCACTAGCCCGAACATGTTAGCGCTATGCATGCACTCGGTGATGATGATGGGCCGTATGGGGCTGACTTCTAACATGTAACCGCAAAGAACTTCTCTTACGTACCTAGGTACCGAAACACCCAGGTACATTTGTTCCGGGTTCCATGGTACTATGTCAACTTCTACGCTGAACAAGGTCAGATCTGTTCTCCACGCCCGAAGGTAGAGTACATTCGGAGGATAACTAAAAGGGACGTTTCTTTGTCATGGGTCATTGGTCGGTGAGAGCAAGAGTCCAAGGATGGATTTCATTATGCTGCAAGAGAATTGGAACTATGGGTCCCACCGTAATCTCGGCCTGAGACCATCTGTATGGAGGCATTTAGGTACTTGTCGATAGATGATTAATTGCCGTTCATTGAGAGACATACGGGCGATCACCTCATGGGCCTGTAAGTATATAAAAAGGGACGCATCCGTTGGAGGCCAGAATGCCATCACCTCGAAGTCGTTGATATCAGGTCAAAATCGATGCAAATTTCAAAATGGATACTCCTTACAACTCTACCGTTACTAGTGGCAGGGCGGAGGTCTTCTCCGTCTTGGTCAACGGAGCTCGCGACCTTAGTGTTTTCTATGCCTCAGTAGCGGTCGCCGCTACTGCTATACTTCTCAGTGGATTCAAGGCTGGACGCAATGTGCTTGCCCGCATCCTGTGGTTTTTCGATTCCCTACTTGGCGGTGCTCCTCATACCGTCTCACTTCCTGGTCCTCCAGGTCTCCCTATAGTCGGGAATCTTCTTGAGGTTAGACGTGATGAAACAACTTGAACAGTGTGCGCCTGACTGACCTTGATTTAGTTGAGCAATGGCCACGTTCCCAAAATTGCGGAGTGGACCAAGAAGTACGGAGATGTCATCCGAGTCTCTCTAGGTGAACGTGAAGCGGTATGATTGTCCCTCCATATTCAAGTGCAAGGAAAATCGGACTCAAATTGACGCACTGTTCCGCAGGTGGTCATCAGCAGCAACAAAGCACTCGCAGATACAGTCGTCAAACAGGGGACTGCTTACCAGTCGCGCCCGACATTCAAGCTCTTCCACAGCGATTTCGCTTCGTCCGGCATCTGGACTGTTGGGACATCCCCATTCAGCGACCGTCTTGTCCGCACTCGCAAGGCCCTGTCGTCGCAGATCGCCCCGCGCCTCCTGCCCGTCTACACCCCGGTCATCCACCCCAAGCTTAAGAAACTATTCAGCGAGCTTCTCGTAATCAGCGAGGGTCCCGCCCTTGACATGGCCGAAAAGCTCCACCGCTTCGGTACCGGACAAGTGTCCGAGCAACTCATGGGAACGCCCCTGGATGATGACATGGTCGGGATGCTCGCAACAAATGAGACAAACATTTGTGAGTGATGCCTGGATCTCGCACAAACCAAGATAGCACAACTGACACCTGAGAAAAGTCCGCCAACGCACAATCGGGTCACCTGCTCGGGACTACATTCCCCTTTTGCGTGGCGCCGGCTGGCTACGTTATGTCGCTGGCAAGGCGCTTGGCATCAAGAACTGGTCTTACGATGAGAAGGAAGAGAAGGCTCGCGAGTACCGCAAAATGCAACAGGTATACATCGACGAGATGCTGGGCGGCTTAAAGGAGCGCATCAAGAGCGGGGACGAGACACCATCAATCCTTGGCAATATCCTCCGGCAAGGTCTCGTGAAGGAAGAGGAGGTTCTCTTGGCTTCTTACACTGGCAGTGAGTCCGTATCTTCCTCCTGCCTTGACACTGTCACGAGACTAACATTTATTTTTTACAGTTGCCGCTGGAGTTAACCTTGGCTACTCGCTGACCTGGATCATCGGTTATCTGGCAAGCAGGCCCGATCTGCAACAAAAAGGCTACGAGGCCATTCGTGAAGTGTACCACGGCGAGCCACCCAAGCCACACGAGTATGACCGTGTAGAATATGTCAAGGCTCTGCATACCGTGAGAACCCCCTTATGATTTGCACCCCGTTATCTAACTTCGCTGACCTCTTGGACATGAAGGAGGGCTCTCGTATATACACCCCCGTTCGTCTTGGGTTCCCGCGGCAGACTCTGGATGGCGCTAGCTACAATGGGCAGAAGATTCCCAAGGACATGGTACGTGTATCTTTTCCATGGCATGGAGAATTATATTCCTGAGACCCTTTTAACCCCTCAACATTAGCTCGTCATCATGAACCTGATGGCGGGGAACCGCGACCCCGTCGCCTTTGATCATCCAGAGGAGTTCATACCAGATCGGTGGCTGGATGGCCGCAAAGGCCGGACCGACCAGCTCGGAGAGGGCGGCGAGAAGCTTGGTGTGGTCCATCTGACCTACGGCTGCGGACGCCGCGTCTGCCCTGGCATAGACAGTACGTGCTAAAGCACCGCGCACCACGAAACTATGGAGAGTCAGATCAAGCTAACCGCCCTGTTCCTGTTAGTGGCCAACCGCGGTCTATACTCGACTCTCGTGCTCCTCCTGCACTTCTTCACCTGGGAGCGGCAGCCTCTAGGGGAAGAGCAAAAGAAGCACGTCTTCCCCCCTTTCCGTGCCGAACGTGAGTGCTCGCTCGAGATGGACGCCATCAAGGACACCGCGACGCCGACTGAGGCCCAGGCCATCCCCTGGTCTGCGGGTATCAAGTTCCACTGTCGTGATCCAGAGGGTCTCCGCGCCTGGGTTGACTCCGAGGAGACCTGAGACCCGTTGGCCCGGCTTAGAACATTAGGGCCAGATCATCGAGAGGTTAAAATCCGGGCTCTCATTGTGGTATTCCTTGATTTACTATGGTGCAGTGAAATCTAGATATGGCCTCTTCCACCGGATGATCTTACTGGGGTTGTGGCATGTCCAACTTTGGGAAAACCTCACGCACAGCCATTGCAAGTCGACGGTCTCATACGGTATAGTTGATGACACCTGCTATAGAGAAAAGAAGAGAGAGGTTCGCGGAGTAGAAAATAGAAGGTATAGAAGGACACATCAACTCATACAGGGACATCTCGTGCCACCCAAATCGAATCTTCCTGTTGGGGTAAATGTATATGTGTGCTAATTTTGTAGTGACGTAAATTGGCCGTGGTGCACTCTGAATTTACTACCTCTAGGCCCTCCATTTCTATCTTCGAAAGCATTCTACGCAAGCCAGTGACTTCTGTAAATCCTGCGCGTCGGGTTAGTTATGCCCCTGGACTATGGTCGCCGGGCATGTCTTGCCATTCCGGTGCCTCGATACATACTCTGCATCGGTATGTAGCTGGGGCCAGCCTGAAAACGGTTTGTGAAGTGCCAGAAAATGATGTTTGGATCTCATGGCTGATAAAGCCCAAAGCCACCAGCGACCAATCTCAAGAATTCGAAATTTGTCTGCGCCAAATAGAAGCACAGGCTGCAGCATGAGAACAAACGGAGTTCAGCGGATACTGGAAAGAAGGCTTCGGACATTTTAGACATGCAATCTTGAGCTTGGCGGTACCTGACCTCCCAAGAAATAAAAAAGCAGGCCAAGAGAGAGGAGAGACAAACCAGCGAGCTTTGCTTCTCCCGCGGCTAGTAGTGCCTCCTGAACACCACCCATCGCCATGGCCGTCAGACCACTTGGCCTGAATGGGCCCGGCAGGAGGGCCGGTATTGGTGGGTGCGGGGTTTGGCTTGTTTATAAGGGCATGGCAGGCAGTCTGAAGGGGCGCAGGGATCGGATGAATTTGGGCGATAAGTGAATCCCAGCACATCTATCTGCGTATCTCCACACAGCTTCAGGCGTCCCTCTGCTTGGGACGCCCTGTCGAGGGCTGCCTGGCGGGCTGCCGCACACCCACACAACCATCACCCACAGGCATTGGTACTCGCCCCCTCGTCGTCAATGCCCTGGGTACGATCACCACCAGTATTCTTCCCAGGTTACTTGCGAAGCCTAAGTAGCCCCCCTCGAACACCATACCGATTACTTATCATCCTTCTTTTCGCCCTTGGCAGGCCGCTTGAGCAATATCTCGTCGACGATGCCCAGCTCCCTGGCCTCGTGTGCCATCAAGTACCTATCCCTCTCCATCATGTCGTTCACCGTCTGGGCGTCGTATTTCTCGAACCCAAACGACATGTTGAGGTGCCGCCGGACGATATCGTTGACCTGGTTGCGGATCCTCTGGATCTGGGTGGCATAGATGACAATGTCGGAGGCCTGGCCCTTGGTGCCGCCTAGGGGCTGGTGCACCATGACGGAGCTGTGCGGCAGGGCGTATCGCTTGCCGGGCTCGCCCCCCAGCAGCAGGATGGCGGCCATGGAGGCGGCCGCGCCGACGCACACTGTCGAGACGGGGGACTGGATATAGGACATAGTGTCGTATATGGCCAGCCCGGAGCTGATCTCGCCGCCGGGCGAGTTGATGTACATGGTAATGGGCTTCTCTGGGGCGTCGGACTCGAGCCAGAGCAGCTGGGCAACAATGGCGGCGGAGACGGTGTCGTCTATGGGGCCGTTGAGGCAGATGATTCGTTCCTGCATGGGGGTTGGAATCAGCAGCTGTTCGTGCTTTACGTCGTATTTCCAATACGGAAAGAAGTCGCTTATCAGGGGCGTCAAACTGGCTGCGCACCTGTAATAGCTTGGAGAAGATGTCGGCTAGGTCAAGTCCGTGTATCAGCAAGATGGTGCTGCCAGCAGTGCAGGGGTTCGGATCGCAAGAGATACGACGCACATGTCCTCCAACCACCAGACTATATGAATCAGCGGATGCCACAGCAAGCGACCAGGCTGGCCAGGGGCGTGCTCAGGCATACTGTGACTTCTGTGATGTATGGCATGGGGATCGAGGATGTTGGGCCCATCCGGCTGGGCATCTGGGAGAAGTTACGCCTCCGCGCCGTAGTGGACACGATGCCCCTGAGGAGGCGCCATGCTGCCCGTTGGGTGTTCATTCCCGTGATTGTGCCGTTTCGGAACGCTGGACCACGGCGTGGAGGGGGGAGGGGTTACTGTCGTGGTTGAGGAGGGAATATTGTTGACGCGGTCGACGGGCAAATGTTGGACGTGACGTCGGATTCGGAGCCGCTGCAGGCACTGATGGCAGCTCCACTTTTCCTACCCGCGTCCGCTGCGGCAGCCGACCCTTCTGTAACCCCTGACGCGTCTGCTCCAAACGAGCAGTTCCATTTGCGCACATGCTCACTTGACCTCAAACGACGACTAAAGCTGCTGGGACGGATATTTATGCCCCAGCTCAGCCTCTCAACCTGCGCTTCAACTCAACTTCGGAGTAATGAACAGCTGTGCAAGGCTGCAACGCAGTCTTAGCCAGGCTGGTTTCAATCTTTGCCGCCCAACGGCTCATTTTTATTCCACCAGCGGCGCAGCCAACGATACCAAACCAGCAGCATCGAGGGGGAAATCGCCCAGGCAGACACTGAATAAAACACCCACCAAGGCACCCAAGACACTGCGTGGGACAAGGCTGGAGCGGGTGCCAGATGAAGTAGGCTTTGACCAATGGTCCTGGTCCGAGGTAAATCTCCTCGACAAGACAATAGCAACGGCCGCCGGAGACCTCCCCATCTCACCTCTTATCGACCCAACATGGGTGGAAGCAAGACAACGCAAGAAGACCAAGGCTCGCCCAGACAAAAACAACCATAAACGCTTCCAGCGCCAGCTGCGCCAGAACGCATTCGGTACGTTGTGGGTATACATGTCACTGTCTTTTCGTCTTTTCTTCTTCATTGGCGCGCTTTGGTTGCTGGTCATGCCACTGACCATCCGCAGCCCAATTGCTGGCCACGCCTGTGCGGTTCTGCCAAATCACCAGGGTCCAACTGCCCAAGGCTATGCTGCAGAGCTTTGGTCTAGTCAGGCATCCAGAGACGAGTAACGTCTGGTGGATTCCTGAGGGACTGGACGACTCACGCAAACCTGCAAAGGGGCGGTCTGACGAGGCTGAAAAGGCTGACGAACCTTCATCAGCAGCTGCAGAGGGAGAGGCAGGCGAGGAGGCCACTGCCGCCGAGAAGCAGGCCGGATATCGCTACCCCATCAGTATGCTTGCGCGCCACGACCTGATTGAAAACTTCGGCACGCCTAACAGGAAGCACTATGGCGGCCACAAGAGGCTTGCCGCTGGCCCCAGTGCCCACCCCCTGGCTAAGAGCGCCCGTTGGCGTCCAGACATGTATGCGGTGATCCTCGACCAGAGACGCCGCCAGATCATGGAGGACCTTCTCTACCTGTCCACGCTCTGCGAGGAGCAGGGCCGGAAGTACATCATCAAAGTCACGGGAGCTAAGTACGCCGCGACGTATGTCCATCGAGCCGCGTTTCTCTGGCTAGGAGAGCAACAGCCGCCAGTCTCCAAAGAGCGCAACCAGGAGTCACTCGGGGAGGCAGATGAGGCGAAGGAAGACGGCGCAAAGTCAGATGAGGTAAAGGCAGAGGATGCGAAGGCGGAGATCGATCCGGAACAGTATGCGACTGTCGACATTGACGGCGACTCAACCACAACCCGTCCTGTATACAACTTGCCGAAGCTTCTCGGTCCTGCCAATGTCGCTCGCCTCAGGTCAGAGTCTTCCGTCTTCAAAGAGGGCTCGCTTTTCTTGTTGAGAAGCCAACGAAGCGGCCCCTTGAATAAGAAGCTCTGGAGCCTCCAGGGCTACCTGGCTGATTACAGCAAGCTGTAGCAAGGATTTCTTAGTGGCAGAAGGCCGACACAGAGACATCTGGCCGACCGTGATGAAGCCGTCGAGATGGACGTCGTTGCGAGACTCACGATTCTGTAGACTGAATGCCGACGAGGGCGACTGCCGCCCCTTGGAGGAAATTGAGCCAAGCACGTGGCCACTCTGAAGGTGCCTGTGGTGGACTGCCGCGCGGGTGCTTACAATGTGACTTCGTTCCAGCCACGGCCCATCACCCAGGAGACGGGTGCTGCTTTCTCTTACCAAGTCAGCCACAGGCATGGTGGTGCTGATCCTCTTGAAAGCAGCAGACCGGGATCTGCATCAGGTCTACCCATCTACACCCTGGTACCAACGATCCTCACCTCCGTTTTCATCGGTCATGATTATTCCTAAACCTGACTGTATCTTCGCGTCTAGCGTATCAGTCGACCTTCAGATTCAAACTTGGTTTTCGGACCCGCTACATGCCAGCTATGACGCCCACGTTCATTGTCAGACCTTACTCATAGAGAGGGTGCTGGAATATTCCCTCATCCCCTATCCAGCCGCGCAGTCCGTGACGTCCGTCGTGGCTTCTCTCGCCTCCTGGACATGCACATCCCATGCTTATTGATGTCTTCAAAGCCAAACGGTGTGAATCTCCCAGAAGCAAAGCGGGGCTCGATTGACCATGTCAAGAAGGAAACCAGGAGCCGAGTTGACACGAGGCGGAACACTACCGCAGCTGAGCCATCTGCAGTGGGAGGTGGGCGATCGACTGCGTGAGGCTTGAAGTATCACAAATAAATCAATTCGACCCGGGCGTTGGTGCAACAGAAACAATATTCACCGGACATGCTTACTTCGTGACCTCTTGCCAGACTCCCACAGTCAAGGGCTTGGTCACATAAGATCGCCCAACACGATGGAGGCTCGGCTTGAAGTCAACGCAGTCGTCACCGATCCAGGCCCGGCCCAGCCCACGGATCCAATTACGGTATCGATTAGGGGGGCACAGCGTCTCACCTGGTATGTTCAGCCAACTTTGATATCTATCCAGCCAATTTCGCACCTCTTCCTACAGCCCTTCCTGCTTCCTTTCTGGCTTCTGCGCCGTGATTCTAACCAGATTCATATATCCCGTGCATCCGCCCCCTTTATCAGATAGAGCCGTACGGATCTCTTTAATTAGAGACAAGCAATGGGAACGTTGCGGCTCACTGAGTACCTCAGCGAGTTTCTCGACCAACCCTAACGCTGGAGACAAAACCCCCCTGAAATGAATCTCTAGGAATGTCCACCTGGAATTCTCAGACACGCCGCCCTGGGCGCCGATCGGAAGTTTTTCGACAGCAGACTGCAAATTTTTGAAGGACGCGTCTCAAAGTGATTTGGATATCCCTTCCGCAATAATGAACCCTTAGATTCCGGTTGTGCTGAGGCCCTGGCGCATCATCGCGGGGAGAATTTGAAGCTGAACGCGCGAATTTTCGCTGCACCCCTAGCTCGAGGATTTAGATCTGGATCCATCCGCCTGGCCTGAGGATACTAGAAAATTTCAGATCATCCGTTTCGGGGTTTCGGCTTGCCCAAGACTTCCATAGGGATACCTAGATACTCACCGATAAAACTGTGGAGCCAATGTGGGCAGGATTCTGCAGCCACAGTCCAGTCTTGCATGCGGATCAGGTCACGTTCCCCGGTCCCGTAACGGCCAGGTTGATCACTGAGATCTCTTCTAGTCATATTGGGGAACATTTGAAAGCCTCGAATCCGTGCTCCCGGTAGGTGCCAACGGGCTGTTCAAGTTTATTGAAGCGTTAGCTGAGCCGCCATGTAATACCGGGCACCCGAAACTCCGTAGTAGGGTATTAACCAATACAGAATCGAAGCCATTAACTTACCCACCGCTCCCCAGGCAGCTGGTGGCCCAACGTCCAGAACTTCGTGCAGAGGCTTCGATGTTAGCGCCAGGATTGGTCCGCCAGGGAAGGAGCGGAAGTAAGAGGGCTCTTTTAGTAGTTATCTAGGGCCTGTACATAGTAATCGTGCACCCGGGGATTCAGAGGGCTTAAAGATCTTCTGTCAGCGAATTCAATATACCCTATTGCTTACAGCTCCGGCTGTTCTTCCGCGTCGTTGACATTATCGAAGTAGCCATCCTCAGAGCCAGAGTCCACTGTATCCGCGGGAGCTCTCTCTTCGGGTTGCCGGAAATCAAATCTGGGGAATAATGGTGCGCTGGGAAGGCTGACGTTTCTTTCCTACAAGGAAGGGCTCCAGCTCAGCACCAACTTCATCAGTCGAGCTCAGCTTGGCTCCGATCTCATCGGCATGACCATCAGTGCTGATCTGTTTTCTCGTTGCTCCAGGCCGCGGAGCACTGCCATTCTGCGAAGCCCATGAAGCGAACGCTAGTCTGGTAGCCTTCTTGACATTAGACACTATTCTCACCCTCTTGAAGCTCCTCACTTCTTCTGATAGTGAAAGCTCTTCCCAGCTCGCCAATTTCCTCTTTCTTTTAGGAAATGATCCAAGGGCGGTTGGCTTTGCATGGAATCCTGCTTGACCAAATGAAGGCTTCTGGATCCAATGCCTTGGTAAGGTTGGGATTGCTGGCGCATCAATCTCAGTCACCTCGATAACACGGCGATATATTATACCGCATTCCAGGCTCTAGATATAGCTCTTAACAAACCTGAAAACGACAGAACAAACAGGCGCCGACTTGCCAGTGGACATCATCATGCCTTTCCTTCTCCGATTTGCTGCCGCAATATGCACAGTGGCTCTTAGACTCAGCGGTCTTGACCTCTTGCTCAAACAAGAGGCTCATCAATACCGACGCTCCAGGACGGAAAGCAACCTCCCACAGTTTGTTTATCAGAGATTCCTCGGTTTACCGCGCGCTCTTTCATGACTAACTCCCGTCGCTTCACCTTGTTGAGTCCAGGTAGTCCTTCGAAACACGCGGCGAGGACAGCATAGAAGGTATTCAAGGGTGTGATGAATTGGAGGTGAACCGGGGCAACCCGGACTAACGGATTCTCGAGTCTGAATGGGTCTTGGATTGGTATCCTGTCCATGGAGTGGTGGCCACGGGGTCTACAGCACCGCTCTGTACGTCGCCAGGTTCAACCTGAGGCCTTGACTGACCGTGGACCTTACCGAGACCAGCAAGTACGTTAATCAGCGGAAATTCTGAGACATTGTCCCAACCACCGAGTTCATTGATGGGGCTAGCGCAGAATTATTTCGTATCTCACCACGCAGCGCAGCTAGCTCCTCATCCTGGCCATCAGGCTACGCTGTGCTTTTGATGATGAGGCCTTCTGCGTGTCAATATCCTTGAGCGAAATCATCCTGTAACGTATCAGGAATTTGATAGCGACCTCACCGTGGGTGGTCCAGCTTACACATTGGCCGTGATCATCATCATGTTGAGGGCATTCGAGTGCCCGGCGAGTTCCGCTCGAAACCTTGACACGGTGTCTTTGGCCAGGAGATGCCACTTGATCTTGGCTCCAGTTCGCCTCAGGATTCCCGTGCGAGTGTCTTTGGACAGCGACAGAGTCGTATCTCTTGAGGTAGTCCTGGAAGGTCTCCAGCGTCTTTTGGCAGTCTTTGACGAGTTTGGAGCATTCATTTTGCAGTGACACCGAAGTAGACGCGTAGTGCTCTCCAGCAGCGAGTGAAAAACTCAACTTCGAGCAGCGAGCATTCCAACGACCGGATTTCATTGACAAGGCCTTGATGCTCAGCGGGTGAGCCCCTCGAATCATCCAGGGCGCTGACAATGGAATTGGCGAGAAGGAAAACGGTGATTATGTCGCCAAACCGAGCCAAAGGTGACGGAAGACATTGCGCCGTCGCGTAGGTTACGACAACAATCGAAGAGGGTTCCATGGAAGAGCAACCGACAGGAAATCGATGCTACGACAATCAAAAGGGAATTCTGGTGTAATACATGCCAATCTGACTCCAGTTTGACTCCAGCCCAGGGAGAGGCCATGCTGATGATAAGCCCAGGAATCAGCCTGGGGCGGTGCTCCATTTGCCTGTATTCTAACCTGCAAACGAGAGTATCAAAACAGTGCTAGTAAGCCGCACATAACATACAATATAGAGTTTGGTATTGATTATATGCCGCTATTAATGATAGCGCCGCCTGGCCTGACTTGAAAACACACCTGCTGTAAAGCAACGCTGATTTGAGGCACAAAACCAACACATAAACCCGACCACTATGTGGCGGCCGACGACCTTAATATAGCCTCCTCACGATCTTCCTGGTGGGCCCGTGGTCCCTCAGGTCCCTGATAAGCTGCAGATGCCTGAGTTTGGACTTCTCAGGGAAGCAGCGGTGCCAGATCAGATCCTTGAGCCAGTGGTCCCTCCCAAACGACTTTTCCATCTCGTCCGCCACAGTGTTGGAACTCTCCTGCAGTAGCTCCCTAAGCCCCCTGACCCCTTCCTTCTGCACGACCTCGTACATCAGCTTGAAGGTGTGGAACAGCGGGTGGTTGTTGTGGTTCCGCGCGCTGGCGTACGCGGCCAGGAACTTCCAGACGGCCAGCGCGATCCTCGAGTCGTCCTGCCAGCATCTGCTCTGGCGGTGGAAGAAGAAGTAGAAGGACGAGGTGGCGTCCATGGAGCCAAAGTACGAGTTCATGGACCAGAAGGCCTGGTTCAGCGCCGCGACGCCCTGGGCGCCCTCGCCGCTGCGGACCAGGCGCGCCGCCTCGATCAGGTTGGACAGGTGGGGGAAGTCGGTGACGCGCCAGGTGAAGACGGCGGTCTGCAGGCTGAAGGCGCTCTCCTGCTCCTCCTGGCGCCACAGCAGGAAGGCCCGCTTGAAGCTCATGACCAGGGAGTCCTGGAAGCGCAGGCGGTCGGGCAGGCGCAGGTCCTCGGGGAGGTCGAGCGGCGGGGTGCGGCAGCGGACGTGCACGAGCGAGTCCTCGGCCACGGCGGTGGAGAGGTCGACAAGGTCGTACTCGGTCATGCCCTTGCGCTGGAGGTAGTTCTGCAGGTTGACGTCCTTGCCGTTGCGGGTGAACCGGGAGAGCTTGCCGGCCGCGTCGCGCTGGAACTTTGTCTTGAGGATCTGCGAGACCACCTTCTCGGTGTTGTTCTTCACGAAGCCCCACTGCTTAAACCGCGCCTTGTACATCCTCTGACTGCTCATGGTTAGCACTGCCATCTGCTCAAGAGGGAGACGGCACAGGGGCTTACGTTGCCGGGAACTTGTGTTCCATCTCCATGGTCCTGATGACTTCCCTCAGCGGCTTCCCCTCTTCGATGTACAGCTTCTGGATGACGGGCTTGTGCCTCTCCCATACATCAGACGCATAGTGGCCTCGTTTCGAGTTGGCTGACTGCGTCTTGAAGACGGTAGGGGGCCCACGTCGTACTTTGACCGGAGAGCCCGGGGCAACATGCGCAGGCCGCGTGGCGGCGATCGGGTCGGGAAGCGGTGTTATCGCAGCCTGTGGGATGGGAGCGGTGTCAAAGAAAGGCGTCGCGTACTCCTCGAATTCGATCGTCGGAGTTGGCGCCCTGCGACGCTTCTCGACACGGACTGGTACCGGTAGTGACTGGATGGAAACACCGTCGACTGGAGTGACATATTCAGGAAATTCTATCGTGGGAGTAGGGGCTCGCTTGCGCCGGGGAGGGACGGCTTGGGGAAGAGCTGGAACCGGAGCATGTAAAGGAGCGGGCGCGTGGTTTGTCACATCGGGCGTAGCTTCTACCGATGGTATAACCTCGCTGGCTGGCGCGGCGGGAGGCATCTCCTCTACCCAGCCGGGCGCCCAAGTGTAGTCGGCAGGATATTGCTGCTGGAACTGCTGCGGCGAAGGGGCAAAGGAGTTGTCTGCTCGTACGGGAGACGGTGACTGTGCGGGAAATGCTTGGGCATGTTGCAGGCCGGACAAGGCATCATGGCCTTGGAAGTCCCAGCTCGGTGTCGCATTCGCTTGCCAGGTGGAATACACAGGCTGGGATGTGTTGAGCACGCCGTTGGTGGGCCATGGCTGAAGAGCCTCCATCCACATCATGTTGTCTGGTTGGCACTGCCATTCTGCGGCCTGGAAGTGCGAGTTTGTAGCGGGCAGGCTGGGCGCGGGTACGGCGAGGCTCACGGGGGCGTAGTACGGGTTGATCTGCTGCACGGCCTCCTCGTAGACTTCATCCTGCTCCTGGCTGTTGACTTGATATGTAGGCGCCGACATATGGTCCATGATTCCGAGGGGGGGCTGGTGGTGCGGGCGTGATCTTGTCGCCATTTCCTCGTGGCTTCATGTGTGGTTGTCTGGGTGAGCCTCAGTGGGCGGGACCGCCTCCACACGGGCGCCCAGGAGGTGACGGAGTAGAAGAGCGGATGTGTCAGAATGCCTCCCTTTCAGCTCGTGTTACGCGACAGCGCGGTGGTCCTAGGCCGTCTCCTCGATGGCGTAATGCCTGCTCCTCAGGGTCCTGGTGGTTCCTTGGTGGCGATGTATGGAATGGCAGGCAGGTGGCAGCTCACAGGTCGATGGCGGTGCCGGACAGCGGCACAGCAGGAGGGAGTCGATGTCATCTTGGAAGGATTCGGGAGTGCGGATACGGGTTCCACACGGGGCGGGTTGAGAGCTCGTCGTCGAGAGGCCAGGGACGGACCCAACGCTTTTCCCGAAGGGTGCCAGAGCTGAACCAACAAAAGTGTGCATCCCGGCACACTGGTATTTCCCCGTTTCTCTCATGCAGGTGATTGGTCCACTTCGCACCCCACGAGGAACATGTATCTACACTACAGATCTGACCCAGCCCGCGGCACTCGGGAAGATTTATTATTTAATTGATATCCAGCATGGCTGCTGCACGCCCTGCCCGCCTGTTTTTGTTTCCTCTTCTCTCTCTTCTTCCTTTTCGTCTTCTCCTCCGTGGCCATGTCCGGAATGAGACGCCTGTGCCTCATCTCCCGGGGCGGACTTGCAGGGCCCGGGAGTCAGCATCAGGGGTCCGTAGAGTCGAAGGATTGAGGGGTAATTTGCTTCCTTTTTTACTTGCGCGCATGACATGGGCGGCATCAATCACACCAACGCCTCCGCGCCTGCGGCTTAGACTTGCGTCAGTCTCCCCGCTCCGAGACCACGATCCATCTTGCCCGCAGTCCTGCCTCGTACGGTTCGTTGTCATGTTTTTGCGTGACGTCAAGAGGATGACCACCTGCAACATCTCATGAGGAATACGGGTGCCCTGAGTCTTCCGCCATGCAAGGAAAGCTGCTGCCTCCGGCAAACCCGTGGAGGGCTCGCGTGGCAGACAAGGGTTATCAGTACCCATGAAATCACACCGCACCATCTAGGGCCTGTCAGCGGGTCCTTCTGCCTTGATTGATCCCAGTGTAACCCAATTAGATTGCCACTCCGACGTGATCATTGACCTATTGAGACATCTTTTTCTTGTCTGTCTGGCGTTGAACGCGGTTGGCCTTACGGGTGCTATCAATTAAATGAAGTTCTTCTGTATCTCTTGCATTCAGTATTGCCTGATTACATCCTATGCATCTAAAGTGAGTGACTAGTTCGAGGTCATCCGGCGCAAGGATGCCCTTATTGAAGTCAGGTGTCGACTGGCGAATTACGCCAGCAGAGGAATACAAACACCTGAGGGCGCTTATTAAAGTCAAAGGCAATTCCAACCACGCTAACACTATCAGAAGTTACAACGGCCGGCGGCTGACATGAGATATGAAATAGCTAGAAAGACTGCCATAGGCAGTCACATATTGCTGCTGGACAATACTTTACTGAATCTTGTGTCCGCGAGCCTAACCTTACTCACAGTTCGAATTCAAATAAACGGCGTGGTGAACGGATCGTGCCGTGGCGTTTGTTCTCATTAGCCTTGCCGTTTACGTACGGACTACGAACATTGATTTCCGAGACTTTCCCCTATATCGTCTGTAAATACGTCAACTTTATCCCTCTATAAACTTGAGGCACCATGGCTATAACCGTAAAACCAAGTTTCTCGGATATATTCTTTAGAGCCTGCCTCCCTCCTAGTCCTGTCAGTCAAGGAGTCAGATGAGGCTCAGAATCACTCTTCAGCATTACCTGATAAGTTCATCCACAACCCAGTCGCTTTGCTTCTGTTGTGCAGGTTCAGATTGGTGATTCTAGCTTGCTTTCAAAGACGATGCCTGCCAATCAGGTCCCAGGTCCAATACTAGTAGGTCAGGGAATGCTCGCGAACTGATCATTGGAGTATTACTGCATCACTAGGGTTTCTTGCGCACTGATTCATCCAGGAAATTCCAATCAAATTGAAATTTGGTGACCGCCTCATACTGATGGTGGGAACCACAGCTATACCGACGTATGCACTCAACGCCATAGTGCGGATATACTTTGTATGTCTCTCGACCGCCACAATAGCACATGTGCCAACGAGAAATTTATACCTACTTCCGTACCAGAACATTCAGCCATATCAATTTGTGCTGGTGTTACTAACAAGCCGTCGTTGCCGATTGTTCAAGTTTGCCCTCGCGCCGCAGGGCGGGTCGAGGGTGTTCTCTCAGAAAGGGTCGCACGTCCTGGTGGATACCTCCCTCGCTCGCACCCTGCCTAAACTTCTGAGGATACTCGCTGTCCCATCCTGGCTAACAATGACGGGCAGCAGCTCTGGTCCCAGCATTAGAGAAAAACCCCTTCATTGCTTCTATGGCCGAATATGGTATCTCGACCCCGGTCTGTCCGATATTTTCGGTTATTCGATCCCTCAGGAACTGGTAGAGTCGACACTGATTGCGGTTGCTAACGAAGTAGTAAAGGAAGCCTCGGTTCACATCTCGGTCGGGCTCCTCTAGATCAATCGAGCGGACGTGGTCGGGGAGATTCCTCACCCATATGGTCACCTCCTACACAAGCTAGTCGGAGCTGACAGGCACCGTTAAGCCATCAAGGTCGAAGCCATTTCAACCTATGACACCGCCATCTTATGCTGATAGGACAATAATTGCTCCCGGAATTTTGTTATCTGATTCGTTTCCGCTAGGCGCAGCCAGCACACTCACTCACTCTTTCACTCATAAAAGCGCCGCCAGCGGCAAGGTTGAAACTGCTCTATTTGAAGCCGGCCTCTTGAATATAAGGTGTGTCGGACGGCGGCTTTCGCAACTTGGGGTTTGACCAGAATGCCCTCAGCAGCGGAGTTGCTAAGCTGACGCCCGCGAACTAAAGCAGGCTGTGCCTTGGTGTGTGTGTAATCAACACCAGGGATAGATGGCCGATTAGATGCGGCCCTCAAACCGGCCATGGCCTGTTTCGAATCGGCCTCTAGGTCGCGTCGTTTGATATGGGGAGCGGTGATTTGCAAACCGGATCCAAATATAATTATCCTGTACCTCAAGAAGAAGGGAGAATAATATCACGAATAGTTTCAATGAGAGTCTATATATCCTAGAAAGCTTTTGGAGGAGTGGTGACCCCAGTCCTCATTTTTGATACCCAACTTGAATTACTTCGATTATCATATGTAACTCTTCAAGATGGCGAGAAACAAGAAGAGACTTTTTATCGCTGTCTATCCAAGCGGTCAGGGAACTGGGACGTAAGTAAAAGGGAAGACTGGGCGGTCCACTGTCTTCGCGCTGCTGATGAAAATTCCAACAAGTTACCACTGGGCCCTCCTGGTCGGACCAAAGAATGAAAACGGCCCCGTCACCGGTGAACGATACCACGTCAAGAACCAGCCCGTCGCCCCTCGCTGGAGGTACGACGTGCACCCCCTCCAAGACGTCCGCGCCACGGCCCAGCTCCTCGCACGCGCCACGATCGCCAAGATCGTGGACGAGCAGCGCCTGATCAATATCCTCGAAAACGTCCCCGTGGACCCGCCGGACTGGGCTGGTAGGGCCAACGGCCGCGAGCCGAGGTGGACGTGCCGGATCTGGGTGATTGCGGCCCTGAATGCCATCAAAGCCGACGGCAGGGCTGTTGGTACCAATGTGCTTGACAATATCGACGGGCCGAACGGTATCATCGAGAGGACGAAGGCTTTTGTCGCCCAACAGATACACAATCATCGGTATGATAGCGGTACGGATGCAATGGCGCCGAAGCCATTGCTTGACCTGCTGACTGGAAAGGAGAGCTACCTCTGAGGTGCACGTGTGGTTGTTGGCCAAACGGCTTTGCTAGCTTGATACCTGTCTTTTATAGATTCTGAAATTCTTCTAGATATTGGGGCTTTTGCCTCGGGGACTTGATGCCTACCACAATCTTCCGCTCATAATACGTGATTTCAAAGATGCCTGCGGTAAATTACCATGTGACTCCATAATGGTAACGTCCATGACCAATTGATATCAATACATTAAACGAAGACCAGAGGTGCTTTCTGTCTCTAACAATCCAGCGGACGATACGGTGTCGGGCTCGAGATGATGGATTCTAAGTCAACACTAGTTTGCAAAAGATGTAATGGTCAGTTGCTACTTATTAATACATCGCGACATCATATACCCATAAAATATACCTATTATCTTTTGTCCTATTAGGATAACTATCGTTGTTCCAGCTCAGTAGAGGAACTCAAAATACTTAGATGAACTGTTCATCTAATTATGTACAAGATGCAGTTGAGTTACCACCAAAGTACGAAGCCGTTTCAATGTCAAGATTATTCGCTAATTAACTTCAAATGATGTTTCCCCACCAGCGAAATCGTATCTTTTCCATCTTCAACTCCTCCGGGAAGGGAGTTAGAAACTTTTCAATGTTCTCATACCAATATTCTCTAACAATTTCGCTCCCGATCTTGAGTGATGTGTACTCCCAGTAATGAGGATACCATCCCGACATCTCCCAGTCGATAATGCCGACTATCTTATCATTGCGGACGATGATATTGGAAGGGTTCAAGTCCCCGTGAGTGAACACCGGCGGCGGCCACGGGCCATCCTGTCTCGCAATCATCTCGTTCAACTCGGCCAATTCCGCCTGCTCCATCGCCGGCCGAGCCTGGCCTTGTTCGAGGCCTTTCCTCAGCCAGCTGTGGAAGTCCTGTATGGTCCCGAAAGGCCCGAACCGGACTGGAGGCGGCGTCTGACTCTGTCGGAAATCTTGCAGCGACCCACCCGTGCTGCTGCCAACAGCGAATTCGGTTGGCGGTTCGAGCGCCCGAAGCTCGTCGATGATCTGCCGCAGGTGGTCGAGCAGAGTTGCCCTGGTCTCGTCGGGCATGCGGGGCCAAAGTGCGTCCAGCTGCTGGCCTTTGATAGTTTCCATGACAAGGTAAGTGGCGCCTTTTCGGACAAAGGCGCTGAGAACCCTGGGCACGGGGATGCTGGTGTTCTCGGCGACGAATCTCATCGTGGCCGCTTCAGCCAGCCGCACGTCACCCCCAGTCTTGACGACCATGTTGCGCGTAAGGTGATATGCATGGCCGACATGCGGTTGGCGGCGGCGTTTGAAAAGGGACGCGACGCGGCGAGATGCTGTGTTGAACTTCAACAGGGAAATCGTGAGCAGCCGCCAGTAGAGCGTATTGTTCACGTCAGCAGTCTCGAGGCCGGCGGCCACTCGGTCTTTGCCACTAGCACCGGGCGCACTCATCGAAATTCTGGGCGACAGCAAAAGCTTGCAAGAGGGGTGGACATGGTAGCCTTGAGCCTCGAAGATTAAGGCGCTGCCTTCCAATCCTGGATTATGGTGTTCCGCAAACTGCTGGGTTGAGACTTCGCAGCTCATGTCGGGACGCGGGCTGGCTACTTTTAGGTCCAACGGCTTACGTGACGCCAGACACTCAGCAAGTACCTAGCCATACAACAGAATGCGGAAGGCGGTGTGTAACGGCAGGACTTTATAGCCTATACATATAAGTAAAAAAGGGCTAATTACAAGCCTTATATACATTATATATAATTCTTTTAAAGATACTTCTTATAATAATAATTTTTTTAAAGCTTAATATAAATATTATTGATTAATTTATAATAAAAGCTTAAAATGAAGTTTAGTTTAATATAAAATTATATAGTTAGTTAAATAAAAAAGATTATAAACTTTATTATATTAAAAAATTAGTGAATTATTAGTAACTTAATTATAAAGTGTTTTCATATATAAATATATTGGTTAAGGTAGAAGTAGAGTTAATTGTTCTAAATTTAAAGATATGCTAAAAGTTTTTGATTTTGGCGAATTCTGTATTTGGGTCTGATGTTGCGCACGGATTTGATCTGGAAGAGAGGACGGAAAGAGATAGTCCTAGAACTGGGCCAACTTAAATACGTGGCAGTTGGCAGTAGACTTCTCTTACACGAAAATACGTGTGAACCACCGGCCTAATCTTCTCTGTAATCTTCTCTTATCACATTCTCCAGCAAGGTTCTGAATTATTGGGGAACATGGCGAGCAGAGTGTGCTTGCAACCAAATAAGTGCCAACCTGATGAGTTAGTTTCAGTTGACATGGGGCGGGATGGATGGACTTGTCCAGTGCTTGAAGAGAGTCTCCTAATCCTGCAGCGGCATGGTGGACTAGGGTTATGGCACTTGAATAACTACCTAGCTACCTAGGAACCTAAGTAGGTATGCAATCCGTCACTAGGCTTAGATATCTTATAACTTAATGTTAGTTAAGTTAAGAAGTATTCTTCTATATTAATATACAACCTTATATTTCTGTAAACATATTCATAATAATACTTAAACTACTATAAAACTTATTGAAATAGATATTATACTAAGTAAATAGAATGTTAAATGTAGGTGAGCAGATGTTATGTGCTTTTGGTACTGAGCTAATTGTATGCTGTCCGAGCCACACATAATACTTATATGCATAAAGCACAACTTCAGAGCTCCGTACTTGAGCTCGAGCCAGGCTCGACGCAGAGTACTTCTGCGCCATCTTGCGTCTTGGCCTGCATTTGCCATTCCAAGATCTGCAGAGGCGCAGCCGGTGAGCCTGGGCGAAAACGCCAATGGTAGGCTCGTGTCCCAGATAGGAATTATCCTTTGGGGTCCGTATGGGCCTGGGCAGAACTTGGCCTTTATTCAACATTCTTCTATTGGCTCGAACCCCTCCCAGGCGGCCGGATCACGTTGATCCTGATCTGCCTTGTACTACGATAATGGACGTCTCCGGCTGCTTGTTGAGCTGGATGCCTCTCAACTTTTCTACCGCAGAAGACTTGCTGTCTTTCGTCTCCTGTGCTCTACATCACCAGGGCTGCCCCCACTAGATCGCTTCACAGAGTTGTTGCCTCTCGTTTTTCTTCCTTGATCAACAACTCAGAAATGGAAACAACGACGCCAACGCCGACATTGCCAGTGAGCTGGGAGCCCACCATGAGCGGCTGTCTTAGCTCAAGTAATTATTGGCAGTGGGACTACGGCTCCGTACAGGACCGCAGGGTGGTGATTGGAGGCCCATCTCAAATGACAGACTGCCTCCCGACGCCTTGGGCATCTGACGTTGTTTATAGCGGAATACAATGTCCGCCGAAATACACTTCAGCGTGCCAAGGGACTGACTCCCATAGTGCTATTACCTGCTGCCCCAAGTATGTCCTGTTCACCAGACAAACACCAGCAATACGAGGATACTGATAGATACGGCCGTGTGTATGGCCTCACAGCCTCTACGAGTTTACGTGCGTTTATCCTGTAGAACCACAGAATCATGGTTCCCAATTTCAATGCAAGTCTCAGTGGGGAAGGGCGACAACGTACAATGCAACACGCACTCGATTCGACGGGGCCCCCGCCACCGAAGCGACCATATCTGCTGGAGCGACGAACCACCTGTTTGCTTTAGCGGTGGTATATGTCACATCGGTACGTGCCTGGGATTTACTCATCCCATGTTACTTTGGAAACAGGTTAATGATTCTCTCGACGGAGACAGACACCGACTGCCAGTGCTTCTGGCACCACTCAAACGAGCGCGCTGCCCACCGGCCCCACAAGCTCTTCGGGATCTAGGCTCAGTGCAGGTGCCTCTGCCGGAATTGGCATAGGAGCCGGCGCTGGTACAGCTCTTCTGGTGTTCGCTGTGTGGTATACATATCGCGCGAGAACATCTCGTAGACAAGGACTTGATCAGGGCCTCGAACTCCCCAAGCAACCCCACCAAAGGGCAGATCAGATGACAGCAACCTGGCCGAACAACGCACCGGTGGACCGATTTGAAATGCCCGAAAATCCACCCGCGCCCCAGGAGCTGCCTCCATCACATTCGCGGCAGCAATAGCGAAAGAGTGGCGCCGGGGCTCGTCTTACGCACGATGGCACAGACTCTGATAAACGTCTTTGCCCATTTGAGATCAGAAATGTGCCTGACATAGCTATCTTGCGCCAATTGACAACTGCAAGGTGGTTTCAGGCATGTCAGCGAATCACCGTTCATAAGCAATTTACGCTACTGGGAACCGATTGACATTCAGTTTCTCCTCCACTCGATTATATTTCTTCATTAGTATACCGCAAAGCAATTGCACGGCGAAATCAATTCAGATAGGCCAACACCAATAGGCTATGAAAGGGACGAAGTATTTGTTCGACTATTATACAGCCACAAATGTTCCCGAAAATATCTCTCAGAACACTATGAAGTGCCTAAATAGGACCCTCATCGATGTTTCAGGTTCGTTGAGCTCGGAAAGAATAAAGTCTGTCTCAACCTTCCGTCCTCCTCGTCCTTCTCTAGGTGGGATACGAATTATAATTCTATAATATCAAGTAAAATTCAAGAGGATAGCCTCTCATATGTCCTTCTCGTGACATCTATGATAGCGCATGGATACGCATAGCTGTTAAGTGGTGGCTTCTCCTGACTCATTTTTTAGACGTGAGGATGTGATGAGCGGCGGCAGTCAACAGTGCTTGATACCGGCCTGGACCATACACTTGAGACCATGATCAGGAGACTATTACCACCGATGATTTTATATGACTACTTCAAGTGGACGAACTTCTGCTGCAGCGCTAACTTTCAATGCAGGGTCCCAGTCAATTGCTGCACCTTCCGATTAGCTCTATCCAAACCTTGGATCGCATCGCGGCGGCACAGACCTCGGGAATCAGCCTTAGCTTATATGACTTCTGCGTCATGGGGCTATTAGAGTACACTAACGCCCTAGTATAGTTACTTACTCATTACTAGTGATATAATCTCGTATTATCCTCAGAGCTTTATAATAGATCCTTAAGAGGAGCAATAACAGGAAGGTTCTAGACATTACCACAAAGAACTAATATATATTAGTTACTGTAGTCTTTTGGCCAGAGGGTTTGGATTGCCAGCAGTACGTATTCATAACTCGAATAATCGCTGTGGAATTCATTGCCTATAGATGGACACATAATTCCCGGACATCTTCATATTCCACGATCTCACCAGCATCCCCGTACCCAAGCCCGTATCTGTACCTAAGTAGGTAGGCTCCTCCGACCCCCTTAAATGGGGCATTGCATTCCGGACCTATAACTAATCAACTAAGAAGTATAGTAGGGACCTATAAATTAGAGCTCTATTGTTACTCTAGGTTTAATCATGGGATTACCTAAAGTATACTGGGCCATCGTAATAATGATAAGAAGTAGCACTACCATACCTACTATAACTAATTACAACTTTAATTAATAACTTTATCGTTAAAAGGGTACCAACGGTATAACTATCATACTTTCTAGTTGATCTGCCGTTGGGCTATTGGGGGCGTTGCCGGTACAGCCTCTCAAGCAGCCCTCTTGAATCGCTCTCCGGAATGCCAGTCCTCGATAGCATCCCAGTAGAGCGTCCGCTTCCCGATGGGTCTGGTCTTCTCCACCAGAATCTCCGCCTCGGTATCGAAGCAGTCATGCGAGGCCCCAGCCGCGAAGTCGCAGAAGGGCCAGAGCGTCTTGTCGGTCATGCGGCAAAAGAGCCCCTCGTGGTGGTTCGCGTAGCTCGGCCCGACCGAGTGAGGGTTCTCGCAGAGCTCCTTGGTGGCGCTGCCGCCGCGCTTGTTTTTGTCGTTGACGAGGGTCCGGGCATGCCGCTCGTGTAGCGGTGGGGGATGGTGTTCGATGGTAGGACCGTCCACGGATCGACGAGCCCTCGGGGGCACATAAGTGTCGCGGCAGTTTACAACGTCCTCTCCTGTCTTTTTCCCCCTTGAAAGTTGGCATCGGTTGCCGCTGCCTGGTGGAATCAATAGGTGATTTGGAGCATAATACCAATCCGTCAAACAATGGTCTGGAATTTGCTGTTTGAGGTCGTCCTCCCAGATCAGCTTTGGGTTCTTATCAGAAAAGTTCGTCTGAGGATGCTATGATTGGAATAAAACACGGATTAGTAAAGGCCCCTCATGCATAGTGAGGAATCAGGCCGGGTGGTGCTTACCAGGATGGGAAGGACTGGATTCCCTCCTCGTATATCTCTATTTGAAGGTTTCATGATCCAATTAATCTTTGCCGGGTTCAGAGTAAAGTCCTCGAGGGTGAGATTGTCGATGTTGTCTCCATACTTCGCAGCTTTCAATGCCGGGGCGTGCCATTTCACCCCATACGGAACTTTGTAATCCTGCACCCCATTCTTTCGCATTCCTTCAGTGAGGAGATCCCCTTCTGGGATGCCGGTAACATCAATTGTGTCCCGCGAGGCCCATTCGGGAGGGAACCATGTGTTAGGGAATTCCCTGTTATGGGCTTCCAACATATAGTTGTCCTCTCCATCCTTCAAGTTGCCGCTGTGGTCTAACCAGAAGCATTCTGATTGCCTCGCATCGCTGTCGTAGACGTAGCTGTAATACCACGACATGTTGGAGGCGCGGCCCCATGAGCCGTCACTGCAGACATTGGTGTTAGCTCGTCAGAAACGACCACAAGCCTTTGGCGGTTATCAACGTACAATAACCAACGGGAGCCATCAGGCCATTGAATATAGACCGAGGCGATACAGGTGGCATCGAAATGCCGCTTGAACATGGTGACGTATACTGCTTGCTCATGGCCTAGGGCCTCCAGGTGGTGATCCGGGGCTGGCCAACCGGCTATGCCCTGGCGATCCGGGGGTATCCAAGGGCCTCGTTCGACGGTATCCGGGGGTGGCCATATCCCCAGTGTTGTTAGGCTGCCAACGGACATGGCTGGAATACCCTTAGGCCTAGGGTTGGTCTTCGCAGGATCTTCATTTATTTGCTGTCGTTGTCCCCAGTCTTTCAGCATCATCTTCTGGTCGTTGTAACCTATCAGTTCGCCATGGTTGTTCCACAGGCAGAATTGAGGAAAGTCACCGCCAGCTCCCTATGCTCGGTGTTGTGCAAGGTTAGCCTACACGGATTCATTCTCGACTGTTGGGGGAAATAACGTGAGAGCTATGATATGCACTAGATTTCATCTTTCGAGAAAGGCAAGACATGGGAATGACGCACCTGTAGGCCATTACCATCAAGACCAACTTGGACTCCGACCACCCAGGACGCGTCTCCCTTCTCCGAGTCGTAGTGTGGACTCATGGCTTTTTTCATTTCCTCCACAATCCTACTTATGTAGGATTCCGTGAATGATATGACACCCAAGAGACCACCTATGGATCCAATCCAAGCCATGGCCATGGGAACAGCAGGAATAACCCTTGGCTCGAGGTTGTTTTCTGGCTCAGGTAATGGCTGAGGAGCCGGGAGCGGGTTAGGCCTCGGGGCCGCCTGCACCATAGCAAGAGGCGCCACATAGCACCAGACCTGCAACAGCGTCCAGGGACTGATTAAGTTCATTGCGATGGGCTCTCGCGTGCACTTCAAGTCAAAAGAGGATGTCCTTGGAAGACGTCAATGATCGATGGACACCTTAGCAAGGTCGAGAGTGTATTGAAACAGAGCAAGCTGTAGTTGAATCCAGAAGGTTTTTTTTGGGGGGGGGGGGGGGAGGTTCACCTTTTATGCTACAAATCACCCTCCCACCGTCAAATCTAGCGGATGTCTAATTCTTAGTATCTACCTAAGTATTATGAGCACGCTAGGCCTACGCGATCCAACAGGGTCGCTGTATGTGGGGGCTGTACGGGTTCCCTTCTAACCGCCTAGTTCAAACTTCCTCGAGCCGAAGGTCACTGGAGATATGATGGCTGTTTGTCAAGCTGAATTATCAATGGGAAGTGCCTCTGTCTACGCCCATCAGAACTCTGGCTAGTTTCGTTCTTAATCCAGACGCAATAACCCCTCCATTTTTCTTTGAAGAAAAGAAGCACAGAAAAAGAGCTGCAGGCGGTTCCTTCACAGAGTGGTAAACGCTCAAAAGACCAGTGATTAGATGGTAAATGCAATGCCGGCAACAATAGGTTCGCAACACGATAGCCAGCCACTAAGAAAATAGTAATATTCTCATCACGAGGCTCAGCGCTCTAGTGGGCGGCCCTCGGGAGGTTCAGGTTATTTATCCCCGCCCAAAGAACCACTTGAGCATCTTAGTGGCAAGACTTGGGTGGTTAGCAAATACACCTGGCATCTTTTTCCATGACTAGTAAATAGAATGCTTCCACAGTATCTATGGATATTTTCCAAGACTTGATAATTCCACACTATGCATTAGGTTCCGATATACGTGTTAAGAGCAGGCGCTTAAAGTTTTCGCTAGGTGGGATTATAAACAACCGGCCTCTCTTAGTGCACTTAGTCATGTAAGACTTAGGGTCGTCATTTTCATTTTATGGCAGCAATAAAAGAGTGAATGTCAGTCCAGGCGCTATTTCTGTCTTCCCGGTAACAAGGCATCTCGCCTCAAGCGCATGACGATTTCGAGAAGACACGAAATTCAATATCCTTTGTGTCTCCGTAGCTGAATCGCACGCAATCTAGAAGGTCACCACAGCCGGGGCAATAAACGGCTACAACGGGTGCATGCTCGCGTTGGCCCAGAAGCACAACAGCGCAGATTCAACAAGCATGGGATCTATTGCATAAGAGAGGCAAAATAAGAAATTCACTTTACTGCTGTCAGGGTATCACGGCACGCCTCCCGGCGCCAATGTCTGTCTATCGCTCTTTTGTCGCTGACGGCCTCTAGTCATGCCAACTGCTCCTCCGACCCTCGTCGATACTGTAAAGGATGCGGCACTTGTACTTTTGGCACACCTTCTCGCGCCCCAGGTTCTTGAACTTGGGGCCCATGGGACCCGTCACGTAGTGGTACTGCCCGAAGAGCCGCCACTGCCTGTAGTCGCCCAGGCTGTACAGCTCGTCGCCCCAGGGCCCGTTGAAGTGGAACCACGAGGTCGGTGCGTCGGGGTTCGACGCCGCTGGGGCCAGCGACGTGGGTGCGGCGGCTTGCTCTTCGTGCCTGCGGAGGGTCACATTGGCGTAGGCCTCGATGACTGATTGATCAACGGGGTACGGTGTCGACTCGTCCATGGTGTCTCCCCTCTTTTCCAGTGCGCCTTCGTCCTCCTCCGGAGGTGGTGGGGCCACGGTGTGGTTGTAGAAGTAGGCATAGTTGTTCAGCGATGGGTCCCAGAGCGGTCCGCGGTCTGTCTGGTCCTTGAGCATGTTGAAGGGCAGGACATAGGCGTGGTCCCCAGGGAATGCGTACATGGCGTGGCTGCCCGCGGCTGAGTATATGACTGGCCTCTCAATGATCTCGCTGGCGCCGTTGGTTGTGGTATTCATGCTCTTCTTCTCAAGCGCAGCCCAGGCATACGCCTGGCCGCCTTCGTGCTCGCTCAGGAACATGGCGCGGGGCACACCGTTCTCGAAGCGGACCATGCAGTGCTCCCAATCCCCAACGTGGTTTCCGAAGCGCATATCGAGAACAGTCTGGCCCAAGTTATAACTGTAGAAGAAGAACCAGAACGCATCGGTGATGCCCGAGCCCTTGTCTACCACAACCAAGACGGCTGGGGCTGCCGAGTACCCGCTTGCATCGGGTTTATGGCCAGGCGTATCTGGAGGCGGAGGGAATGGCTGTTGTGGGTTGTCACCAGAGAGGAAAAGGCGGCGGCGGAGTTTAGAGAGCATATCCCTCCTCTCGTTGTCCTGGGGAGCGGATATGCGGCGAAGCGGGGTGTCCTGGCTAATATCCCACCAGGTCGTATCCTGGTAATTGGAGGAGTCGCTTTCTGCACCTGAATTACGACCATCTGCAGGGTCGACTTTTGGATCCTCGCTCTCGTCCTCTGCATATGGTTTTGGCTTTCCCACATCGTTGGACAGCCACTCTGGCCGCTGTTCGACATCATCCTTGCTTGTGAGGAATACGAATCCTGGGACGCTGTTCAAGTCGCGCATGTTTGCCAGACCGACGGGCTCGGTCATGTTGACGGGGTCGCCGCCGACAAATGGTTCCATATGGCGGACATGCTCGGCAATGTCTGACGGCCAAAAGTGCTCCCCGGAATATAAGTGCACGAGCGGCGCATGCTTGAGGACGAAGTCGGGTATCTGCTTCAGATTCGTGGCCCTTGTATGCAGCCCCTTCTCTTCGCCTGCTCTCCTCTGTATGTCTTCCCATGAAGTAGATGTGGCTCTCTCACCCGGGGCCCTCTTCTTCAACTCTAGCTCGACTTGGTAGTCAACCCGCGGGTCCCGGGGTCTGACCGGGTCGTCCCAGCGCATATGATGCACGCCGCAGACACTGAACCACCTGCACGCCTGCCGGTCTATCCAGTACGGTGAGGAGGCCACCCATGCCTTGTCTCGCTTCTGGTCCTCGGGGCTCGGCGGGGTCGGGTTGAGAGCCCTGGGTAGGAACCAGGTGAGGAATGCGAGGGCACCGAGGAAGACGACCGCAATAACGGCTCGGCGGAGGTGATACATCGCGATCGCGGAGGTCCAGGAGCAATGCCCGGGCGTCAGAAGTAGTGATCCAGACACAAAAGAATCAGAAGCCGAAGGGTCCGCTGCTTGGAGTGGTGGTCGTTCTACCGGCGATTCAAGGGGTGGTTGGTAAGGAGGGGGACCATGGCAGTGTCTCGGACCTGCCTTGGAGTAGGGAGTGAAGATAAAGGGGGGGGGGGATTCTGTGTGTTCGAGAATTAAACTGGGAGAGAAGCAAATGAGTGAACTGTGGCTAGCACATTGTGCTTATCGAAAGTTGGAATATGTGGGAGAAGGGCTCTGAAGAGAAGCCGAGTGCGCGGATGTGATGTTCCAGAGGGAAGTTAGGTGAGCATTGGACCCTGATGCTTTGACGGACTTCCAAGGCAGGCGGGCTGCCTGGGCAGTGTTACATTGGCCCTGTGTTAGTACGGGGTCCAACATGGGAAAGTAAGAGTGACTGACTCTCCGATGTGGCGAGTGCGGGGCAAGCGGGTACACGAGACATCTTCGCAGCCCGAAATAGACGACGAGGACGGTCAGTCCCCTGGCTGAGGGAGGCCACAGCCGGCCCTCCACCACAGCCGATCCATCCACGATCCCGCGCCAGCCTGCCAGCCTGCCAGTGCTCCTTCAGACTCTCTAGCCACACATTTGCCCACGCGGCTGGACAAGGCGCTACCATGGGACGCCTGGGTCCTGCACTCGCTTCCGGTGCGTACTGCTGGAATGGCTTGCTGACAAGGGTCATCTGTCACCAGCTGCACATGCGGGTGCACCACTCGCCAGTCAACGTGGCTCGAGTCGACTGCTCATTCGAGACACGACCAGCATGTTGTGGCTCACATGCCTAGACCCTGGGGAAACAAGCTTGTTCAACTGCCGGTATCCTGGTCGCTAAGAAAATTGGGTATCATTGACTGGTCACTGGTGGTTATCCTGCAGCGGCGGAGGGCTATCCGGCCTTAATTCTCCTCCATGGCCGAATCATCTGCAGCCTGTTCGGCCTCCTCAGCCTCGTCGCCCTCGCCGCCCTCGCCGCCCTCGCCTCCACCAGCGCCCTCTATATCGTCCCATGCAGCTGGCGTCCTAGTCGAAGTCTCTCCAACCTCGTCCTCACCCTGGCTCTCAGGGTCCTTATCGCCGAACCGGACAACCGGCTGCTCCCTGTTCGCCCACCGGTTGCCGCCCTTCCTCTTCCTCTTGGGCACTGCGGCTCTCTCCTCCATCAGCCTCAGCTGTCTCCTCCTGTCCCTGATCCTCTTCTTCTGCAGCTGCGCCTCCTCCGGGTCGTCCTCTGCGTCCACAAAGAACCTCGTGGTATCCTTGGTCATGGTTGTGACCTCGTCCATCTCCCCCCTCTTCCGCTTGATGGCCATGATGTTCTCGAGGAACCTGGCCTGCGGCTTCCTGAACCCGTGCTTGTCGAACGCGACCGGTATCTCGATGCCCGACTCCTTCCGCAGCTTCCTGTAGCGGTCGGGGGCCTGCCGGCGCTGCGGCACGGCCACGGGGGTGGCGTTCTTGGGTTTGAGGTCCGCTGGTATCGTGAGGATGCGCGCCGAAGACGCAGCCATGAGGTCGACATTGCCAGGTAGGCTGCGCAGGTACGGCAGGCCGCGGTCCGCGACCTCGTCGTGCGCGCCAAAGATGAGCTCGGTGCCGATGTTCCTGGCCCAGCTGCCCGAGAAGATCCGGCCCTTGTAGGATACGACCGGGCTGTCGGAGTGCAGGTCAAGAACTTGGATCTCCCCGATATTCTTCAGCCTCTTGATTGGATGTGACTGTGGCTGTGATGTCTCAGTGCCCTCCTCTGCAGCCCTCGGTTGCATCCGTGCAGGTGGCTGCATCGATGCGCCCCTGAGACGAGGGTCGATCATGTCTCCGCCTCCTTCTGCGCCATTCTCATCCACAGTCTCGTTGCCGTTGGCCTCGTTGGTGTTACCTCCTCTTCTGTTTCCGTTGAGGTTCTCGTTGTCGTTCTCGACCTCGGGGTCGTCTTCTCTCGGGACAAAGTCTTCGTCATCCTTGTCTTCGTCGTCTGCAAGCAAGATCGCGTTGGTCTTAGTAGGTCGTAGTCGCGTGTTCTTGTTAGGATCCGCATAGACAGGGTTGAACCATTGCCTGTAGCCGCCTCGATTCTGTGAGTGGAACGTGTCCTTGACCTTCTCGAACATGCCCGGATGCGACAGGTCCATTGTCAGGTAGTATGTCTGCGCGAGAGTCAGCTGCCGCCTGCCGTACCATCGAACGGCGTTGAGCCCTACCTCCTCATCCGTCGTGGAGTACTCAAACTCCCACTCGTCCTCATCGTCGACCGGCTTGGACGACTTGGCGAGAGGGAACGAGGCCGCGCTTTCTGGGTACGTCCCCGGCCAGCCGACCGGCTGCTTAACAGTCGGCTCAGCCGCTGTCCGAACCATTGTTTGTTGCGAGACTCATGTGAGGGTCAGTTAACAGGGTGTGACGTTATTGGGTGACGGCCCTCGAGCGTTGTCCGAAAGGCCAATGTATGCGTGTTGGGTTATAGAAAACAAATAAAGCGCTGGGTCGTGCCTCGACTTGCTCCAACCAAAAGTGACGGAGCTTGGATCTAGCAGCCCTGCGCTCCAAACTTTAGCGGTGGTAGGCGGCAGAAGCCCAGGACCGCGGGACACAGGGATCAGACACCCCTGTAGCCTCTGGCCCCTGCAGCACTGTAGTGTAGATTGCCCCTCCAGTAGGTAGTGACGATACCGGCTCAGAAATTCGATAAAGAAAATGTATGAGTCTTACGAGTTCGAGTCACACTGGTTTTGCATGGCGATGATTTCTTCCATTTCCAACACTCATTTTCGCATGAGGTATTCCAGCTCATACTATCTGCAAGAATGCCTACGGTCCACTTATTAGACTACGTCGCGGGAAACGTGCGCAGCCTTGTCAACGCCGTCGAGAAGGTTGGCTACGAAGTCGCATGGGTCAAGACTCCCGAAGAGGTCAAGAATGCAGACGTAAACTCGCGCCCGCCCCCCCAGAAAGTCAACATTGACGCCCATACTAATCGGTACTCTCAGAAACTCATCCTCCCTGGCGTGGGCCACTTCGGCCACTGCCTCTCACAGCTGTCCTCTGCGGGCTTCCTCCCCGCGGTAAAGGCCCACATCGACGCCGGCAAACCCTTCATGGGGATCTGCGTCGGCCTGCAGGCCCTGTTCTCGGGCTCCTCCGAGGATGAGAAATGCCCCGGGCTGGGCTTCATCAGCCCATCGCTCTCCCGTTTCGACGACAGCGACAAGGCGGTGCCGCACATTGGCTGGAACGATGCTGTTGTGGAGGGTGGCGTGTCCCTCTACGACCTGAGGCCCGGATCCAAGTACTATTACGTCCACAGCTACCGCTGTCCTTACGAGAAAGGGGTCCTGGAGGGGGAGGGCTGTACGGTGGCCACGGCAAGCTATGGCACGGAGACATTTGTCGGCGCCATCGCGAAGGGCAACGTCCTGGCTACCCAGTTCCACCCCGAGAAGAGCGGTGTCGCAGGACTGAGGGTCCTCAAGTCTTTCCTTACCGGCGAAGGCGCGATGACCCTCGGGCAGGCGCCGCCACAGGCAATAGCATCAGTCCAACCCGACGGCGGGGCAGTCCCACAGCCAGGGCTCACAAGGCGAGTGATTGCCTGTCTCGACGTGCGCACAAACGACTCGGGCGATCTCGTAGTCACAAAGGGCGACCAGTACGACGTGCGTGAGAAGGGCGACGACCGCGGCGTCCGGAACCTTGGCAAGCCCGTCGACATGGCCAGGAAGTACTACGAGCAGGGCGCGGACGAGGTGACATTCCTGAACATCACGTCCTTCCGCGACCTCCCCCTCAAGGACCTGCCCATGCTGGAGATCCTGCGGCTCACCTCCCAGACCGTCTTCGTGCCGCTGACCATCGGCGGCGGTATCAGGGACACTGTCGATCCCCTTGACGGGAAGAAGGTCTCGGCGCTGGACATCGCGACCATGTACTTCCGCAGCGGCGCCGACAAGGTGAGCATCGGGTCGGATGCCGTCACCGCCGCCGAGGAGTACTACGCCGCGGGCAGCAAGCTGTCGGGCACGACGGCGATCGAGCAGATCTCGCGCGCCTACGGGAACCAGGCCGTCGTGGTCTCGATCGACCCGAGGCGCGTCTACGTCGCCTCCCCGGAGGCCGCCGGTCCCCAGCACGCGCCCAACACCATCAGGACCAGGTTCCCGGGCCCCGGCGGCGGGGAGGAGCACTGCTACTACGCGTGCACGATCAAGGGCGGGCGGGAGACGCGCGACCTGGACGTGGTCCAGCTGGCGCGCGCCGTCGAGGCCATGGGCTGCGGCGAGCTGCTGCTCAACTGCATCGACCGCGACGGCACCAACAGCGGCTTCGATCTGGAGCTGATCCGCCAGGTCAAGGCCGCCGTCCGCATCCCCGTCATCGCGTCCTCGGGCGCCGGCAACCCGGGCCACTTCGAGGAGGTGTTTGCCGAGACCACCACGGACGCCGCGCTCGGGGCGGGCATGTTCCACCGCGGGGAGTACACGGTGAGGGACGTCAAGGAGTACCTGGGCAAGAAGGGCCTGGCGGCCAGGGGCTTCGAGGGAGAGCTGTGATGGGCTGGCCATGGGGCCCCATCCCGGATTGCGATTGACGGACCTCGGATCATGGCAAATTACCCTCCTATCAAGCGGTTTGTCACATCATATCTTCGAGGAAAATAGAATCAATTAGAAGAGACAGCATCTACCTAGGTTGGTCGTTGGTTTTGCAACCGTCTCGCTTTTCTTGTTGACTCAGATCCGTCGCCCCTTTGCTTTTGGTAACTGACGGCTGAATGGGTCCGATACTGTTATACTCCAATGCTCCTGATGCCTTGCTTGTAGTCCATGCTGCTGCGGTGATCATGATAGATTCTCTCTCCATCTTGTCCGGCACCCTCCCTTTTCAGAAAGCTTTTGAGAAATCCCTAGAACAGTGACAATCAAACGATACCACGAAACCCGCACAGAAGAAGAAAAGTCATCGAGACCCGACACTCCAGCCGAAAAGAAATCATTCCCCGAGACTCAGACTCAGACGCAGACGGCCGACTAATGAGCGTGTTGAATGTCGCAGAGAAAGAAAAACTGCTGGTCCATATCCTACACTTCCGTGCCCATGAACACCCACTGCTTACTCGTGACATCGATAGCGCCCGCCCATTGGTCGAGAGTCATCAGCTCCAGGCCCGCCCACTGCAGGCCCTTTGTCAGCGTCTTGGCATCGACAGTATCGATGGACCGGTCGATGCAGATGACCAGGTGGGAGCAGCCCAGCGGCGACTCAGCCAGCTCCATGAGTGCCACGAGGGCGTCTTTCAGATCGTGGCCGACCACGCCGGCGTCGAAGAAGGCGAACAGGGTCCTCTCGGCGCGGGCATAGTCCTCGACAGTGAATGCGCGGAAGCTAGCCCCGCCCTGGTAGTCCCAGATCTCCATCCAGGAGGTGACCTCGACGCTGCCATTGACACGACCACCGTTGGGCACCGCCTCGGATCCATCGCACGGCGGCGTGAGCTGCTGTCGCTGGGCGGGAGGGCCGTTGCTGGTGTAGGAGCCGAAGTAGCCCGAGTCGACCGAGGAGGCGCTGCTGGCGCTGCTGCTGATTGCATTGGTTGCTGGATGATTGTGTTGTTGAAAAACACCCGTCAGGCCGGAGACCGACGGGCGACCGTTCCTCTCACCGAAGAAAGTGGTCGCCATGGTCTCGCAAAAGAATCTCTCACATTCTTCCCTGATGCGAAGTGTTGCCCCCCCTCGTCGGCGACGAGACTCGCTGTTGGATGCCGTGGACTGACGCTTGGCCGGCTTGGGCGTCAGGGCGAGCTCGTTTGACGAGGTGATTGCGGCGAGGGGGGGGCTTGACGGCGGGGATGGTAGTCCTGAGATGGGGACCTCAGGAATACCACTCGGCCCCTGCAGCCAGGGTAGTGCAGTAGTGGAGGCCCTTGAGCGAGCCAGCGGCGTCAACAACGTAGCAGCTGGCGAGAACGTTGGCCTGGCGGGCCATGTCCTCGCCGTAATTACTACTCGACAGATTCGAATTTATGGTTTTCATGGGCGCCATTGCGATATGCCACCGTGGGGGATTTCGTTTGGAAATGGGTTGGTTGTGGGCTGATGAATTTGGAGGGCTGTACGACGACGACGACGACGATGACGGTTGTCGAGGTTTTCTGGCGAGTGATTGATGGGTTGATTGACTCAGGTGGAGCTGCAGGTTACTTTTGTACTGTCGCGGGCAGCCTTTTGCAAGAATAGGTGGAGACAGTCGGGCGGCAGATGCTCCTTTTTAGGGTGAGGGTATTGGTTGGTTGGCTGAATGATGAGGCTGAATCGATCGAAGTCGGGGCGATGAAGACGGAGAAGTCGGGGGTTCATAAAGAGGGAATGGGAGGCGAGGGTCGGACGACGGGGAGGGAAAAGAGCGAGGGTCCACAAATTGGATGTGTGGGGTTGGCTTCTTGGCTAGCGTCAGGCTGGCGTCTGGAAATTTCGAGCCACTAGACTCGCCTCCAATGCGTACACTACAGGTAGTACAGAGTACTATCTATGCAGACACGCAGCAGACATGCAGCAGACGTGCATGTACAGTCGACCACGTATGCCGTCGTAGTCTAAGTAATCTTTGTTCGAACACCAAACTGCACCGTTTTCACCACACAATGCCACCGTGCCTCGGCACTTGCTGCACCGCCCAGCCAGTCCGTGCAAGACAGGCCCCCAATGCAGCGACATCACAGCTTGGCCACGCGTGTCTGACCCGCTAAAAATACGAGTGGGCAGCACAATACGGCCTGCCAGCGTCTGATTGACTTTGACCTGGCCACAGCCGTGTCGGATTGATTGGCTGCCAGCCGGGGGGATCCCCAATCTCGTCCACGTTGCAGTTTCGAATTGACCTTGCTAATGAGTGTACGGAGTACTCTCCACCTGGTTATGCAATTCAGTCAACCCACCTGTCTTTGTAATCCAGACCTTGTGCCACAACAAAAGGCAGGCATCTGATCTATCTGCCTATCAACTAACACCCATCCAGGTATGCAAACAGCCAATAATATGACACATGGTCAATCTACCACAAAGTTATGGAACTCCACGCCCACAAGCCAGTCATTCCTCCGACCTCCAGGGTCCTTGGACCGGTCCAACCTGCCTAATAAAACTCAACGGCCAACCTCTTATTCTTCGAGTTGACAACAATCGTCCCCGACCCCCGGACAATATACGCCTTCTTCTGCCCGACCACCTTGTTCTCATAGTCAATCGCCGCCTGGTTAGGACCTCCCATCCAGTTGCCCATTGTGCTGGCAAGACACTCCTTGCCGTCGGACCTCTTCTGCCTCGCCGCCTTGGGCGCCCCAGGGAGTATGTCGTTGGTGAAGCCGATCGAGCTGTTGGTCCCGTCCGTCGACCGGATCATCGCGGGCCCGTCGTAGCCCTGCTGGAGGCTGATGTTCCCCCAGGCCTTGTGGTCGTTGCTCGCAGACAGCTGGAACTCGACCCACGTCGCCGGGATCAGCTTGCCGCGCTGGACACGGCCCTTGAACGACTCCGGGAGCTCCACGAATGTCGACGCCCCGGGCTTCAGGCGCGTCGGCTTTTCCGGGTGGTCGAAGTTGGCGCCCGCCTCTCCGTTGCCGTTCCAGTAGTTGTTGAAGAACTGGAACGTCTCCTCCTTGTTGCTCCTGTTGGTCAGCTGAATTCCGGGCTTGGCTGGGGCCGCCACTGCCCTGGACACGAGGTTCAGCTGAATATGTGGGAGTGCTTGTGCTTGTGCTTCGGCCGGCTCGGCCGCGACCGAGTCGGATGCGGTCGACTCAGCAGCAACAGGCTCAGGAGAGGCTGGCCCGGCAGTGCCGCTCTCGGACTCGGGGACAGCGTCCGGTGCTACACTTGCCATCATTACGGTGGCCTGGTTCGCGGGTCTGTCTCTTCTTAGTAAAAGACAAAGAAAATACTACTATTGATAACTCCCCAAGGCACAACTCGCAAGGGCTACCTACTTGGTACAGTAAATCTTTCCCACGGAGGTCAGGTTCCCGTTGTTGGCCAACTTGTTCACGACCGCCACACCACCCATACTACCATTATTAGTAGCAGCGCCGAACCAAGCGTACTTCTCGACAAACTCCTTGCCGTCGAGGTACTTGAGCGCCTCGCGCTCGAACTTCTCGACATCCTGCTGGCTCGGCACCTTGCCGCCGAAGGTCGTGCAGGCGAACTCATTCAGCCAGAGCGGCTTGTTGAAGGTCTTGTGCATGTCCTCGACGAACTGCTTCAGGTTGTTGACGTCAAGGCCGTACCAGTGGACCACAACGAAGTCGATCTGGGCGTCCCCACCCAGCTGCTTCAGAAAATCCTGCAGCCACTTCTTTCCCTCGGGCGAGTTGGTCATCGCCGGAGACCCCAGCTTGAAGCCGTACTTCTTCTTGGCCGGCAGGACGTGCTGCCTCCACAGCTGCACGGCCTGGCCGACGGACATGTTCGCCTGCCCGGGGTGGTCCGGCTCGTTGAAGCCGATAAAGTGGCTGACCTTCCCAAGACCGCCTAGGAACTGAGAAACATTTAGCAATCTGCCGTGCTTGGTAGGGGTAGGAGGGATGGTATATGTACCTGGTCAATCTTGCCGGCTTCGACAGCCGTTCGGACTTGGGGAACGTAGGTGAGTCCGGCTGGGAGTCCCTCAGGCTTCCACATCTCCCAGTTGAAGAGCCATGTGAGCGTATGGTCCTTGACGGCGGCCTCGTAGGGCTTGAAAGCCCCCGCCTTGTTATCGTAGGGCCAACCGAGACCGCGCTTGGAGGGTGCCATTGTGTTTAGATAGATCAGAGAGAATGCGAGGAAATGATTTTGGAGCTGCTGTTGGATCAAGAGGTGTTGATTGCTGTTGTGGTGTCTGTATCTGTATCTCGAACGGTTCAAGAATCTGGAACCGGCCTTTTATATCATTTTACTGTTGGCACTTGTTGGCCCCAAAGGCTGACTTCTCGACCTGAGGCGCTCTCACGAGCTGCCGGTGCCAAATGTGTGAGAGCCATCAGAATAGTTTACCTATTGGTTCATGTGACAATCCTTCCGCGTTGACATGTCTGCCTCGGAGCGGATGTAGCGTATACCCTAGGAGACACCTCTCCTAAGGGGCATAGGTAGAGGCGTATAGCCAATCCTGCAGTTGGTCGACTCTCGTGGCCACTGTGGGATCCTCTGTGTGCGACTGGTCAGCTGGCGCAGCATAGCAAGGCTGGCGTATAATGGCTGGGTCTGATGTAAGCCAACCTTATAAGCAGTTGGGGCCAATGTGTCTGACGTCTAACCCGTCCGCGTGAAGACGGAATAAGCAAATGGATTTAACACTTGCTTCTATCAATAATTCCGGTGACATCTGACTCGTCTCTAAACTGCAAAGATGTCCTCCCAACCAGGAACGCACTGCTGAGTACAAGGAAGGCTGCCATATTCGCGGCCGCTCGTTACACGCGTATTGATGGGCGTATGGCCTGAATTTGTGAAGCAAAAACTCCTTGCGCCCCCGCCTGCGCCGAAAGGATTGGCATCGTGACTATGGCTCGCCCCCATGACCATTGGTAAGCTCTCGCAATGTTCCTGCAGCGACCCTCGGCGTACAATTCAGGCAGAGATGGTGGCACAAGGCAGGGCTGATACATGATCTATTCATATCCAGCTTTTCAAAATAAAGTATAAAGGGCAAAAGGTCTCAGTAGTCTCCAGTAAAACACAATTCAAGATCATTCCAACACATCCGATAACTCTTTACTGTCTGCTTGAAACTTCTGCATTGCCAATCACTCGACGACCAATACAACTCATTACACTCATCTTAGCCAATACTTTTACCTGCTCACTATGCCTACTATCACTGTAAAGAACAACTCCTCTCACTCGCAGACCTTTCTGGTTCATGGCTTCCCAGGCGGCAACAACCCGGGTACCATCACCGTCAAGGGCAACGGCGGCACCGGGACAGTCAAGAGCCCGGACGGCAAGCAGGCCTCCGGCGCCATCATCGCCACACACGGCGGCCACGAGGGCGAGCAGGCCGAGGTGACCTTCAACGGGTTCCCCGAGGGCAAGAACCAGTACTACGACATCAGCTACATAGTCGGCGGCGGCGGGAACCTGACCATCGAGCAGAAGGGGGCTCCCAACACCCGCAAGGGCGACGCGACCTTCATGCAGGACTGCAACGCGGCGTGGCAGAAGCTGCCGGCGGACAGGAAGAAGGCGCTGCAGCGGTTCGTGCACCTCGACGCCAAGGGCAGGGTCTCGCGCATCGACGCGCCCAAGAACGACAAAGGGCTCGAGGACTGGGTGAGGGCGTTTGCGCACGGCGTCTACGTCGGGGTCGGGGCTTGGAAGGATGACAAGGGGAACAAGGAGGACAATGAGCAGAGCAAGGCGACCCCGGGGGGGAACAAGGATCTGCTGGTTGTCTTCACTGACAATAACGATGACTGAAGACACCCTCGGGGAGAATGGGCCGTAGTAGTATTTGATTTCTTGTCTCTTTTAGAAATAAATTTGGATGAGGCTACCTAATGAGGCAATCCGCACTTGGCGAGTGACCAATCTGTGTAACCACGACAAACATTTAGCTTTGTTTTCGGGGTGAGCATCACTGTCGGTATATAGTTTGTTCCCACAAGGTACCGCAGGCAAAGGCGCAAACATGGCTTTTAAAAGATTTGAACTCGGCAACGAGACAGCTACCGAACTTTCAGCTTTAAGAGCACATAAGCCCATCAACACTTCCCAAGTTCTAGCCTAGGTACTGAGCCCGTCGTCCAAAAAGAAAAAAAAGAAATCCGTAAATACCCCGTCCGCATCAATACCCATCATCTTTCTCCCCCTCTCCCACCTCCCAAAAAAGAAACAACCAATGAGCTCGTCGGGCTACCTAGGTATTGAAAATGCCCAACTACTAGCACCTGTGCCCATGCCTGTGCCCGGATCCTCTACTCCTAACCTTGGTAAACTGGATCTCGACCCATGCTAGCCTGTGTAGTGTCAGTTTGACCCATTTGGCTGGAGGATCCAAGGCATAGGGGAGCCTGATAGGCCTCGCTGCACATGTGTGTGAGCTTGCTCACCTCGTCAGGTTGCCCTTGGTCAATTCGTAGGGTGGAAAGCTGGGTGGTATTGAGGCCCCAGTCGGTGACATGTTCGGGGATTGTGTAAGGGTACGTGTTCGGGCGCTCGCCGGTGCGCTGACGCCGAGCGCTACGGTCCGGGAAATACCCCCTTTCGACTGGAGAACGTTGCACCAAAATAGTTGTGAAAGGTCTCATAGCTGTTGCTTCTTGGTAAAAGCATGCCAGGGCACCGAAGATGTCGCTCCCCATCAGGGTCCTGAAATGTGGGAAGTACCAGTGGCCTTGTTGATCCACACACGCTATTTGTCGCCCTCGTTCGTCGTCTTGCGGGTCCGACCCGAATTGGCCCAGGATGAAACCATCGTCTCTCAAGCGGAACAAGACTTGGGCACTTGAGATTAACAAGACTGATTAGCCAGATGTGTGCAAGAGGTCTGAGTAGAGCCGGCCTGACGGGCCAGGAAATCGACAAAGACGCCGAGCAATACTCACACGTAGTCCCGGCAACCAACTATCACATCGAGGTCGTCCGTATCCGTCGATCGCATTGTAAGCATAAAAAAGCGAGTTAAGTTTCCCAGGACAAGTCCGCCCAGGAGATCACCCAGTGTCATAACACGATGCGTCATGTGCAGCTGAACGCAGTACCTCAGCGAATTGGGCCTTCCCGCCCACCTCCTCAGTTTAAGAATGATGTCGGAGGGCATCGCACCAGGAATCGCGTCGCCCTCTTCCTCCGTGTGTTGCTCATCGCTGGCCTCAAGCGTGAAACCAAGCCAAGGATGGCGGTCGCTGGATCTGATGTCGAACTTCAAACGACAGTGGTTGGTTCCCTTGGTGCCGTTCATATTTTCTTGATCAAAGCAAATCCAGCCACGTGTGATTTCGAAGTCGTAATGCCACCACGCTTGAGCTAGTGCTAATAGCCTTGTACGCTCCCAGGTGTTTAGGAGCCACTTCGATTCTCTCGTCCATCCCCAGTCGGTGCGTTCGCGACCGCGCCGGGCACTGCCTGGTTGCGTACCGTTGGAGAGAAACCATGGGTTAGACATGGCGTAGTCGCTCGGTTCTATGTTGAAGCCCCATGTGGCTAGCTCTCTGACTCCTGTTTGAGTGCTTCTCTGGCGCCTGGCAGACTTTTGAAGGAGGCTCTGCTTGCGGACGTGAGGCCGAAGGGAGTTGTCTGTTGTTGCTGCTTGTAGTGGATGCACAGAAAATGCTTCGAATTCTCTGCTGTAACTGAGTTTGGCTGATCAGGTGTGATACTCTTGATGTGTGTGTATGTTCTGGCTTCATTTCTGGGCTCACAAGAAGCGAGTTTATATAGTCGGAAAGAGGAGGTCCAGTCACTCAAGCTGATGTGGTTGGGCCCGAATAAGATGACTGGCTCTGGGTGATATGTGCGGTCAGGACTGGTGTGACAGAAGGCCTCAAAGTGACCAACAATTATAATGACTTACTATGGGCCGATTCGCGTAGCTCCTTGAGGGAGAGGATATGACTGGAGAGATCCCATGACACATCAGATGTCGACACTGCAGACGCCAGGGACGGCGGATAGGAATACGGGCAAGTAGAAGCTGAGGATGATACCCTAGTAAATTACGGGTATCAGAAGAGGTGATTTCCGGGACTTGAGTCTGAAGAATACACAAGAATGGTGCAGCCGTGTACATTGTAACAAATATCTGTCTTGGATTGACGAGCCAACAAAGAAACATCAATGAGAAAACATCAACTGTTAATCGGGCCTGGGAACTCCGCCCCATATAAGTCTGACCTCTAACGAAGGTATGAGTCTTGTTCTAATTATCAATTGATCACAGCTTAACCTTCATCATGGTACTGCCAAAATGTGGTGGTCCAAGTCTCATGGGTTTTCAAAACGAGATGAGCCAACTGAGACAGCAGCATGGCCGCTCCATCAGAGTGATTCATAATACCAAGCGACAGTAAATTGTGAGTTGTCCTCTCCTATTGCGAATAAACCACAGCACGACCACCCTAACCATAGTGCTGCCAGTCACTAAACAAACTTATTTGTACGGTGATTAACGTTACAATAATTCTTGTCAGGCTCGTTAGCTGTCCTGACGCCAGTGAGTTAGTTACTCATCCAGCATCCAGGGCCAGTATAAAATGCTGGACAGGGCCTGGTTCTTTCTCTTGCAGGCTCCTTCACATATCACAGCATACAGGCCTGCTCCACTACAGCCGAAATCAACGAAGATCAATCTTAGCACCGAAGTCCTTTTGGAAAGACTCAAAAGCCCGAGCAACACCATTGACCAAGGCAGATCCAACTGCCCAACCACAACACGAACTCCGCTCAAGCTTAGTGCAGACGCAACCAGCTATTGATTTGAGTTTCTAAGCAGACCCCAGCAATCTGCGCTTCAGTCATACACGAGGAGCACACTTCCTACCAGATTCTTTCCTCTTTTTTTAAAGCTTCCTCAGACGGCCAATCCAACTTCGAGAGCTCGAAACACTGGCAATATGTGTAAAGGCTTTCCCAAGGTTTACAAATGCGGTCACCCAGTTGAGCGCTTCTTTGACAGTGGGGACAGAAAACAGGAGATAAACATTGAAATATGTGGACTACTACCACCGGGGGTGATGGGATCCGGGTGTCCATTGTACCACATCTCTTTAAACGAGCCGGTCATGGTCGATTGCTACTGTGCTTCTTGCATGCACCACTACAATCGCTAAACCTTCTCCAACCATCATTGGTTAGAGCCGGACACTTGACTAGTGATCATGGCCGATGCCAGGGACAAAACGGCGGTGATGGTTCAAGCGGGACACAGATGGTTTTCAGTGCAGCATAAATAGCTGAATTCTATTATCGTTGCCTGAATCATCTTTCTATTAGACCACCCGGGCATGGTGGCAAATCAGGAGAAGCTTTTAAGTTTTTAGACTCCAAGAAAGTAATACATTACCCACCAGGGTGGTCATCAAACATCTTCCACGCAATTAAGCATTCGCCCTGTGATATATCATGCATCATCTAATTCTATCCCTTATTTCCTGCTATCAATCTTTCCTGCTGTTAGTAATATTAAAATCTATATTCAAGTCTCTTAAAAGCGAAACTGGCTAGACCGGATAATGTTCGCTGACATTTACAGTCAGCTTCTGTGGAAAGTTGTTTAATATGATTATAGACTAGTCGCGCCGTAAGCAAGCTGCAAGTATCGTCTAAAACATCGGCGTCATTTGCTCCTTCAATCAACATTTCAGAGGAACACGAATCCAAGCAAGTCAACTTGCGCCATTGTTAAAGGAAATGTGCAGCCTCTCGATCGCGTGAAATTGTTTCGAAACCTCTATACAGGCAGAACACATCTGATGATATTGCACCATAAGATGTTCGGCGCATTCTGAGCCTCCCGACTACTTAATGCAGGTAAATATTGGGGCATGGAACGTCTGAGTGGGCCTGGAAGAGCTTGTGACTTTCGCTGTCGCATGGTGCAATGCCTTTCGAGTCAGCGCCCCGGGATAAATTGTAATAATATAAAAGGAAGGTTTTATAATTCATTCGTATATATTCTGTACTTAATAACGGCTTAAATTTATATATATATGTATGTTATAAGATTTAAGAGCTTGTATTAAGGGAGCCTCTGTAATTCATAAGGAACCTTAGGTAAGGGACCTCAAGGGCCTTAATCCGTATTCCTTGGCTGCCTGACAAGTCTGGGCAAGGCTCAGAACCCCTGCCCGCCTATCCGAATCAAGAAAGGCCCCCAGCTACTCTCAGGTAGTCAGTCTGCTGGGTGCGGCGTGTGTTGCACGTCAGCTTTCAATAGGCTCCAGAGGTACCAGGAGACTAGCGAGAGACATGCTAGCCTTGTGACGCTCAGAAATAGTCTTAAATCTATGCACAGGCCAGATGCACCATGAGTTTCAAACAATAACAGCTTCAGGACAATAAAGCTGCTTTGGTTCTGCAGTCCTAGCTGGTAGCGGCCGTTGGGCCAGGGGGAGGGCTGCTGGCCGAGACCCCAACCGGCGCTGAAAACAGTCCCACACAGGTAGAAGAACAGCAGAATTGCAACCAAGCAGTGAAGGTTCACCAAGCCCCTTCACCACAAGTGACCTGGGGTGCGTACCCACCCAGAGCAACCCCCCTGCCGCTCATGTTGGCGCCCTCAGCCGCACCTCCAGCTTTACCAACGAACCCGCGAGGCTGGCTCGCCCACAGCATCACCACGATGAGACAGCAAGTCCGAAGCGCCTAAGCAGGCCCCTAACTAACTTTGCTGCCAGCTCTGCCTGCTGTGCGCTTCTGAGCATCCCCCACCTGGGCCCCTACCCTGCCTTCGCCGTCTGCTGTTTCGGTCGACCCAAGGCCTGTGACGAGCGGGGCTGGCCAGGGGTGCTCCGTTGCTGATGCGTACAACCTTTTCTGAAGCATTTCCAAAATTCCATAAATATGGGTCAGAGGAGGACGCCGGCTCTCGCCTCGCCTCGCCAGGTCTATAGAGCTCTCGACAACGTTCCCATACGAGATGCGCGCGTTCCGGACAAGACGTCGCCAAAGAGAGCCGGAGTCCCGGCCGTGGTGGATGGTTCTGATGAACCGTCGGCGGCACACCATAGGGACGGATCATGCTCGCCAACTGCTTCGGAGATCGAAGCCCTGGAGGAATCGTTCTGCAACTTTGGGCTCGAGCCCAGTCAGGTCGGAGTGGACTGCGAGAGCAGTTTCGATGACATGAAGACCACCACAGCCGCGACGTCACTGTCTTCGAGATCCGATTCTACTGTTTCTGGGCACCTTAGCTTGTTGCAACCTCTGTCCGGCCTGGCCAGTGGTTCAGTAGGCGGCAGGGCCATGCCCTTGGGCGATCGCCTCCGCCTCGTCTGGCGTATGTCACCCACTCCACTCTGTAGTTGTATCGCGAGCTGATCCGCATGGCAGCCAAGGCCCCTCGGATGATGTTCGCCGCACCGGCCGTCGTAATCTGGGAAGTGACTCGGGTCGCGCTGCACTGCGGTGTCGATGTGGCGTCTCTTGATCTGCGATACGACGAGCGCCTGGCGGACCTGGACACTCTGTGGCACGCGCTGAAGATCCATCCTTGTCTTAAGGGAAAGAACTTCCCGGCAAAGTCCGATCCCCTCGCCTGGCGCGATGGCTTGCATAATAACTTTGAGTCCGATGGCGATGCTCTCGTGATGCTGACCGCGACAATGCACGCCTCCAGCTCGAGAGACGGGCCTCCGCTGAGCATGGAGCTGCACCCACTCAAGCGCGAGCAGGGCTCTCGGCTGCTCCGCCAGTTTGGTTCTGACAGGTTTCTTGAGGTCCGCATTCCGACCATCGACTCGTGGCTGGTTCGCGAAGAAGGAGCGGAGGCTCTGGTTGCTCAGTGGCTTTCCAGCGAATCCCACTCGTTCATGGACCGCAGTTGGTCAGCGTTCTTCGTCAGAGAGAGGAGCGAGAAGTCTGAGATCCAGGACGACAAGTATGGGCAGGAGCCCAAGGTCATATTCAACGAAAGGCTCCTCTTCTTCGCGGAGAGTGGAAGACACCTGCCGAGTGCCAGACGAACAACACGTGCCTCGTCGAAGACCATAGGACCCCCAGTCCGCACGGCTTGCTCACGGGCAGACATGTTGAACTGGCTTCTAAACTTTGACCACAACCTCGACGAGTCTTATCTCAAGCTCTTCTCACGCATCGCACTTGGTGGGTCCCATCTGGTAATTGCTGTCGAGCCTGGCTGACCACCCACCCGCAGGGTTGAGCAGGACGAACCCCACAATTGTATTAGAAACGACGCAAATACGCGAAAGACACGAGGACATTCTGTCCTCGGGGGGCGAGGTCATGAATGACGGCGTGGGGAGAATCTCACCGAGCCTGATGAGGAAGGTTCGAGATGATCTTGGCCTGCAATCCATACCCTCTGCAATTCAGGGACGCCTGGGCAGCGCAAAGGGCATGTGGCAGGTCGACCTCACTGATCCAGGCCATGTCGACTGGATCGAGACGTTTCCGAAGCAAAGAAAATGGCACTGCGACATGTCTAAGGAGGCTCACAGGACCCTCGAGATACGTTCCTACTCCATGAATCTGGTCCCAGCCAGCCTGAATAAGCAATTCCTTCCAATATTGGAGGACAGATCCACGAATATTGGTACACTGCGCCGAGTCTTTGTCGACAACCTGACTACGAGATCAGAAGAGGAGTCCGAGTCCCTGAAGGAAGCCCTCCGACATCCCGAGCTCTTCAGGAAGTGGGTTCAAGGGCTCGGCCCGCGAGAGTCATTCCGCAGTTCGCCACAGGGGATGCCCTTCCTGGGCGGCCTCCCCGACACCACAGAAGATATCATGAGCTTCCTCGTCGACGGAGGGTTCGAGCCAACGCAACTGAAATTTCTGCAAGACCTTGTCTTCCAGACCCAAAAGCGCAAGTGCGACTCTGTGAAAGATGAGCTTCACATCAAGATCCCCAAGTCAACCTACGCCTACATGCTTGTCGATTTTCAGGGGGTCCTGGAACCAGATGAAGTCCACCTCTGCTTTTCCTCGAAATTCGACGACGGCACATCTGAGCTATCAGACCTCGATGGGATGGACGTCCTCGTCGGTCGGTGCCCGGCCCACCTCCCCAGTGACATCCAGAAGGTCCGGGCGACCTTCAAGTCAGAATTGCGACATATCCGTGACGCGATTGTATTCTCCTCCAAGGGCGATATTCCCCTGGCTGCAAAGCTTTCTGGCGGGGATTATGACGGCGACAAGGCCTGGGTGACCTGGCATCCGGAGCTCGTGGAGAACTTCAAAAACGCAGACGTGCCCCCAAAGCCGGACTTCTCGCCATATATGGAGAAAGACAGGGCCACACTGCGGGACCTGCGGGAGCGCTGCGGGGAGGAGCGTTATGTTGATGTCATGGTAGCCAAGGCAATTCGCTTCAGCCTCAGGCCAAGGCTCCTCGGCCCTTGTACCTCGTTCAAGGAGAAGCTGGCATATCAACTCAAGAGCGTGAGCGACGGGCGTGTCATCAAGCTCAGCTGGCTCCTCAGCGAGCTGGCCGACCAGCCGAAGCAGGGGATACTCTTTGGGCGGCAGGAATGGGACCGCTTCCGGGCCGACGTCATAAGGCACACGGCAGCACCTGTCAACGCCGCTCTACAGATGCAGCAACGCAGGAGGCCCATGGCCCCGGGTGCCAAGCACATCATCGGCTTCCTTAGCGACACGACCAAGAGAGTTGTCGACACTGTGCTTAAAGATTTGCATCGGTTCATGCGGCAGAGCGAGGCGAGCATCAGCGACAAGGACATCGTGGGCTACTGGAACCGTTTCGCGGAGGTGCACGAGCAACGAGATGCCGAGTGGTTCTCGGCCCTCTCCCAAAACCTGAAGGTTGACCTAGAAGCGTGTCGGGCGGGATGGGCTACGTTGGTGTCGGCTGGGACTAATGGTGACTACCGGGCGAGCGTCGGGCACGTGTACAAGGTATGGAGCGACATCAAGCCACGGATCCCAACACACGTGGCCGGGGCCTCGGAGGCTACCTCCTTCCTGCTCCAAGACGGCCTGGCCAGCCCAGAGCTAAGCCAGTGGGAGCTCCTCAAGGCAAGCCTCGCCTTCAAGCTGTACTCGCGCCACGGCCGCTTTGTGTGGCAGATGGCGGGCCGGCAGCTGCAGGCAATCAAGGCGCTATCCAGGGGGGCGGGGACCGTGCCGGTTGTGGTTGTTCCGAATATGTATGTGGCGCTCAAGCCGGACAATTCATATATCAAGCGGCTCATAGCTTTCGAGGAGGATGAGGGGGAGGACCATGGCGGGTGTGGCAGCGACTAAACAGCCCTGGTTCGGAGACGGCTTAGCTGAGCTGGTGCGTTGTTGCTACCACCCGTTTTTTGGGATATCCGGGATTGAGAAGCAGTTCCAGTAACCTGTCTAACACTGCCCACAGAGTGACGTAAGCTGGAAAGGGAAGGGATGTGACAATTTGGCTCTACATATGTCGTCGGCCGAGGTGGGGTTCTGCCGGAGATCCGGCTCCGGGTTCATGTAAGTAAGCATCCACTCTGACCGGCCGCTGGCCAGCCTGTCCTGACGTGCTGCGGGAGGAGCTTGGGTATGGTGCGCGACAGGGGCAACTTTCCAAAAACCCCAAAAACCCTTATACCCATACACCCACATTTATAGTTAAACACCTGCAATCTAATCTATTCAGCTAATATGCAATGTTTAAGGACTTGCATATATCCCTAAACCCCTCACTTTAAATGAGCACAATCTGTACACTGCTGTATAGTTTTAATCTCTCCCTTTCCCCTTTTCTAAATATAAAAGATCTGTATATATCTGAATATATATTATCAATCCTTTTTAGATTAATATGGCACCCCCCATACTGCTGCCTAGGGCTGTAACTAATTGTTCAGTTACGTGCGAACTGCACGCTGAGATAAAGGCTGCACACCCACGTTGGCAGTTTTGCCCTGACTGTAATCTCCCCCTACCAGACGTCATCAACCTAATTATACCTCCACAACCTTAATAACCAACTATCACGGCTGCACATACCACTATATTGACGATAACAAATGTATAAAACTGATCTGCACCCGCCCTTACTATTCCAGGTCCAAATCCTATTGGATCACTTATATCCAGTATTAAAACTGCTATTCGAGACCGCCACCGAAGCGAAAGGGAGATACACAAGCCAAAACATACATTATCAGCTCAGATTGGTATTACCCTCTACTCTGGAGAGTATACAACAAGGCTGGTTGGTGGACTGATTATCCGTGATTATGTGCAAATTATTAAGTATAGTAAATATTAGACCCCACTACTGGAACTTACCCAACCATATTCCTTATATAGGGCGTTAATCAATGCAATACTCCGATATCTCCACATCACGCCTGATCTCCTTGAAAAAGACTGGAGGGTTATTCAATAGGTTACACTTGGTAATGGTCTAGGTATAATAGAGCTTGCTGCAGACATACAGTCTATAATAACCCTTTGTGCACTTGTGACTACACTTAGAGCAAGGAAGACTAAGGATGATAATAAGGAAAGATACCCAATCATGCTGCTATAAGATCAGCATGTTAAATTTAACGATGAATTAACAGCGAATAAGAAGGGGAAGAAACATGCAGTTAAGATACGACCTATATAATATGAAAACAATAAGGAGCCAGGAGAACAAACTCTGAATATACCTATTAAGGGAGAAATACAGGTTAAGGAGGAGACCTCAGGTGATCAGGGGCCTAGTAACTTAAAGATTATCAAACAAGATGATATTTAAGGTAGCTCAAGTCTATCCAAGGCAGAGGATACATTGGATTCAGCTGATTAAAAGTAATTACCTATTAAGGAGGAACAAGTAGTAAGTTACTATATATATCTTATATATATAATATACTAATAACTCTTTTTAGGGTTAATTAAAGAAGCGCAAATGTGTACAGTTTATACCGTCTTTATAAGTTCGTTTTTCAATAAATACATGCAGGGTTACCTGATTATAGGATCTAGGATATGATAATATAGCTAGAGTATCTAGTAAGAATAGATTACAGGAATTAGGAGTTAAGGATAGCCTTGGAGTATAAGATGAAGATGGATTATATAATCTTACTAATATATAGTAGTGAATAACTCTAGCTATGCAATATTAATGTCTGTTTCCACATCTGATTCCATATTAAGCTAATCAATATCAACTCCCCTCTCAGATAGCTATATATAAAGATATATAAGGCTACTTATTAGTGATTTTAATAGACCAAGCCTTAGCTCTATATTATCATCAATATACTCTTAGAGATGAACTTTTAATATCTTATACTAATATATAAATAGTGTACTTTAAGTATTAGCAGTAAGCTGATTAGGTATTCCTCCAACTAACTATATAATATTATTACAGATTAAGGCTGTTTCTGCTGGGAGATAAGCATTTAAGTTAATACTATCTTATTTAATAATATTAAGGAGTTCTTGGAGTATGGATTCTGGTATAGGGCACCTATAATCCTTGACCTTATCTGTATTGGGTAGATGATAGAGAACCTATGGCTTTCCAGGGATAATGTGTGGATAATTGTTTTATTTGTAAATGGGATGAGCATTCTAGAGCCATATAAACTAGGCAAACTCATACTGAATTTATAGTAAGTATATATAGAGTAATGTAATATAATATGCAAGGTTGTGCTTGTCTCATAGTCCTGATTCTTCAAGTTGTTCAAAGTATATCTATAATCATTAGTATAATATAAATATATAATATATATTAGACTTATACATATTAACCAGAACTTAGCACGCCCTTCACATAGGCTTCCCTACTAACATTCAATCTTAACATTATATATACTTTTCCCATATAATTAATACTTACGAAAGGTTAGGTTTAATCATATATTATTAAGTAGTACTGCCTGATTAGAGGTTGTATTTGTGATTGATGATGTCTAAATAGGATGAATTGGAAGTTATTGATTATTAAATATTGTTGATTAATAATGTTATAATTGTGGGATTATGTGTGGACATTGAGGTCTCTGTGTAAGGTCGGAATTTCATAATAAGTAATAATGTATACCAGCAATAAGACTAGTCTCCCTGCTACAGTCTGCATGCATCAGTAGAGAGTCTGATGAATTTGTTCTATAGAATAGCATTCAGTTCAGCGTGTGTTTCGGCAGGGTCGCAGTGTGGTGCTCTGAGGCGAATTGGGACGATTGACAATGGTCTGGACAACTTTGTATTGAATTAAGTTGGGCTTCTGTAAGCCCTCCTTATATACCCTCCGACGTCGTCTCACCCCTGGGCACGCTGCGGTCGGCTCTGGTGCAAATTTGCAAATGCCGGAAAATTCGCCCTTCCAACACACCATCTTTGGTTCCAAGCAGCCAGCCAACCATAGCCCTAGCAATGCCCAAATTAAGTACATACAAACTTCAGAAATCAGGCTATCCAATGCACTAAGTCATATACTTTTTGGGTAAGAAATAAGGGTAATGCAGAGGTCTGAATTAAGGTGCAAATGCAGGCCAAAATAATCGACTCACGGCCACCAAACTCATCTTGCGTCACGCACGCACTGGGCGTACTTAGCGAAAATCGCCTGACTCGCAAGTCTAGGGTAACTCCTTGCTAGGAAGTCTAGGGTAACTCCTTACAACAAAGTCTAGGGTAACTCCTTNATAATATATAATAAATACTTTATAAATAAAAGAAATAAGCTTATTAAATACCTTATAAATAAAATTTCTTATATAAAAATTAAATAAAAGAGAATAATATATAATAAATACTTTATAAATAAAATATCTTATATAAAGATTAAATAAAAGAAATAAGCTTATTAAATACCTTATAAATAAGATCTATTAAATACCTTTAAAATAAAGCTTATTATAGGTTTATAAAGTAGTATACATTATATATATTATAAATATATAATATATAATACTTTATTTATTATTATTCACAATATACATAGTTGTAAATAGTTGATTACCTTTGAATGCTATTGTAGGTATCTAATGGTCTAAGAGTATTGTATGAAGAAGTAGAATAGGGCCCTTACCGACCCCATATATACCTCTCTAAATGTGTCTAACCCTATTAGATCCTATTTATGTTGGCCCCTTATGTAAAGACCTGTAAACTCCCTAAAACTAACCCTTGGGTATCGTGGGAAACGCCTTAGAAACACCAAAACCCCTATCCATGCCTGTATGGCGAGGGTTATGCCTGATTAATACCAATCATTGCTTATAGTTGTCGTCCAGGTCCTCCTTACCCCGAGCATTGTAGAATGGCTCCCGTTTGATGCTGTGCGAGTGACGGCGGGATAGAACCTGGTTGATCTCCATACCTAAGGCCTCCAGGGACTCATCAGAGGCGAGGTCCATCCAGCTAGCACTGGGGGGGGCTGGTCCACGCTGGATATGGGCGTAGTGAGGTGTATAGCCCTCTATAGGCTTGTAGAAATCCTGAGGACCTGTGATGTGGCCCGCAGCACCCGTGGTGCGGGCGTGCGATGTGGTGCGGGTAGGCGTAGTCTTGGATAGGCCCTTAAGGGAATGACTAGGCCTGATTTCGTTGGCCTGAGCCTTAGCCGGGGACTGAATGGTCTGATTACGCTTGATATGCTTCCTCTTATGCGTGGAGGGCGGCGGAAGCGGCTGTATATGCTTGTTGGTAACGTTGATAACGGAATTAGTTGCATTAGACTTTTGAGAACCCTTATTATTACTACTATTGTTAATTACCTGTACGTCCTGGGTGGAACGTGCCTGGTTGTCTATGTATATGTTAGTATATATGTTTAGATCTCTGTAGAGGGCTGTATAGTGATGTACTCTTGTAAGTACAGCCCTTGGTAGTTGATTTGGCCTGGCAATTGGTGTATGTGCCTCTAAAGTACTCAGGACTGGAGAGGTAAATGGTGAACGGCTGAGCACCCTTGCTGTATATAGTACAACGGGTCTGTATAGTGGTGGGCGGCTTCATAAAGAGGTGTGCAGCTATGGCTGAGTACTGCTGCTGGCAAATAGGGTTGAACTTGTAGCAGTTGGCAGCACCAAGATTGCTAGTACGGGTTACGAGCAGAAGACGCTGGATTTTCTGTGATAAGGTTAGTATATGTTTGTATAGGTATATATATAGCTATATATATACTATCTCCTTGGTATTACTCTGGATTATGCGCTGGATGTCCTTAAAGCGCTGCTAAAGGATCTTATCCAAGTAGAATGAGGTTACCTCCATCTTCATACTATTGATATTAATCTTATACGGCGCTATAGGAAGCAGTTTACTATCGCACTCCCAGTTCTGGATGTCCCTGGGGTTGGTCTTGCGAATACGGAGGTGCATATAGTAGGCCTCTATCTCCTGGGCCTCCTTCAACTCTGTACGCTCCCAATCAATCTTCACGTTCTTCGGATCTATATTATATAAAGGTAACAGGTCGCGATTAGCTTCCTTCTTCACGATAGAGCCCTAATTATTAATAACCTCGTCCTTATGACCCTTAGAGGCCTGATCATCATTGTTAAACTCGTCCTCAGGCTTGTTCTTGGTTGTAGCGGGCTGCTGAGTAGTAATTGCGGCCTGCTCCTTATTCTTGCTGAAGTAAGTCTTGGGCTTACCGCCCGACTGGACTTGGCTGAGCCCGGACTGGCCTTAGTATGATTGGCTGCTATTATTAATCATTATACCGGACTATGTGTAACTATTTGGAACTAAATGGCGCTATATAGGGCTGTAGAGATCTATAGAGATATTAGTAAGCTAAGATGGCTGAGCACCCCTATAGAGATATTATTGCAGCTGTATGAAAATGGCACAACTTTCTAGGCGCTAAAACCACCAAACTAGCGCCGATTTCAATGAAAAAAGTTGGTACCCATATATACTAATGTAAAATGGATTGAATAGGGGTAGTAATATAGGCTGAATAGGACTATATGGGGGTATTTTAGATATACCGTTTTGGTTGTTTATGGAGGAAAGGAAGGCAGGAATTGGGTGGGTGGCTGCAGCTATTTGACTCTAGCGGTAGGTAGGGCGCGCTAGTGTTTCTAGTGCTCTCATTAGCTAGTTTCTCCACAGGCTTGCTAATGACTATACAGGGGATTTCGATTGCATATACCTTTAGATGACCTTAGGGGTCTGATCAGGTGGGTGTGGTTCTAAGGGTTTTTGGGGTTTTTGGAAAGTTGCCCCTGTCGCGCACCATACGACCCTTAGTCACGTATTACTTGCGCGAATTGCGTGATATACTGCTTCCTCCCAGGACCCATAAAGCGTTTCCACACCTGGACTGCCATAGCGGCATACTACATATGATTTCAATTGGCCCATGTTGAGTGAGTTGATACTCTTGGTATAATAAGTCGGCATTATCGTACAAGTTCCGTCGATTCGCCCATCGGCTTGGATTTCTTGGTCTCACCTCGGACATCCGGCCATACCGGTAGTTAGTCATCATGGCCACGGATCACGACAAAGACGCAAGCGTGCAGAAGCATGCGACTGTCTCCCAAGCAGACCCGGAGCAGGAAACATCAAAGGACGCCCAGGTCTTGGTTCGTGCCCCAAGCCCGCAGTGCAGATCCGTTGTCGTTGAACGGCGTGCTGACAATGGGTGGCGCAGCAAAACCTCGGCTACAAACCAGTGAGCAAAATAAAATTTTCGCGGGCGCCAAGGCCGTCAACTCACATGTTCAGGTCCTGCACAGAACCTTCAACGCGTTCCACAACTTCGCGACGACATTTGGTAAGGATGAAGAGACCCATTCCCCCAGGGCGAAGACGATTAACCAAAACGCAGCGGCTCTGTATTTCATCGGCGGTGTCCGGGTGACTTTCTCCACGGGCATTGCGGCTGGAGGAAACCTTGCCTATTGGTAAAACACCATGGCGGCCCTTTCTGATGGAGGCCAAGCTTGTCACTGACGACTAATGATAGGACGAGTTTCCTCGTGACTTGCGTTTTTACCTTTATCACAGCGGCAGTCATTGCAGAAATATGCTCTTCACTCCCGCTCGCCGGGTCGATCTACCTATGGGCGGCTGAAGCCGGGGGCCCTCGTTTCGGCCGACTCTTCGGATTCATCGTCGCCTGGTGGAGCACCACGGCGTGGACAACCTTTTGCGCTAGTATGGCAAATGTCCGGGGCGAACATGGAATGGGAGGGATTCTCTGACAAGGTGATTAGGCAACACGCAATCCGCCGTCAACTATATTTTATCCGTAAGTAATTTTGCGCTTCATGTAGTTGCTCGAGTATGCTCCTCATTCAGGGATCCGTACTGATGCCGCCGTAGGAGATCGTTGTGTTCAACCTCGACTTCCCGTCGGATACATCAAGCGTCAAGTTCCGTGCTGTCCAGTGGATCACGACGGAAGTGATGTTGGCGCTGGCAGCCATTTGGAATCTCCTACCGCGTAGGTTGGAGTAGTTACCCCTTGCCGGTCACACTGGGCTAATAGTATCCGTAGCTCGGTACTTCAAGTGGATCTTCTATCTGTCAACCGCCTTCGTTGTTCTGGACTTCGTCCTGAACATGATTTGGCTTCCCGTGGCGACAAGCAAGAGCACCTACGGGTTCCGGTCAGCCCACGACGCCTTCATGACGACCTACAATGGAACCGGGGCCCCGGCAGGGTGGAACTGGTGCCTATCTTACCTTGCCACCGCCGGGATCCTCATCGGGTTCGACGCCTCGGGCCATGTTGCCGAAGAGACGAAGAACGCCAGCGTCGCAGCCGCCAGGGGCATCTTCTGGAGCACGGTCACAAGCGGGATCGGTGGCTTCCTCGTCGTGATCCTCTTCTTGTTCTGCGTCGTAAGTTCCTCGGGTCCCTCCGTGGCAATGGCACAGGATCTGACCCGATGGTACGCCAGCCCGACGCGAACACGCTGTTCTCCTTTGGCGGCGCGCAGCCCTTTGTGCCTCTTTACGCAGCCATACTGGGCGAGGGCGGACACATCTTCATGAACATTATCTGCATCACCGCCCTGTGGTTTGTGAGTGACAACGAAGCCCCATCGGGGGTTACCGCGATTGCACAACTGCTGACATGTACTTAATACCAAAGAACACGGCCATTGCCATCCTCGCGGCGTCGCGCCTCGTCTTTGCCGTCGCACGGGACGGCGTCCTGCCCTGGTCGCCCTGGGTCGCCCGGGTGGTCGACGGGCAGCCCCGGAATGCCGTCCTGGTCGTCTGGGGGGTCGCGTCCGTCATCACGTGCACGATACTCCCCTCGTCGGTGGCATTCACCTCGCTGGTATCCGCAGCAGGCGTCCCCTCGGCCGCCGCCTATGGCTTGATTTGTCTCGGCCGTCTGTTCCTGACCCGCGACCAGTTCCCAAGGCCTGCGTGGAGCCTGGGCCGGCTGAGCAGGCCGTTTCAGGCCATTGCTGTCTTGTGGAACGGGTGGGTGGTCGCGGTGCTCTTCTCGCCGTACGTCTTCCCAGTCTCGGCCGCCACTCTCAACTACGCACCGGTAATAATGGGAATCGTGACAATTTTTGCCATATTGTCTTGGTGGCTCATACCGGCTGAACGCTGGCTTCCATCTCAACGCATACAGGAAACGTTGCTCGCCGGTGAACGGCCGATGTAAACTTGAGAGAAATGAGGTGGGGAAGACCGAGCACTTGAGTCCAGGGTGCTCTGAGATTCAGCAATTCAAAGGAAATCTTCAAGTACATTGCGGACGTACTCTTATAACAATACTTTAATAGTTATATGTTTTTGCTTTTGCACCTCAGAACAACTTGGAGTGACTTAAGGTTTGGGCAGGAAGCAGTTCTATCTATCATACATCTGTAGAGCTCGCGAGTGCAGAAGAAGTGCTATTATTCAGCGATAGACCATCTCGGTCTTGGTTAGAGTAATACCGCCCCGTCATGGGCACTTGCAGTGGCGGCTGGACACAAGCTCTTGTAGTTAGACTTTGTAAGCCCGGTTAATATAGCCCTTCACCCAAGCATGCGGCTTCAAGTATGTTACATGTTTCTGCAGGTGTTAAAATTAGAGTGCAAAAAGCGAGGTGAGATCAAGGAAGACGCGGTTGTTGGCTTTCATCTTTGCTGTCTGCGAGTGGCCAGAGATGGACGTCTAGCAGCCTCCTGGGGTTCCGAGATGTTTTTTATTCAAGGCAGTGACAAATGTCACATCCAGCGAGGTACTGAAAGCCTTAAGCACGGAACTGACCATTCCATGCCAACTAAAGCAGTATCCTCAAAGTGCTCTTGTCTGTCGTGTCCCATATTAGGACCTATTGCCGCCACCGTGGCGTTTACGAGCGGAGCAGCAAGCCGGAACATCTAAGCCGTATCAAGCTGAGACAAGACCAGTCTTCCCACCTCCATGCCGCGGTCCGCGGGATCCGTAGACGTAGCTGTGATCTGCACACAGCCACCGACAATCTCAACCTGTAATTCGTAGTCGAAAACGCGTCTTCCTCCGCCGTGGGAATCCTCGATTTCCAGTCGCTCTAACGGCTTTGGCGGAGTAATTGTCATGACGCCGTACTCCTTGCACTCTCCCTTCATTCCCTCGAGTTGTTTAGGAGGTGAGTCCCCCTCGTAGGCATAAAAAGTCGAGCGCTCGGTGTGTATTCCTTTCGCCAACTCGTCGAAAGCGAGGAACATGGGCATTGCCGACTTCTTGTCAGTGCTTATGGACTCGCCCTGTTTGTTTTGAGAGACGTCAGTAAATCAAGAATGGATGGGCACGGGAGAAAGGGAGCCATGGGACCTGCCTTCTTCACCACCCATCTCATGAAGTCGGGGATCATGTAACAGTCGAAGTTAGGCATCCAGATGCCACCTTCCTCGGCAGTTCCAGGCTCATTTTGAACGAAGCCCACACTGACTCTCGACGACCGACTTTTTACAAGACGGTTGTTCAGCTGCGCACGCAGGCCAAAGTGCGCGGCGCCTCGGCAGACGGCTGCCCAGGGCATCTCTCCCGTCTCGCTGTGTATCTCGATCTGCTGAGCACTGAGCTTTTGCTTCTTATTCCCACGCCCCTTGGTGCTCTTGGACGCAGAGCTTTTGCCCTCAAACTCCTCTCGCAGTCTTTGAAGGACATAGGGGCATCGCCCGAAACCGCCAACCGGCAAGATGACGCTGGGGACCTTGCCCCCATGAATCTTCTTGACCTGCTCGATTTGTCGTTTAATGAGCTCGATGATCTTTGGCATCACCGAGCTCTCAAAGACGTGGCGGATCTCGTCCTCGTGCAGAATAACCACCTCGACAGTGGGTGTCACGTTCGAGAGGATGACAGGCCAGGTCCGTCCGTTGCCTTGCCACTTGAAACTTCGCTTGATGGAGTGCTGCCACTGCTCCGAAAGCAGCTTCATCCAGGCTCTTGGGCTTGCCGTTTTGAGGCCTTTGTGCCTCGCCGGAAGCCTGCTCAAAAGCAGTTTCTCGAATGCCTCATCCACAAAGATGCCCCCGCAGAGATCGCCTGTGGGCAGTACTGGTCAGCCGCCGAAGACAAGCCTTGCTTTTAACTACTTACCATCACCCGCAGCAGCCTCCTTCAGCTCCAAGTAGGCCTCATTTCCCTCCCCTGCCTTTAGATAGGAAATGATGTCACCTGTACCGCCGCCCAGGTCCACAACCATGACGATGTCGCCCACATTGAGTTTAAGTTGCAGTTCTTTTGCGTAGGCCTGAACAGCTGCTTCGGGCTCCGAGAGGAACTCGTAAGTCGTGAGACCTGCGGGGCGGGACTGCAGGACGCTGAAAGCTGCTGCTTCCTTCATGGTCTGGATGGCCTGGTTGCCCCAGATGGCCGGTATGGTGATGACAACGTGGATGGGCATGGACCCGAAGTCCCGGTGCCCGACAGTCTTCTTGATCTCGTTTTGGGCGTGGTCCCAGATCTTCTCCATATATTGCCCCACAACGTGACCAGCACTGATGCCTAGATTACCGAGGTTCTGCTTCGTCTCCTGGAGCTTTGCGGAATCGCGGAGGTGGGCAGAGAGGTCTTTGTCGGCGACGAGAGCGAGCTTGAACCATTCTACAGAGATGCCATCGTCGTCGGGAATATCGTAACCCCATGCCTTGACGTTTCCCTGAGCGTCGTACAGGAGTCTCGAGGGCACCTTGCTCTCATCGTGATCGGGGCCGTTGGAGCTCGGCCAGGCACGAACAGTCCGGGTCTCAGTCTCGCCCACGCGCTGGATGTTTCGATCATTCTGCAGCCAGGCAATGCCAGAAAAGCTGCTACCAGTGAGATGGTATCCCACGAGGATCAAGGCATCCACTTACGTAGTGCCATGGTCAAAGCCAACGACGAGTTGCTTGTCTCGCGAGGCGCGCTCAGTCGGACCATGCGCCGCCATGTTGACGTATGTTTCCAACGTGCCGGGCTGGATGTCTTCACTTTTGTAAGTTGATGCCTTGTTGCGTCCTGTCATCTGAGGTGGGATTGGATGAGGGAGCTGTCCCATGGTGGTTTGGAAAGAAGTTGAGAGGTTGCAAGGCGAGCAGGTTGAGCACCAGAGAGAGGAAGGGAACTGGGGAAACCGTCTTGAGATGGGATGGAAGTTCGACCCAAGCCTCAGGGGAAAGGGTTGAGCAGCCAAGAAGCACCGAAGTGACTTTTTTGGGCAACTAAAGTCACTTGCCAGAGGCGACGGTAAGCTTCCCCACGCAGTAGCTGCCAGCTAGGTTGACAGAAATGCTGGTCAAAGACGACCTGGTTATAATTCACTGGCGTACCACTTGGCGTGGTTTTGATAAGACTTCCAAAGAAACACGTCCCAACTCACCTGAGCCAACTTGTCAACAAAACACAGCGGTTCAGGTCTCGCGAACCCACACTTTCTTCCCTCCCGCTCAACTCATCGCCTGTCCAGCACTCTGCGTACTGCAGACATAACCAAGGAATCTCCATTGCTCAAGTATGTGTTGGTAACTCTCGTCGCTTCCTGCACAATCCTCAACCATTCCAACCATTCCAGTGGGGTCTCCTACATGAGGATTCCCTTCCGCGCGACAGCCTCCCCCGTGCCGGTTTTCCTTGCCTCAGTTTTCCCCGCCTCGGTCTCTCTGTCCAAGCGTCGAGCTCTAATAGGCCACTATCGCGGGTTGGTCTCCAGTGGAGTCAGTCAGTCTCCCGAGAGATATCCTCCACAACGAACCCTTCCTCCGCACATCGGCCTTGAACTCCATCAGTCATAGGGCTGGGATCTATGGACTATGTCCCGGAGGGATACGGACTCATTTCCTCCGCCATTATGCAAAGTGAAACACCATCTAACTTACCAAAATGCCAGTGTCGTCCCGGCAATCATGAACACGAGCAAGCGACAGGGCGACGAGGAATCCCCCGACGGCGGCAACCGGGCCAAGAGGCTGAAGGTGAAGAAGAACGGCGAGCCAGCCCCCGACTTACTTCATTCCAGCGCGAGTATGCTCCAGGGCCCTGACGACTCCTCCATCCTCGCTTTGTTCAACTCACTTTCCTACGCCATGAGGGCCTTCGTGAGCCAGTACTTCCAGGGCTGGCCCTATGCTAAACCCCGAAAGAAAGACCACATGGCCTTCTTCGCCAGCCTGGCTGGAAGTGACTGCGTGGCTTACCTGAAGTCAAAGGACCCAGTTGCTAAAGAGGCAATCATTCTGGCTGCCATCTGGAACAAGCTGATCGGACACTTACTGAGTGCACCGACCAGAGCTTTCATCGACACGATGCCAGAGAACAAAATTAGGAAGGAGGTTTCAAGTGAGATAAAAGAATTTAATGTGACTTCAAAAGCTATTCGCTAATTCTTGTGCAGGCGAGGACTTTTGTGCTTGGCGTGCCTATACCGCCGACCTTCTTACGAACAACTACAAGGGCCAAGTCTCGTGGAGCCCAGGCGGAAGCGGGCGGCAGGGCTTTCTCGACGAGATGGTACCGCTCCTTTTTGACCACTCGGTTGTCCAGGATGAAGCGAAACTGCAGAGCGGACTCGACGACATCGCCGATCACGCGTTCCAACTCGCGTGCGCCATGAGCCGTAGTCGAGCGAGATGGGTTTGCGCAATGAGGGACCCTGATGCCGGACGGCGTCACGGCGTCAAAATCAAGGCAGACCACATGGATGATATCGAGCTCTGGGATGAGGACGAGGGACACGCAAAGGGCACAAATGTTGACCTGTTCAGGACTCCAATGCTGCTCAAGTATGGAAACAGCAACGGTCTGAAGTACGACCAGTGCATCGTGTTCAAGAAGGCAGAGGTGGTCGTGAAGCCCAAGAAGCCTACCCAGTAGGCAACAGGATGTGCAAGGAGCAATGGGAGGAATCCATGAGGGAAAAGGACAGCACAGGAGGGATGCTTGGAGGGAGCTCAAGTTCTCCTCTACATGCATGACTGGCTGCCCAGACCCGCTGGGCAGTACCTGAGAGTGGATCTGCTGCAGCAGAAAGGCAATTGTGGGCAATTGTGGTTCCTGCGCAAGGAATGGATAATATGCGTGGGCTATCAAATGTGCCCATTCGTCTCAGGGCTGCCATCACATCACACGTGATACATCGCAACTCCACCATCTGAGATCCATCCCCAACAGGCAGGCCACGTACCACAGTGGGTTCTGTCTGAAGTCGTTCCGAACTGTGATACAGGGCTTATTATTCCAAAGGACGAAGGCCTGTACTGCACTGAGACTGGACGCATACCTCCTCGGGCACCCTCACGCAGCGATGCTGTTCTCAACGCCAGTCGCGGCGCCGCCCCTCCTCGGTGTAGCTCCTCCCACCACCGGGATGTCCTCGGCGTCCTGGTCGGCAGGGTCCCATCCCTCTCGCTCATCCTTGGGCACCCTCACGAAGACGAAGTTGAGGGCCAGCCCGGCCACCGCCAGAGCCACCCCGAAGTACAGCGCTGCTCGGTACCCGTACACCTCGTCACGGGTCTGCCTCAGCAGCTGTGTCTCGATCGTGCCGGCGAAGCCGAGCCCCAGGCTGTTCCCATACAGGTTCAGCGTGCCGATGAGGCTGCCCGCCACGCCCTGCTGCCTCCTGCCGACGCTGTTGCTCGCAATGACCTGCGCGGCGACGTACACCAGGTCGGGGCACATGCTGCCGACCGCGATGGCCGGGAACGTCTGCGCCCAGTAGGCCTGGCGGACCGGCATGGTCGCCAGCAGCAGGTTGGAGGCCAGCACGCAGGCCACGCCCAGCGCGATGATGTACTGCGCCGCGAGCCGGGGGATCAGCCACGCCGCGGCGAAGACGGCGGCGACGGAGCCCGGCACGAACGGGGTCCACGCCGCGGCGAGCTGCATCACGCTCAGGCCGCGGAGGGCCTGCTCCCACGCGATCATGTACCACAGCGAGATGCCAAAGGACATGTAGCTGAGCAGCACCACGAGGAGCAGGGCGGCGAAGGTCGGGGCCCTGAAGATGCTCACCGGCATGATGGGCTCGCGGGCGACGTGCCTCTCCCACGCGAGGAACCCGGCGAACAGGGCCACGGCCAGCACCAGCAGCGTCACCTCGTACGGCGTCGACCACCCTGCGGACGGGGCCTGGTTCCACACGAAGTTGAAGAGGATCAGGCTGGTGAGCCCGAGCCCGGCCCCCGCGTAGTCGATCGTGCCCCCCGCGTCGACGGGGACCTCGCGCGGCAGCTCGAGGAAGAGCAGCCCGAACAGCACGGCGGTGAGCCCGGCCAGGAGGACAAACATCATGTGCCACGCCTCCGCCTGCATGAACAGGCCCGCGACGAGGCCGCCGAGCCAGCCGCCGACCGGGGCGGCGGCCGCGAAGAAGCCCATGGTCAGGTTCCGCGCGCGGCCCGGCGGCACGACCATGGTGATCATGGCGACGGCGTTGGGCATGATGAGGCCGCCGCCGATGCCCGTGAGGGCGCGGACGGCGACGAAGGTCTCGTACGTCGTGGTGAAGGCGTTGGCGAGGGAGAAGGCGGAGATGATGGCGCCGCCCGCGAGGAGGATGTTCTTGTGGCCGTACACGGCGCCCAGGCGGCCGCTGACCAGGACGAAGGTGCCCTGGGTCAGGCTGGGGCAATGCTGTTCAGCTATCCGTCTGGAGAAACTGCTTGGTGATAATTATCGGGTCCGCTCTTACGAATATGCAGCAGGCATCCAGTTCGCCTCCCCCGGGCCGACGTCGCGGCCCAGCTTCTTGCTGATTGCAAGCCCGCCGGCCAGTGTTACAAAGTTTGCGGCATACTTGCAGAAGAGATATCAACACGCATCCCCGTCTTGAGTCTGCATGGAGGGCCTACCTGTGTGAGACTGGCCAAGATTACAAGCGTGGTGATCAAGACCCTCCTGGACTTGTTCAGTGTGCTTGTGGGCTCGGCATCAAAGACTCGAGGCGTCGGCATACGGCTGGAAGGTATCGGGGCCAGAACATGGGGTAGGACAACAGATCGCGGCCTTGAGATGGATTCCGGTCTGTGGAGATCAGCCAGCTCGGTCGTGTCCACCTGAGTAGTCGTCGTCGCCATTGCGCCTCTCGTGGACAACAGTCGCTCGCCCGTGTTGGATGTGGATTCAAGGTTGGATCTTTTTGACGGGGGCAGGGCGTCCACTGATCATCCTGAGGGTTCTTTATACCCGGAAATAATTAATAATGCAATCAAATCCGGCAGACCTAAGGAGAAGCACACGTATGAGATCAAACCGGAGTACAGTCCCCGCACCATGGCCAGCCAAGCCACGGTTGAACCGGAGCACACTCACCCTCACCAAAATGGAGGTGCAATGACTCTCTAGTCCGTAACAAGGGCGTATCCTACAAGTGACGGGAATATCATCAAGTGCGTCTCTTGATATTGGTTCTCACGTAGCAAGAACAAGTAGACTCTAATCAGCAGGTGAAATCCCCCGTGGGGCCTACTGAGACTCCAGACTACCCAGAATATGGCGGCAGCGAAGCGTCGTCAGCAGCCCCCGTTCCGGGCCTCGGACGAATACTCGGACGCGGGATCCGGCTCCGATTTGGACTACTACCCGGTGGAGTCCTCCGAGGGTGAGGATGATGTCGGCTCTGAAGAGGCGGAGATGCTGGCTGGGGTTGAGACATGTATGTGAGTTATAGGGGGTTGTGAGATAAGCGTCCTTGTGGCAAACCAGTTGGTCAGATGCCCCAGTGGAATTAACTGTCACAGCTGTTCAGAGCTCCATGTAAAGTGTGATGGCATGGCGGATAGAACGGCCACCCCAAGGGGCTGAAGACGCTGGTTTACTTTCCACCTACAGGAATAGGTTTCAAAAGGCAAACTGCATGTCTAACGGGTTATGATTAATAAATTTGTTGGATTCCAAACTTTATTCAGCCATTGGAATACACGTACTCTAATCATCACCTGCCTTGAATTGCAACCGAAACCTGTCCTCAGAACGCGCACGTATAATTACCACTTGACAGAATATATTTGATTTATCACAGCTGGAGAGGGCCAGCCCAAAAACCCCTTGCTTCAATCGCACCTCCCGGAATAATATCATACATAACGTACTCATTTGTCTTGTCCCCCCCACCCCCCCAGGGGGCCACAGCTGGCCGGATCCAGCTCGGGCTCCCAGCATTAGCCTAGATAATCGACTGATCATGTCCGCATAACATCTCAAAACAGCCCAAAACATGCAGCCGGCGTGCACTTATCAGCACCTCTCTGTAGGCCTGAGGGGTACCTGCGAGCTCTGCTCGGACAAGACGTGACCACCCGCCCTCTTTACCGGGCCCATCTGGATCTTGTGGTCGGACCGCACCTTCTCGCCGAGATGGTGCCTCCGGATCAAGAAGCTGGCCAGCATCCCCGCGCCCATGACTGCCGCCACCTCGATGAAGACGTGCGTCATGGCCAGCTCGAAGGCGCCTATCGTCCGCTCCCTCTCCAGCCCCTCCATATCTCGGAGGCTGTCGATGAGCTGAGAGATGCTCGGCTCGGCCGTGGACCCGGTGTTGAGCCTCTGCAGCTCGTCGAAGCAGACCAGCCCGCTGATGCTGATGCCCATGCTGAGGCCTATTGTCCGGATGAGAGAGTAGGCAGCGGCCGACATGGCGATGTCCGAGTTGTCAGACGTTTCTTCGAACGAGGCGTGGATTGGGATGAGAAGGGAGTTGAAGTTCGGCGCGACGCCGATGCCGGCTATGAGCAACAGGATCACGGTGACGGCTGTTGACGTCGACCTGTTGAGGTGGACTAGCATCCCACAGCCCATTGTTGCGACGAGGAAAGAACCGCAGATCAGTGTTTGGTATCTCTTTGTGAACGTGATGAGGTACCCTGCCCCTGTGCTCGCGATACCAAACATCAAGACAAGAGGCAGCATGCTGATGCCGCTTTCGGATGCGCTCTGGCCCCTGACGGCCTGGAAGTAGATCGGAAGGTAGTAGTTGAGACCCATGTATCCGATGGCATGGAAGAATGCCGCGAGGTATGCCCCGATCCTGGTGGGGTGGGTGAAGAATCGCAACGGTATGACCGGCTTTGTGGCTTTGGTCTCGGCATACACGAAGAATCCTACGGATAGGACTGCCGTAATCAATGAGATCAAAACCTGTGGTGAGCTCCATGAGGTGCCGAGGGAGGTCCATTCGAAGGCGAGTAAGGTCAGAGCTGTTGCTGCGCCGATGGAGACGATCCCGGCTAGGTCGAGGGTCTTGATGGCCACAAGGAAGCTCTTTGATGGTCGCGATATGTTGAGGAACAAGATGGTGATAATAAGACAGGCGAGGCATATAGGAAGATTGATGAGAAAACACTGACCAAAAAAAAAAAACATCAGCATGCTCCGAGGCCGTAATTCCGCACAGGGTATGAGAGCACTCACCCATCTCCAGCTGATGTGATCGGCAAGCACACCAGACACAACTGGTCCAAGAGCTGATGCAAAAGCCCAGGTGGCCCCAATGAGCCCCTGGTACTTTCCGCGCTTCCTCGTCCCAACCAGGTCCCCAATGAGGATGATGACCAGCGCCGTGATGCCACCGGCGCCCGCCCCCTGCACCATCCTCGAGGCGATGAGCATCGTGACGCTCTGAGACGCCCCGCAGAGCCCGCTCCCGGCCGTGAAGATCGATATAGCCGTCGTGAACGCCCACTTCCTCCCAAACACCTCGGACGCCTGGCCAAACAGCGGCATCACCACCGCCTGCGTCAGCGCGTACCCGGACCCGATCCACGTGTAGCCCGAGTTGGACGACGCCCCGCCGAGGCTGTTCATGATCTTTGGCAGGGCGGTCGAGACGATGGTCTGGTCCAGTGCCGGGAGGAAGAGGGTCAGGAACATGCTTCCGACCAGGACTACGTGGCGGGCCTTGGAGAGGCCGTGGCGAGATGTGTCGTCCTCCTTTGGGGGCTCCGTGGCCGTGAGAGTGCCGCTCGTGCTTTCCGAGTCCGTTTGATATGTCGTATCGCCATGCGCCGCTCGCGGTGGGCGGCGAGGCTCGTCCATCGCTGCTTGATGCTTGGAATAGGGCTGCTGGTGGGAATTATCTGGGAGAGGCCAGAAAGGAAGCCCCTGGGTGGCGGTCCCGCGGTGATACCCCTTGGTGATAGGCTCTGGTGTTTCGTTGATCACCACAAGGTCGCCAGGTGAAGTGACGTCCAGGCTGACTGGGGGGTGGCATGTTGTTTCTATGCCTTTGTTTGCCAGGGGGACCAAAGGGAGAGAGTCACCGACCAACGTGTGGAAGGGGCTACCGCCAACGCTAGCCGCCACGAAGCTTGATCAAGATGCTTTTGTACTGCCGGCTGTGGAGACCCTGTCTCATACTTCTCATGCATTCCACACTCGGGCACATTCCCTTCTCGCATCTCTGAGGTTCCCCCAAAGAGGGCACTGTACCCGAGACTGGCTGGCAGAGCAAACCCACGGCCAAACAAAACCGCGCCTGGTGGTTTTCCGGTGAATGTTGATCCACAAACGTAATCAAGATCAGACGGTCTACTCCGTACTCCGTCAGATATGACAGCGCAACACAGCCGAAGTACATTCACCCAGTGTCTAGGGCAAGAATAATCCGGATCAGGGTCAGTGATACGCACGGTTCGGCCCCGTGCACGAGCAAGAGACAGGCAGGGTGGCGCCGATCCCCTCCTGGGTAAATGGTTTGGCAGCAGCCTTTTTTTTTTTTTGGGGGGGGGGGGTAGTATTCTTTGGACCATTTGTTCTGGCAGGTAGGGACCGATATTTTTTTTTTTTTTTTATGAGACCGAATTCGCCGTTGGATTGCCCCGCGGCCAGCCGAGACATGGACGTGACTGACTGGGAGGTGGCAGGTAAGATTGATATCCACCCGCAAGCCAGTGGAGCCAGGTAAAGGTGGGAACCCGTGGCTAAAATCAACATGACACTGCTATGTGTGGTCATGGGGACCCCGTTGGCTTCAAAAACAGCTCGACATAAAAAGACGTTGCACAGTATGACAGCCTCGGCTTGCAGGTCGAATCCAGAGCCCGAGACACATTTTTGGCACCGTGTTACGCTGGATGTGTTCAGGGAGAAGGAGCAGAAAGACAAGAGGGCCAGAAGAGAGGAGGAGCAGGAGGAGAGGGGGAGTGGCTTGGGGGAACGCCACTGACTCACTTTGTTTTCTTGCCAGTGGTGTGTGAAGCAATACACAACCTGTCTGGACCTTTACAGGGAAGTCGTTCATCACCCACAGGGGACGACCAAGTGTCCCCCCTTTATATTTACCCCTGCCGACTAGTACGCGAACATGCAGCCACCCGCATGCTTCTTCATCCCCGTCGTCCACTTGGCGCCGGTCACCCCACCCACCGTCAGGTATTCATTGGCCTGCCTTGGCTGGTCTGGATATCCAGGCCCGCTGGCTTGAGGCATATGACAGCGGCTCCGCGAGGCGGCCGGGCAGCAGGATGGCAGCGCGGTATGCTGCTGTGACAGCCCATTAAACGATGCACCGGGAGCTGCGCTGCAGATCTGGCAAGTCCCACGACAGTGTTCTGTCTGATCCTCTGCGCCGCATGTTGCTTTTTCGTTTCTTCGAAAAATCTCTTGTTCCTTTTCTTTCGCCCCGCCCCCCTTCCCCATATCAACGCCAATACAGCGGGGGGCCCAAAAGTAAACTCACCTTGCCTGATCGAGAATCGTCGTCTCGTTCCCAAGCATGCGAGCGAGCGAGCGAGATCTCGTCAGTGATAAGCGAGCTGCGGTTTAGGCTCTCGCTTCTTTGTTCCACCCTCCGCTCTACAGCAGTGTGCCTCGTACAACCCACTCGGCCGAGGCCGCCAACAGGACGGCGGGCCCTGCGTCAAGAACGACCTCGCATTACACCCCATCACCTGATCTGTCTCATGTCACACTTTGGGGCACGGTGAGAGGCGCGGCCAATGCCGTGTCGTACGATGCAGCCCTCCGAGACACTCGACGCTAGCCCTGCCTCCGGAATCTTCTCTGTTTTTCAAAAATAAGTTCTTCGTTCTTGTGTCTTCTTCTGTGCCGCATGCATCTCCTGGAGTTACTCATCCACCACGGCATAATCATACAATAAAAACTCTTTTCTTGTCGGCACTATTACTCTTATTTGCCTGTCTGCTCTGATATTCTCAACGCCGTCATCCCTTTCAAAATGCAGAACAAGTATTCAAGGTAGGAAAGAGTACCACTGAAACAGACGCGAAAAAAAAGACATGTCTCGCGGGTCGGCAAGGCTTACTTTGCTTTCGACCAGTTGGCACGGCTACATCTGCCAAAAGTCCTAGTCATGGACAAAATAAAACTTGAAACTTGACTCACTGCGGCCCAAAGTACACATTGTATTCCGTGCCCCATTTGCTGGCAAAGACACCCCCACCTACCCTTACCCATCCCTCCCGTTCGTACAATCTAATAGCGCCCTCGTCCGTCTCAAACACCACGAGAACGAGCCTCTTGCACTCCGGCTTCGCCCATGTAGTCGCCTCCGCGACAAGCATTGACCCAATATCCCTTGCTTGGACGGCTGGATTCGCGAAGAAGCGGCTCAGCACTGCCTGATTTTTCCATCGTGCCCCCCCCCCGGGGGCCCCAGGTGAGCTTTTGACGCGGCATTCAGAGCGCCAACACTTGGCGACATGTCCCATCGCGTGACCAGACATGGAGCGCTGAGCTTCGGGCGTCCTGGTCGGCACGCGCATCGGCCACGGCAGCGATGGCGTGGAGCACTTCTTCCGGGGGAGGATCCAAACAGGCGTCGAACCAGGACGGGCCGCCTCCTGGGTAGCCTGTCTCTGCATGTACGGCGGGCAAGATATAGTCAGGTTCCTCGATGTGAGAATGCCCACGTCGGCGCGGCTCAAGTGTCTTTTCACCCGAATAACTCATAGCTTCGTTTCTCTCAGTGTGAGACCTGTAGATGCTTGGCATCGATTTTAACAATACAATGACAAAGATTGATGTGCACCGGCGCATCAGTTCCGTGGACGGGCAGGCTGCTTGTGCCCCCATGTCCGGAAGCAAGTCTGTATCTGTCATGATGCAGGGTCAAAATTTCAGGGCCAGGGCGGAAGGCAGAGTAATCTGGCCCAGCGCGCGGTCCCTGGCCTGCGCGGTTAATCTCTGCCCAAGACAGCGTGACCGCCGAGGCCGAGGCCGAAGCCGAGAAGGGGCAGGGCAGCGCCTTTGCTGCATGTCTCGCCCGAGCGCCGCCTGCGCCAGCCTTCCTGCAGGGCGGCGAGCTCTCGTTCGTGTCGATCTGCCGTCACCGCGCTGGCTGCGGTGCTGGGGGGAGGGTCCCTGTGCGAGGCCAAGACGGGCCGCTGGCGCAGGCTGCCGGATTGTGGATTACGGGCGTGGGTTTTTGTTCGCCTTGGCCTGGAGCGGTGGTCCCTTCTCGCTCCACGAGCACTTTCGGCGCGACGCCTTCTCCGTGGGTTACCGGTGTGACAGGTGCTCTGGCCCTACTGTAGACGCATGCACGCGTGCAACTGCAGGTATCCGACACAGGTTCGTGGCTGTCCTGTCACGGAAAGATGGCATGCTGTCGCGGCAGCACGTTCATGGTTGCGTCTTCCTTGGGCCAATTACGAGTATCTGGTTCATGCAGCACTTCATTTGGCAGTAAAGCTCTATGCGGAATTTACTGATAATTTTGAAAGCAGTTTCACCGCATGCCAGCATGGAATATAGTAGAGCATGCGTGCAGCACGTGGCTGTTATGCATACCGATGCATTAGTTTCCATCTAGAAGGGCGAGGAAACGACCGGAACGCACAATGTTTCTTTTAAATATGTTCAAACTACTTCAGAACAATCAGCAACTAGTGGTTAATTTGGCAGCGACAGTGACTTGAGATTCCGAAGTGTTTGGCTCCTAGACCGTAGGCCATGCTGAGCGATGGGAGTAACTTATTCTAGTTGAATTGTAGTTATGTTGACGACTTCGTGGGTTCAGTGCAGACCGTTAGAGAACAGCGAACACTTTCTTGATTTGCTGCCAAAGTCACAGACTACACGGTTTCGCCTGCCTCCAGCCATAGATATCTGTTCCCAAGTTGAGTCAGTAAATATACCCGTTCTAATCTGCCGCAACTCGTCGAGGTAGTAAGCATCTGGCCAAGAAAAGCTTTCAACCTTGACTCGGGGCAAGCATCGGACCACGAGAACCTACTAGACCATGCTCTGCATGGTAGTTGCGCGCTGTCGCGAGTAGATTCAGTATGCTGTCGCCGGGGATAGACTCCATCAGCAGCAGGCGCACGTTGCGTATCACCCTAATGGTTCGGCAGGCAGGATCTTCTGGCGACCCTCGTCGTCGCCTTCTCTTCCTTGTTTCCAGCCTGGTGGGCGTCGGTGGTCGTAGCGGTGCCGGTGGTGATGTGGTCGGCAGCACTTTCACTGCCCAACTCCATCTCTGGTTCCAGCTCCCAGTGGATGTCAAAGGATCTGCGTCCCTCGAAGCGCGGCGTATGCTTGCCATCGAGTCCACACGGCAGGATCTTCTCATAGGCGGCAGCCTCGCGGGACCATTCGGACTCGGTGAGGCCCACAGGTGACTAGGGCTCATCCGGTTCAATATCTTCCCATCTATACAGCAGGCCAAAGATCTTAAAGACAAGTAGGCCCTTAATGCCGTCCACGTGGCACTCGATAACCTAGGCGTAGGCGCCGTTACGCACCCTGATCTAGCAGATAATCTCGAGGTGGCGCGGGGTCTTATCCTTATAGGTTTTTATCTTCCTAGCCAGTATCTAAGACACCTCTCAGTAATCATCTCGGGTAGTAGTTTGTCTGCATCGGTGTCCTTACCAAACTCCCACCTCCATAGCGAATAGATGTCTCATGGTTCAAGGAGCTTATACGCAGGCAAGATCTCATGCTGTATCAAGGGTTTACTGAGGCTGAGCACCTCTGGAAACTCGTAGTATTCGCCGTTATCGAATGGTGGGAGTGGCATGTGTCGTTTGATTCGAAATCAGGCGCCGACGACATAGGGAACCGCTAGGATCTTATTGTCGTCAAAAACGTTTTTTTTTTTGGCTGTGGACGGGCGTTTTAGAACATCAAAGAAGGTAAATGGGAATGACGGCGAATGGATGAAGAGATGCAGAAGCAGATGATGGGGGGTACGACCTTTCACAATACGAATAACGTTGGCTCATCTTCGATGGCTGCAGGGAGCAGAGAAACGTGGGACATTCCGCAACCGAAAGACACATGTGCAGAAACGATAGATGCCGGAATAACTGCCAACTGGGGATGGAATACTGCACCGAGTGGGCAGTCAAGTGACTGGGTTCCCACTGCCTGTGCTAAGAGTCCAACAGTCCAACAAACCCTTCCTTTGCCCAAATTGGCCAGGCATAAACGTCAATATGAGCCTCAAAATATGACCCAGGCCCACTTCGCAGGCCCAGAGAGTCCTCGATTGCTCATCCCATCTTCAACTGCCTGCACCTAGCCGCGCTAAAACGAAGACTGTGAGGCTCAGATGGCTGCCTGGCACGACGCAGTGGAGCATGGAGTTTTGCTGCCTGGGGTGCGGACACCAACAGGCCTGCTAAGTAGCATACTCACCTCATCCACACGGCAGGCGACTCCATTCCCAAACCTGCTTTGTACCACAACATTCGGCAGCCGCGGAATCACCATTGCTGGTCCGTCCAAATTGCAGGGACTAAAAAGGAACAGCACAATCAAATTTCACTTTCGCTCAACTATACTCTAAGAGTGTTTTTCGTGACAAGCCAGCTTCTCTGAGTCAAGGACCCGCTAGATAGCCCAGAGACAGGGCCGCCCCCTTCCCCCCGGGGGGGGCCGTTGGGTAGGGCGTATTCATGAAAACCAACCTGTTTATCCGGACCACCCAAACGCACGGGTGATGATTGAGTTGATCTATGTGAAATGAGCTCAATAACGGTTACACTGTAGGCTGGTTCGGACATGGTTAGGGGGTGCAATAGTCAAGGCGGCGCCAACGAGTTAGATGAAGACGCAGGTCGTTTCGAACAAAGTGGGTGGGGTGTCATTTTGAATCCGGTCACAATTCCCTTTTTCTTTTCTAAAAAAAAAAAAAAAAAAAAAAAGAACTGCGGCGATCCCTTCATACAGTCGTGAACGCTCAAAGACCCAGCGTTTAATATAAAAACATTACAATACCAATAACACCAAATTTCAAAATGCAATAGGTTTCGAATAAAGCTCCATTATTATTTACATAACATATGTGCTGATAGTAGCTGGATCTAGTGACTCAATACCTTATTGATGAAATCCCTCTGCTGTCTATCTAATTCCGCTACATGGAATACAACTGTCCCATCCACTTTATTATTTGCTGTAAGCTCCTAACCTAGGAGTATGGTTCTCCGCGGTGAGGGGATGGTCGAAAAGTATCCGATCTAGTGGTTAACCTTTATATATCCTCTATTACCTGGTCCCCTCATATGCTTAGACCAGACGAAGGAATCCTCTAGCTTGGAGACCTTAGTACCAAACAATGCTGTGCTCACGTCACGAGCGGTCTGACTGATGGCGACTTTCCCTTTCCGCATGACATTTGAGGCACTGTTCTCTTGCAAAGGTTCCATGGATGGGTCAATGGACCTCAACAGGTCTCGACTTAAGCTCACCGAAATACATGTGGGTCGGACTCCAAGTGGGAGAAGACTCATCGGCGCGACCGAATGGTGTTCTGCCTAGTTGTGTCAAAACGTGAAAACGATGCTCCAGATGCCATCAATTCATCTAACGGGAAGTTTTAGGCATACCTTTGAAATTGATGAGCTATTCGGAGGAGAACGGGGAGAGAACGAGTCTAAATGCAACGGGCAGGGCTGGGGGCGGGAAGCACTTCTCAAATCCGAACAGCCAAGAGACAACCAACGGTGAACCAACGCACAGCCGCTGACCATACTGAGTAAGGGGCCTTAATATAGGGACGCACCCGCATAGCTAGGTACCTAGGTATTCAGTTTAGCTGAGCATTTTCCGCAGCCTCTTTACGCATTATTGAATTCGAAAGTCAGTCGTCCAGCTTCAGCCAAAGCTGGTTTCCATCTTAATCCATTTGGAACCCTCTTTTTTATTTTTTTTGAAGAAAAGGAAACAAAGAAAGAAGGAAGGAGGGAAAACAAGCTGCATACAGTCCTTTTCAGAATAGCCTGTCACTAAGAAAAGTGATAGCCTTATCACAAGGCTAGTCGTTAGTATTCTGGGAATATTAATATGACACGACACGATAGGGACGGGTCAATAAAGCAGCTCTTTGTCTGTTTTCTCTGCCTTATCAAGGTTCTGGTGAGGAAGCAGCTATGCCTGTTCCACCATCCAGTACCTTCGGAAAATCCCTGCTACCTCGACATCCATTATTATCTCAATAATGTATACCAAAATCCTGATTACAAAATGATCGCAAGGCAACGTGGCCGAGTGGTCTAAGGCGCTACGTTCAGGTGAAGGTCATCTTCGTAGTCTCGAAAGAGGCGTGTGTTCGAGTCACACCGTTGTCATTATGTTTTGTTTTGTCACTTTGCCCGGTGTCAACTCCATGTGCATACTTCACCATATTCAGTTTGATGAGATTGGGCATGCACCACTTTGTATCAAGTAGGAGGTCACGACCATAGGGCTAGTCTATTGAGCAAATTTATTGTTGAATGCGGATATTCGCACATAAGAAACCGGCTACCGCACATAAAAAAACGGATGGTATACAGATACAACGGGAAGCAGGGATCGGCCACTTATTAAGCAGCCAAGACCCTTATTTCTGTTGTACCCATCTATAAGGGGCATTGCTGGCGTTGTCAGCGTGCCTGGCGTTATGCTATCGCCAACCTCATCGGCGCAAATTCGTGGTGTTTTGCATAATTGCACACATCTTTACAAGCCTAATTGCGTGCAAATAAGCACTCTATTACACGCCCAATTGCGCGCTGAATTGGCGCGATAATTTATTGCAATAAGTGGTGCGAATTGCTTAGTCAATAGACACTATTATCTGGGACTGTGTTTCCTTCCCGTTACCCTCCTTGTTGCCTAAATTAATGAAGCTATTGTCACTCTTATTATTAACGTCTGAAGCGGTTAAATCTATTGCTGGAAGCCTGTTGATTGTAGCCGTAGCCGCTGTATGCCGCCTCTTTGCCGGCGGCGTGCTGGGGGCCGTATGTATCCGGGGAGGCGCTAATGAAGTCAGGCCCCTGGATATTGTGGCCATCCCTTGGTGTTTTTGCTTCGGGCAGCGGCCGGCTTGGTTTTTATCATCTAGGGACTCGAGGGTTGTATTATTCCACTCAAAAGCTGAGTTTATGCATTATGCTAAAGCTATTATCGCCCCCGTCTTGTTACTAGCCCTGCTGCCTAAGCTTGTGGTATTAGAGGAGGTCTGATAGGTTATTATAGCCCTCCTGATGCTATTGAAGATGCCCTCTTCATCCCCTGTAAACGGATTGTTGTCCTAAGGCCTTCCTCTCAAGTTAAGGACCTTCTTGGGTGAAAGCATGAGGAGGAGGGGGTTCTTAATTGAGAGGTTGCGATTGAGGTACTATGCCGAGTGGATATCCTCTTTATCAAGAGGAATACCTGCTTTCTCCTTATTAGCAATTCTGTTAGTATAGATTAAGCTGAATTGTGTGTAGATTGGGTAATAGTATGTTGATTGCGAGCACTCTCCTTGTGGTGTTTTGCCTTAAAGCATATGTTTTGCCTGCTTCCTCATCTTCACGAGAAGCTCGAGTGCCTCCCTTGCTACTTGAAGGTGTAGTTTGCCAACTCACGGCTTTCTATTAAACTTTTCTAGGGCTGCTGTTTTCTGCTTGGCTTCCTTAAGCCAGATATTATAAGTAGTCTTAATAATAGCCTTAAATGCAGCCTCAAACAGATAGTAGATATTCCCCATCCTGTGGCCCAGCTGGAGCTTGATTTTCCGGTGCATCCGCTTAGTAGAGGATGTTGTATGTAAGCTGAAGTTGAGGTTCTCGCAGATCTTATGGCCGGCCCATTTAGCGATAATCTCCTCCTTCTTATTAATGTAATATATCTTGAGATAGTTGAGGATCGCCCTCTAGCCTGAGAACTTCTCTTACAAATGCTCCCAGGCTGTCTTATAGGTCTTGCAATCAGTAGCAAACTCTATGGTCTTAAAGAGGTTGAAGAGGGCTGTTTGGGTGTTGGGGATAGCACTGAGGGCAGGCACTTTTAAAGGCGCTATAGTGGTGTTTCTTTGCGGCACATTCTAAAGTCTGAAATCTTTATCATCACTCTTAGGATCCTTGGGATCCGGGCTTCCCATGGAGTTTTCATCCTTAGTAGCTGTAGGTGATTCCTTCCGGCCTGGCTTCCGCCATTTCTTCTTAATATTAAGGATAACGTTTATGTTGATATGGAAGACGCAAAGCTGGTATTTTGATTAAGGAAATTCTTTTGCTAGAGCGTTAATTAAGGCGGTATTGTAGTCTGTAATAAAGAGCGAAGGGTCCTCATTTTTACACTCCCGGAGGAGATTGTAAACCTGCTCTAGCAGCCACCAGAAGCCTAATTCCTTCTCATTATTCATAATACCCTAAAAGAGAGGCAAAATCTTCTTCATGTGGGTCACAATAGTGCCTTGGAAGTATGGTAGCTTCTTCTAATTTATTGAGTATATGCAATTAAGCGAGATATTGCTAGAGAAATACTGCTCTTAAATCCATTAGACCTGCTGCATTGTATACTATAAGATGCCCGTGATTGCATTATCCTCGTTAATGCAAAATCTATACTAAGTCTCCTTCTCTTTAAGCTAGTATAGTGTTGTTTGGGTTGGTGTATATATGCCTTGTTTCTATTGTTAAAAGCCGGCGAGCCAGTTCTTCATAGTGTTATTTCCCACCTTAATGTCTGGGTACTGGCGATAAAGGGCAGCCTTAAGTTGCCTGGGCTTTGCTTGTAATGGGTCTTAAGCTATTTGAGTGAGGAATTCATGGTATTCTTGCGATAGCTTTATGAATCTGCGTTGAGCCTCTGGGACGTCCTATGGGCCGTAATTAGTATGCCTTCCCTCCTTAATTTAAAGGACCCATTTGCTAGCTGTATTCCTCATGTAATATGTAGTTGCCTTCCATTTGCAGCTACATTTGATTGTAGAGGACTAATATTTTCTTATAGTACTAGGCCGGGTAGTACCGCTCCGGCTATACATCAAGACCATATAAGTTGGCACTGAGCTTTGTATAATTGTAGAGAACCCGGATAACTTTGCTGATGCATTTAGTTTTACATAAAGATCACTGAAAGTATTATAGCTATTGTGAAATAGTTGTAGGAAAGGGGGTGGGTTGGTGAGGGCTGGTTGATAGTGGTTTATAGCGGTAATATTTGCGTTCCATTATTGATAGTCGCATTGCTACTGCGGCTTAAGGCCGCTATAGTCTAGCACATATACCATCGCTGTAACACCAAAAAAACATCTGATAACCAGATAGGGGTAATTAATGATGCTTAATTGACTGGTCTGGGTAGTTTGTCTATTTATTAAGGGCGTTGGGGGTGGGTAGTGGGTGATAGGGGTTGGGTGGTGTGAGGCGCGTTGGTTAACAATATATGTGGCCCTATAGCCCCTTGAGGAGGCACTCAAAATCAGCACTCGAGGTCGTCAAATTCAAGGGCCCCCGGCACTAGCGCCATTACGTTAGCGGAACGCGGCTGCCCTATTGGCTGCAGCGTTGCCGGCGGCAACCGGCCGGGTGCTTAGTCACTAGCGTTATGTTTGCCATCTGTTTTCTTATGTGCGAATATCCGCATTCNGCGTTGGTTAACAATATATGTGGCCCTATAGCCCCTTGAGGAGGCACTTAAAATCAGCACTCGAGGTCGTTAAATTCGAGGGCCCCCGGCACTAGCGCTATTACGTCAGCGGAACGCGGCTGCCCTATTGGCTGCAGCGTTGCCGGCGGCAACCGGCCGGGTGCTTAGTTACTAGCGTTATGTTTGCCATCTGTTTTCTTATGTGCGAATATCCGCATTCTTATTGTTTGGTGCTGATTTTAAATGGTGGAAGCACACGCGTGATATTATTCCCAAGCAGCCAGCCATATGAATCCTCATCTGTCCATACCTGCCTCCTGAGGTTAGCCTTGGTACATATGCCTCGGCCACTCAACGGTCCACTCCTCAGGCGTAACTTCCACGAAAGCATGCCCAGGGCTTAGGCGGAACTCCAGGTCTTCCAGGCAGGACAGAACTTTAGGAACGTAGATGGAACATATAGTGTACAAGAAATTAACAGCTTCCGGATATGAAATGTGAAACAAGAAACCCCATGGACCTGACCTAGAGCTCGGAACAACAGAGTTGATACATTTGGAAAGTGAACCAATGAACGCACACTCTTCTCGACAACCCCGGAACCATCGCATGTCAGAACGCGAACCTTGGGAAACACCAGTTTTGGCATTTCCCCAAGCAGGCCCAGTGGCTCAAGAAGCTGCAGGTGAGTGAGATTCGGGGCGAGTTTGATGAGCAGAATATACATTCACTCCTGGAATATGGATCCGAATTCGATTTCATCTTGATCAACTCGAAGCTCGCACGTTGAACCAGCCCCATAAAAAAAAATATCGGACTGTACCCGCCGCCGCTCTTAGCTTCCAGAGCCGCGGTAATTTTGTCATGGATCTCGATATCATGGCTCCGGCTTACCTCCACCCAGGTTTGCACGTCTTGTCGAGTGACTCCACCAAAGCAAGCCGAATCTACAAGGAGCGCCATCATGCGAACGTGTTCACCCAGGCTTGGGTTTGAGGTAACGGCACGGAGCATGAGAGTACTTCCGGGTATCCAGTTTGCACCATCAGGTGGGTGCCTGTAAAGGTGGTGGAATAGAATTTCTTGGCTCATGGCGGGGCATTCGCGCGAGACCAAGCACAGGTTTCTCAACCAGACTTCCCCTCTCGAGCTCCCGGGAGTTCGAAATCGATTTGATTGTCTGAATGCTCGGGCTGTTGGCAGTGGACGCAGAGGTGTTGAAAAATCCTCCGCCAAGTCTCCGCTGGAATAGAAGTGGCCATTATGCTTGTGTACCTTGAGAGGAAAAGATCGCGGGTATATGCTGGGGTGTTGCAGGCTCCAGTACTAGAGCTGTAACACAAGCGCCGTCAGTTGTCGGTCCTGTTGCCGCTTCCCGGAAATTTGATGATACCAGCACTTGCGCTTGAGGGGTGCTCCTTGTCCCCAGACGTTTTCTCTTTGTTACTGTGGCTTCATGTTTCTTTGAGTACGGGGAATAATTTGTTCAATCAAATTACGCCCGGGCGGTCCAGATTGTACTCCTTTAGTCTTCGTAATTCGAGCACTCGAAGTGACTCTTTCAAGTGAAGTGGACCTTTCGTCAAAATCCTTTCAAAAGATCAGATTCGCACACTTGGGCGATGGGTGCTTACTCTTGGCGAGGGCTTATTTCGCAAGCTTCCAAGGTTGGGCGTGTATGTATGTGTGTGGGTTTGCGTTGCGAAGGGAAGCCGGGGAGGGCTTCGCTCTCTCTCGACATTTTTATAATGAGATGCCAGATTTCTTTTCGCCGTATGACTGCTCGGTAGTATTCTAGTCTATGGGCGCCTTGAAGTCGGTCTCAGCTAGCCTTATCACGAGGCTATCACTATCTTACTAGTAATAGGTTATTATATTTTGGAAGTTATTAGTATTAATATTATATTTCTTATTAAAAGCTGGGTTTTAATCTATTTGTAATGCAAAAAAGAGCCCCTGTAGATCATCTTTTTTATGCAATTATAACTGGATTCCGAATGGAAACAGGCACACTTGGACTCTTGCTACATTCAGTTTTAGAAGACCGGTAGATGGTCGTTATCCATTTTCCACAGCTATTCCCCCCAAGCGATGCTCCCATGGGCCCCTAAAAGTTTTAACTGCCGGGCACATCGCCCCCATGGTTCGGATGCTTTTCGTGCTATAGGCAAATAGATAGCATCTAGTTAGCAATCTTCCTGATTCTAGAATTCAGGCTCTCTCTTCCATACTCCTAGAGTAGTCGTAGCGCAAGTAATTAGATTCAGCCGGATAGCATGGTCTATAGGATCACGAGGAGTCGCATTAAATAGCTACCTCATTTTTACAAATAAACGGTCCATCGCTCCCTCTACATCGATCCACGCGCAAACAACCACGGCATCCGTCACTGTGCCGCACTCGCTCCTCACCACCGCAGTTGATATCCCTCGCTATGGCTCACACCGCTGGTTGTTGGAAGAACTGGCCTCTTATGAGCTTTTCCTCTGCTTATATCAACCATTTTATCCCCCAAGTCCCTGGGTCCTCCACTCTCCCATACCTCCAGCGGGCTACACACGGACCCTGGCGACCTTCATGTAGCCGTCTTCTATGTCCACCGCAGCCGTTCCATCCATGAAGACGACACCATTGGACAAGTTAAGAAACTGGCGCTATGGTATCAACCAAATGTCAGCCTCAAGCTCTGAACCATGCTTTCAGGAGGGGATTTCAACATACCTTCGTCACCCTGAAGCCAATCCTCATTATATCCTCGAACAGATAGTCAACCGCAGCAGTGGCATCAATTCCGTAGTGATGAGTCAACCAGTGCGCCGGTTCCTCCCTCCCAGTCATCGTGAAGCGGGTGAAACCGGTATCGTTCGAATCGCTGGAGTTGCTGACCACCTGAATGTGGTAGAGAGTTGGGGTCATCTCACAGGTTTCGAGCTTCGAGAAATGACCGAGGATTGCCGAGGCCGTCAATGAGGGATTCTTTTTGACAAATGCGCTGTTCGGTGCGGGGAGCGCGATCCCTCTGACGTGCCTGACGTTTGACATGGCTGCTTCGGGCAGAGAAGTGCACAGCTGGTGGGTGTATCGGTGCGTCTTGAACTTGGAAGCTCCATCAGTTCGGAGTTCGCTGGGCATGCTGTTTCGATCCTTTGGGTACTCAAGCCTCAGAACCGCCTTGGACCAGTATATGTCCAAAGCTTCGTTGTAGATGCCACGGCAGGTCAGGAGAATGGTGAAGTGCCCAGAATGGCGCAGGACGACGGTTTGGGGCTCATCCGGAGTAGATCCGGCAGTCCTGGTGAGCATGGCACGGACACGAGAGCCCTCGAACAAGAGGTGGTGGATGTTGAGGCGCATCTCAGCAGGCAGCTTGTCGAGCAAGCTGCAGCCACGGTCCGCAGCCGCAGGGTTTGTGACCGCAACAGACATCTCGACAGTGACAACAAGCAGTATGGCTGGTGAGGACAGGTATGAAGGTGAGAGATGGGGCAAGGTGATTGTGTGTTGAAAGCTTGCACACCCAGAATCAAAGGGAGGGGTTGTTGTGTGATGATACTTGGTAGTGTTGAGACCTGACTCTTGGTGGACGATAAATTGAAGTTTTGAAGATGAGGTCCAAGTTGTAGGAGGTAAAATTTTCTGCGGGAAGAAGCTTTCCATGGACTGTCTTTTATGTTGGACTCGTGTGCGGACTACCCAAAAGTGAGTTTTCGGATTTGATTCACTTGGGGGTGCAAGTGAAAAACGACATCATTGTTACAAGCTTAAGATTGTCCAGTAAGTTTAGTCCAAGCGAAAATTCACCTTTCGCGAAGTCAACACAGATGTAGCCAGGTACATTCTGTGTTATCACATGGCTAAGGGAGATTAACTAAAGCACACAATTGTCAAGTACAGTTAACCCAGGCGACCATCATCGAGATGACCTGTTGGTGAAATCTTGGAACGCAGCCTGGTGTCTTTCCATCCTTTGGGATTCCGCCAGGGCCAAGCAGCCATCAATAGGGCACATAAACTACTGCCACTAGAGAACCACTCGGCTTTGGACTTGTCCTTACCTAATGTCCTCGGTGGTGGAAAAAGTCTTCAGGCCGACTGAAGTGAGTGTTTTGCATTTGTTATTGGCTCCCAGCGCGTATCAATCAGAATTTGTTCGCGGTACGTCGAAATCCGAAGGACTGCTTTGACCACAAGATTACCCCCAAAGCCACCCTTCCCTCCACCCCTGCTGCTCAGCGTGATGTCATCCCGCTTTCTGTCTGGCCTCGCTTGGGACGGTAGATTTAGACGAATTTGTTGCCATCTTAAGATGGAGACCCCCAGTGACCTAAAATCGAGCTTCCTCAGACTTGTCGTGTTTGTGTCTCTGAATTACCACAGTTGGTAAATTTCAGTTTTTTACCCAGAAATGATGAGAGTATATGTTAGCTGACCATGGGAAGGGAAGCACTCGAGAAAACTTTCATTTCATGGCTTCCAGGAACCGCTTATATGTCCATGTCCCTTGCCCCCTCATGTAATTCGCGACCCAGGCTCCAGCGGGTAGATCGGTGGCCACGGCTTGTTATATCAGAGTTCGTATACGCAAGGACACGGAATGAAATAACGGCATCCCCTAGCAACGTTAAAGCGGACCCCATGTCTGCCCAGGTGTACAGGCTAGTTTGAGATCGCTTAGTTAGCTAGGTAAGTTGGCACTTCTTCTGTACACTCCTGGCGGGGTGAGTAGGACAGAGAATCCAGGAGGGCATCATCTGTCTGCCGGGCGGCTTGCTTACATTAGACTTGCACGCCATCATTGTGCTCTTGTCGTTGTCCGGATGGAACATCCTCTCAGTCGGTGGGTGGATGGCGTATTCCGGTGCACGTTGGAATGCACACGGAGATCAACGGATACACCACATACTGCTATTTAGCAACGCTCTGTGCGTAGTCCCAGGCTGTCTATATGATTCTAAATGCATCTAAGCGTGACCATGGTCACAAATGCGGCAGGGTGTAAGTGTACATGCGGCCGTGCGAACCAGCGCCCCTTCGACTGAGGCCCAAATCCAAATAAAGGCGCAAATACACGTGCCCTCAAGCCACCGTGTAGCTGACCCTCGACGTGCCCTTACTCCTCGAGATCTTCTTGACCTTGGTATCCCCACACAAATCAGTCGTTTCAACATGCGTGCCGCCACAGGGATAGACCTCCGCGCCGACAATATTCACCACCCTGAACTTGCCCCCCGGGGGCGCGAGGCTTCGGTCGGGTATGAGCCGCTCCAGGCCGTGCCTCCTGAAGTCCTCCTCGTCCCACCAGTCGATCTCGACGGGCATCGCGGCGGCGACGTACTCGTCGACCTTCCTCTGGACGGGGTCCTTCCACTTGCCCTCGATGAGCCCTGCGAACTCGCACGCCGCGGAGTCGGGGAAGTGCGACGCCTTGAGCTCGTCGAAGCCAGGGACCTCCTTCTCAAGGAGGTGCCGCACCGCGGCGCCGAGGACGTGGCCCGCCGTGTGTAGGCGCGAGTACAGGAGGCGCTTGTGGGCGTCGATGGCCTGCTCGACCTCGTCGCCGGGCCTGAACTGGGGGGCTGGCCCAGAGGAGCCGTCTCCGGTGGCGGCGGCGGCCAAGGCGAAGCGGCCAAAGTGCAGGACCTGCCCGTCCTGGACGGCATCCATGCGCACGGCTTGCACGTCAAAGGCCTCGCCCGACGGGCCTGTCATTGTGCCCACGTCGGATGGCTGGCCGCCGCCCTGTGGGTGGAAGATGGTCTTGTCGGTGACGACGACGTGGTCCTGGTCGGTGCCCTGCTTGAACAGGGCGCGGTTGGCATCGTCGAGGGACTGGAATGCGTGGACGGCGGTGACCTTTGTGGGGAGCCTGTGCAGCTTTGCGTCGTGCTGAAAGGCCAGGTACGTGCGCCCTGCTGATGCCATGACTGCTCTGGCACGAGACAGCATATGCTTCTTGTCTCGAACTGGACCTTGCTCAGAGGTACCTGGGTGGGTAGGAGGGTTTGAACGAGTGAATTGGCTTTAGTAGTGGAGAAGCCGAAATAAACACATGGTGAGATGCACGTCACGATTTTGGTGCGCAGTTGAGCGTCGCACGAGGCCGCTTCGGCTCCGAAGCCTGGGTGCAGGGATGCGCCAGTGGCGCCGTCACTGCTAAGCTGATAGGGGATCGGTACAGAAGAATGACAGATTCAGGATCATGTAGTGAGCATGAGAGTTTTATATATATATATATATATAAATCCCATCTGGTGGCTGCTTTCGCAGAACTCGGTCGGTCTGTTTTGTCCTCCAAACGGCCAAGGCCAGAAGGCACCCCTTTTATATCACCAGTCCCCATTAACCTTCAACATAATGGCGCAATGGCACAGCCGAGAAGTATAGTTCTCTCGTGAGCCCATTGCAGCTACAATCAATGAGTAAATCTCTTATAGTGCATGTGTGTGATCTACCTCCCTCAGTTCCATTCCCACATGTCATCTAGCTAACCTCGAGTGCCCAGGGTGCGACGTCCGTACCGTTTACGGAAAGGTATCATCACCTTTTTTTGGTAAACCAATAAAGACACATGCCTACAATCATTATATCGTCTTTAGAGATATCCACGACCCCCGGCCAGCACCTGGACCTTCAGGTCCAAATGTATCAAGGCATAGACCACCTAATGCATGGGTTGCTAATTAAAGTCATCATCCTCATGAATGGACGGCCAAAATGGAACATGCTTCACCATCACGTACTTAGAGACCTCACTGCTGGGGAACCAGCCGAGCGTTCCTACTTAGTATGTAATCAGCCCACGTGCGGATTTGTCTCTTCGCCAGCGGCGTTGGATAAGCAACACCACCGTCGATTAGCCACGTGGCCTGTCTCTTAAGACCATCCCTCCGTACTGCCACCTTCCCAGGCCTCAAAACGAAATTTCTCCTGGCCAAGGTGAAGAAGTCGGCTCATTGTTCATCATTAGGTCTCGACGTCAGGGGATTACTACCCGGGGTATTACCCAGGCTCTCGAATAGCTCTTCTGCCCGCTGCTGGGGAACTGATCACTAGAGGTCCAAGCCTGGGAGTCTGGGGATTAGTCAGGGAGTCTGACGGGAAAGCTTCCAGATAATAGGTTACCAACCTCGCCACCAAGAGATGGACCGTTCCCCATCCATCACTCCTTGCGGATTTCAACCAGGTGCCTCGTGCTCGCCCGGCTCACGGCAGAGAACTCGGGGAGAACCAGGTCGGGAAACACCTTCTGCACCTTGACGCCCAGGTACTGCCCCCAGATCCCCTGGAGGCTGTTGAAAGTCGAGCGCCGCTCCCAGCGCTTCAGCGCCGCCGCGTCGGGCGTGTGGTCCAGCGGCAGGGCCGTGATCTCTACCGTCCAGGCCGGGTCAAAGAAGAAGGGGATCGAGAGCCGCTCGGACGTGGGCGACGGCGGCTGGGCGACGGCGGCAGGACGCGGTGCAACGGGGCGACGTAGAGGCCTGATGTCAGGCGGTCCAGGATGTCGCCGACTGTGTTTGTCCGCCATGAGTATCTTAGCCCATGCAAACCACGCCCGTCTGGGGGGCGGGCGGGTGGCCCAGGCCAAACTCACCGTTCACGAAAAACGAGTCAGACACCACCGGCACATCAACCCAATCTCCCTTCGGGGACATGACCTGCAGCCCGGGAGCGTTCTGTGCCAGGATGGTGAGGAAGCCGAAGTCGCTGTGCTCACCTATGCCGAAGCCGCCGCCGCCGCCAGCCCCACCGTCCCGGCCAGAGTACCTAAAGGCACGGAACAGCTGGACCGGCTCCGGGCTGAGCAGCCTCTCGCGGACGTGGTCCCGGCCGAGCCCCAGGCCGCAGCTCAGGGCGTCGCTGAGCGCGAGCCCCAGCCCCGTGGCCCTGTCGGTGTACTCGAGCACCAGGCCGCGCAGCTCGGGGACGTCGGCGTCGGGGAACTGGTTCCTCCCGTACGTGGGCGGCAGCCCGCAGCCTTGGTGCTCCGGCCCACCGTAGAAGCGCTCCTTCTGGTCGATCTGCGTGCCCTTGGAGCCCTCGCCGCCCCAGGGCATGTACCCGCGCCAGGCCCAGCCGCCCTTGCGGAGGTAGATCTGCTCCTTCTTGTCGGCGCCCAGCGAGAAGAACCTGGAGAGGGCCTGGCGCAGGGAGTCGGTCAGCTGGGGCGGGATGGTGTGCGCCCCCGTGAGGAGGAAGACGCCCCAGGCCGTGAATGCCGAGTGGATCTTGGTGATAACCTCAAGTGCCTCTGGCGAGGGCGGGGAGGAGGCGGGGAAGAGGGGGCTGACGTCGATTACTGGAATCTCAGTCATGGCCTCGGATTTACCTCATGGATGCTAGCCATGATTCTTGCTTAGAGGTCCGGAATCCGTGATATCTGTGTGGTGGTAGGTTTTGACGGTGGACTGCGGTTCAAAATACGGCAGTAAACGCAAATTAAGGTTCGGCCCAGGAAATACCCACGCGTGGGTAATACATATGTACGCAATGGGTACCCGAGGACCCGTGGGTACCCATGGGTCCTACACACCTGATTAGGACATAGATTAGGACAAATAATACAGAATTATTCGCTAAACCTCATCTCCCAAGGAATACTATTAACTATAATAATCTCTATTATAGGGATATATATGATTGGGATAATGATTAGTATATTATATTGGTTATTTTCTAGATATTATGTAGATGGCTTCTCCGAAGCCCACAAGAGCCATTCTTTTAGAATAATTAAAAAGAATTAAAAAAAAGGAAGTTTTGATACTAGTAGGAATCGAACCTTAAACCTAAACGTGGCGAAGGCATTTCGCCCTCACTCACTCGCTCCGGCGAACCGCCTTCGCCGTGGAAGGGTGTTATCGATAAGGCTGCCTATCCCGTACTTGAGGTTGGAGAAGTAGAATTAGCCAATTAGAGGGCTTAAAACCTAGACTTTCTTACCAAGTGTTAGTATTTTATATAGAAATACATTGAATTCCTTAAAATTCAAGCCTTTTATTTTATTTATTTACTCCTTAACTAAGGCTTCTTTAATACTAAGAGTAAATTTATTTAGTAAAGAAAAATGTTTTATATTATTTTGGTATATTTACTTTTATATAAGAGAGATTTTATTTTTTTTGTTAATTTGTTTAGTTATTTTTTTCAGTCATTTTTTTTAGTTATTTTTTTAGTTATTTTTTTAGTTATTTTTTTAGTTATTTTTTTAGTTATTTTTTTAGTTATTTTTTTAGTTATTCTTTTAGTTATTTTTTTAGTTATCCTTTTAGTTATTTTTTTTAGTTATTTTTTTATTGCCTAGGGTATATTACCATTCTTAAAAAATGGCATATCTAATGGAATTACCCATAGGATTACCCAGGACCTATGGGTACCTAGAACCCGGTGTCTCTGCACGGGTACCTATGGGTGGGTATTTCCTGGGCCTAATTAAGGTTAGTCTGTTGGATATTCGCTGTCGAGCCGTTAAGGGTGTGGGGTCAGATATGAGAAAGAGTTAGAGAGAGACCTGGGCTGTGGTGCTGAAATTCCAGTTGTATAAGTACCTGTTCGTAGCAAACCAGCGTCCGCACTGAAGCAGTGGGTGGCAGTGATGCTGCAGTCGTTGTTTTCAGTCCAATGTATTTGTCGTGTGATCCACTAGCATGATACCGTAATGAACCAAATGCGAACATTTGTACCGGCGTTTCCTGCCCATTGACCACTGGAACCAGCCATTGACATGTTCAAATTGCTACTCTTGCTGTTTGCCCAGCAATAGCATGTTCATCTATTTCGGCCATTGTTTATCCCTGGCCTAATTTTATAAGTAATTGTAAACCAACTTGAATCTCTGCTATATGATGGTCAAGATTTATCACTATCCAGTCTTGAAGATTTAGACAACACCGGTCAAAACAGGGATTGAAATCTTGCACATGTGTACCTACTGACGAGTATCAGGAGCACTTTCTCTACCTAGGTACGGACAGGTAAAGGGGAATCACACATACCATGGAGGTCCTTTCAGATACTCCCATGCTCACAGTGAAGTGTGTGCATCATCCGCTCTAGTTGTTCGGTCCCAAACTGGAATCGCTCTAGAGCTCGCACAGGCATCTCCCCCCAAACTGCTTCTCGCCCCCAAGCTCGATTTCACCGACCGATACACCTGATAACCCTCTTGTGTACCTACCGTTGTGGTAGCCTGGATGGCCTCCACAGTACAGTTCGCATAAGAGGTTAGCCCATCTTTCAGTTCGTAGCAGATCGCGTAGACAGACGGCGACCAGAGTCCCCAGGTGAGGCGGGCACTAGCTATTATCGCCCCAGGGATGGATGGTAATGGCGCCATGCGCGCAGCTATAGACCACGTCCTCTCCGCCGCCATACTGAGTGATCCACATCGCGAAGCGGTACTTGCCGGCCTTGTTCATGGTATTAAACCAGGCGAAGAGAGTATGGCCCTGCGCGGGCATGGTCCCAGTACCAGTAATTGACTGCGTCTCCAGCGGCCTGGTGCCCCAATTCTTGTGGCAGCTGAACCGGAAAGTGTTCCACGTCGATGGTAAGGTCTGCGTCTGGGTCTGAATCCGCGACGGCATTGGCCCAGTATATATCGGTGAGGATATCCTCGTAGGCTCCCGGCTGGTCCACATCACAGGGATCAAATGAGCAAGCGAGACTCAAAATTGAATCCTCTCCTTCAGCCCGGGTCCGAGATGGTGAAGAATCCCCTTTTCTCTTTCTTCCCTGTTTGGGATACAGCGAGGCCTTGACGCTATTTGCTGGATTGTCCACAGTCACCGTATGTATCCGGTCAGCTTGGTTGAGGACACTCCCCTTGACGGCGTACCAGCTGTCCTCGCCGTTTTACCTGGTGTCGATCCCCCAGGTACCTGTAGCGGTATATGCCTTCCTGTTGGCGGCCCTTGAACTGATGAATGCGCTGCCATTCTTGAACATGCCAGACACCTGGATGAGTTGGGAGCGGCCCACCGGGGCATGGGAGCGCCTGGCTTGATCTGCCCAAGTTCTGCAAGCCGAGGGTGTGGGATTGCTTCTTCTCAGTGCCCGAAACGGCATCAAGAAAGGCCTTGTATGAACTTAGATCCGCCAGTCATTCATGACACCTCAAGCCGAGAGTGCTTTACGGGTTCTTTACCAATCCATCGTGGTCTCGCTTACACTTGGTGTCAGCCTAGGATGATCAAGTCCGCCTTCAAGACATGCTGCTTCTGCATTGCTGGCCTCGTTGAATAATTGGAATGACAGGACTGATTTCTCAGCGCCGAAGAATGCGTGTGGCTATACAGGGTGGAAGAAATAAGAGGAGCCTGTCCGCGTACCAGACTGGCAATGAACATGGCCGAGGCGCGAAGAGGAACTACATACATCAATCCGCTGAGTTCTTTCAAGCGCCCCGGTATCTAAGAGTTCTTCTGTGAACGCGGCGACAATGCAAGTGTTTGGAGGCACAACGGCGTCAGGACGTTCTATTATATGAGCTACGGTATCGACGCTCCTGCGTAGTGCGGGCGCCCTTGGAGAGACTTGGGGCTTGACGTCCATCTCTGGTAAATATTCGATCCCCCTAGCTAAATGGGCTTCATGGAGGCGAATCCCAATTCACTGGAAGGTATGCGCTGCCTGGTGTCTAGAAGGCCGTCCTTCAATGTTGAGTTGCTGAGGAGACCATGAGAGAAGTTTGGGGGGGGGGGTGGATCTGTTGGTGAGGCCGTTGAGGCCTGGCATGTAGATTTGTGTGACGGAGAGCGAGATCAAAAAACTACGAGTGAGGACCTCAACAGCCTCGCAGGTCTGTCTTGAATATCCTCGATGTTGGATGAGACAGACTTATAAAAATTTTGAAAGTAAACGTTCATCAGTCCTCGAGTCTGAGTAGTTATCAAGGAAACGACACGGCCAGCGTCACCTGCGGCCTGATTGACGTTGTTCTTCTCTACGCATTTCTAGCTGAGATGCCTCTTCCTTCCCAGCCCAGCCTTTCCTTCAACATCCACTCTCACTTGCTCCAAGCAACTTTACTAACCCAGGCTCGTCAGTGCCCAACCAAAGACGAATAACGCGGCATGCGTAATTGTAGTACAGCCCTGATAACAAAGTCGTTTGAAGGCTGGGTCGGCGCCTCAAGACTCCAGTCAGCAAGCAGGGACTTGGGGCATGGGCCTACATAGACCTGGTGGCGGGCCAGTTGGGCTCCATGTTTTAGGTCTCTCTACCTAGGTATCTCTGCGAATTCTCTGTTAGGAATTCACCACTGGCGCTGCCTAGGTAGTACATTAGGTATGAATGGAAGGCCAGCAGACATGCACGACGTGCGTCAGAGGAGGATAATCGTGACGGAACTGTGTGTTTGAAGAGACATAACAAACCAATGCCTTCCCCTCCCCCCCCCCGCCAAAAAAAAAAAAACCGTAACAAGGGATGTGGGCCTCCCCTGCCGTCCCACTTCCGATGTTTCTTCAGCGGTTCTGCGACCACAGGGCCCGCAGGTGCCATATGTGTAGGTATACTAACCAGGCTACCGGTTGACGACATTCAGTCCCAACGCATGCCTGAGCAGGGAAGCACCGGCATGCAGGCCGATGTGATCTGGTGGGTGCTGCTAAGACGCAGAGCGAGAGATAGCTCATTAACTGGAAAGACAATACACACACTATTTACACACTATTTCTCGCCGCAGGTTTTCTTTCCTGTTCGTCTCGGAGGGCATTAGTGCACCCCGTGGTATGGAGCCTCCGGTGATGATGATGGGGTCCGGCAGTGGGGTTTTGGATTCTTTTTTTGGGGGGGGGGGTGCGGGCTGAGAGCTGAAAACTTTCCGAGGCCCCCGGGGAGTGGGACGGGCAGGGGAGAGTCTATACACTACAGAACTACGTACTCAGGGTACCTACTGTAGAGAAGAGGTCTAGCGCAGGGTCTAGCAGACGGATAGGCGTGCCTGACAGGGTCCTTGACAGGGGGGCCTGCCTAGCCCGCCGACATGGCATTAGGAAGAAGCCGTTGACGATGTATGTCTGTATGTATGCATGTGTGCGTTGTGGTGCCCAAAACGCATGGCTTGTCAGCTTGTGGGAACTGACTGCGGCTGCTGGACCGGTGCTGGCGCCATCCCATCTCTTGTTTTTTTGGTAATTATGACATTGGCGGCCGGGGAAGGCGATCCAGAGAAACAGCCTCCCTGTCAGGCTGGCATTGATACCACAGCAGGCGTGTGTGGCCTGCCAGCCGGTCAGCACTTGAGCACGCTCGGACGCGGTCAGAGTGGCCGCCCACCCGGGAAGCTGCAGGCATCGCTGGGCCGTCGGCCCCGAGTCTTGCCTAGCCCGGGCCCGTCTCGTCTGGATTTTGTCGTGACGCCTCATGTCCATGTCGGAGGGTGGTGCACAGACAGACGGGCACTGTCTCGTGTGAGATGGGTCCGTGGGCCAGTTCGATTCCGGTGGCGGTTATCCCCTCCCCCTAGCCCTACAGCCTTACTGCCGCCGCCGACGAGATGAATCAACCCTCCCCAAAGACCCTCCGACCTTGATGGGACAGCAATGTTGGGAGCGCGCGTCACGATCTCGGGTCGACGGGCCTAAACGGTGGCAGGTCGGGCAGAGCAACGTGGATTGGACATGCGGGCGCCAGGGATTAGAGGGCGGAGGGACCAAGGGAAAGGTTGAGACTGGTGAGGCAAATTTACTGCATTGAGAAGGTGGGATTCTCGGTGCGGACTTAATTGGTTTACATATGTATGTATTCGGGGAGGGGAGGAAACTGCTGGTCTATATGAAGGGCCTAATATCAATGCCACGTCAGCGGACAAGCCACGTTTTTTCTTTTGTCTTTGTTTTTTTCCCCCACGAGTGTAGGAAAATTACCAGTACCATGTGGTTATGATTTGCTTGTGTATTTTCGTGTACGTGTATATGTGGGAAGACTTTATAATGATATGATGGGATGGATATGTGTGTGAGTGCGTGTGATTGTGGAAGTAATGGAAAATGCTGCACCTTTTTCTTCTTCTTTTCTGGCGTGGCTGGGGAACAATTATGATAACCCAGGGTTTTTGATGCCATCTCCTGCATTCGCATGGCATGGCATGGCATGGCACGATGTGATATGGCATTGTATCGCCAATGCACCCCCGTTGCATCCAAGATGCATCATGGCGTACCTGGCGCTAAGAAGGATGGACCCCCCTCCATCTTGTGGACACCCCTTTTTGGTGTTGGTTCCACCGGAGGGAAGAGAGAAGTTAATCAATCAGACCACGTCGTAGACAGCAGAAGGGTGCAGATGACGTGGGTGATCATGTCAAAGCGATGGGGATAATCTTATAAGGTGCGGACCATTGGGCCGGATGCGCTCGGCTATCTGGATTTGGCTGCGTGCCCCTGGCTTTATGTGAAGAAGGAGGCCCGAACGAGACGAGGGTTCAGGATGAGGCTGAGATGTCACACCGGAGATGGATTTCGTGTTGAATGAGTTGGAAACCTAAAGTACGCATGCGGCAGGACAGTGACCGAGATGAAGCTCGCCTCTTGTGTGCTGACGCCGGAAAGGGAAATAAGCCAAATGATAAAAGACACAAAAAAGGTACAAGCGCTGACCCGGGATCCCTGTCGGATGTGTGCATATGCGCAGGGGTTCTCGATGCAAGACAACAGGGGGAAAATGGCAGAGGCAGGGGGAGCCAAACCCCCCCACCTCGGATGCTCCCCTCTGTGTCGCATTTTTGCCTTTTCCCATTCTTATTTTCTTTCTTTTTTCTGTTTGGCTCCATCTTTCCTCTCTGGTGGCCGAGTTCATCTTTGAGCCCCGGTCTGCTGGCCCAAACCGGTAGTAATCATCCATTGGCAGCCCCACCGTATGTCTTCATCCCTCCATCGGGAACAGGGAGAAGCCACATCTGGAAGAAGGTATCCTGGTCAAAGACAATATTCTTCCTTCCCTTCCCTTCTTCTTCCTTTCCCCCCTTCGTTCCCTTTGCCTGTTCCCCTTTCCCATGCACCTGGGGGGACAGGCACTAACAGGGGAGGGGGACAACGTGGCCCAGTTGGAACTTGCCATCTCTTTCCCCGTGCCGGGGCGAACGGGGTGTTTGTTATGGGGGACGATAACACTGGAGCATGTGCTTGGAATATTCTGTGATGTCTCAAAGATCTACGTAGTATGCTATTTGACCATGACGGTAATAGTAATGATAGTAATAAGAATTATAATGAGTGGCTGTTGTGACAGGCAATAACACATGAGACCTTATGGATACGCCACCACCAGATCAAGATCAGAGGGCTCTGCTCACCCACTGCTCGCTGCATGTCATGTCGTGATTTCCAGATCATTGCCTCTCTCGCGTGCGTCAAGATCTACCGTCTCTTGTATTCTCTCTCTTAGACGTTGTGTCAGCCCCACGTCTTGCCTTGGCGCAAATGTTCTTCCAACAATAGCAACACCACCACACGTCACACCCCGATTGTCAACATCAAAGCACAACTTCTCTCGTATCGCACGTGACAACGGGACAGACAGACACCCATTCTGCCAGTCTTGCCAGCCTGTCAGCTGGTGATCGCTGGCCTCTCATTTCCAGCCCAGCTCACCTTGTCCCTGTCAACCGCCAGGCCGCACATAGTATCTCCGACCACGCCGTCTCCATATACTCACCATCACGGCACGCTATACTCACTAGATTATAGTCTCTACCTGATGTGCCTGGGATACCGAGGTTAGGTTTGACAGGTCGCACATGTGGACTGTCAGGACCAGGTTGGACAGAGCTCTGGGTGAGCTCTTCCCTCTGCCTGTGCACACACGGCCTGGGCTCGCTTGACCTCGACCTCGACCTCGACGTGAACCTGACGCGGTATACGGAGTATCTACGTGTAGCCTAAGTAGATACTGCGGTAGTATCGAGTAGACTACCCGACTGCCAAAGTACAAGACTGCTTTGTAGTCTATTGCCCGGACGAGCCAGTGTCACACCAGCATCAACCATCGACTTTTCCATCTCCGCCTTTTTGGGGCCCTGGCCCACCCTGCCGCCTCCTTGAATATCCATCCAACCCCCCTCCTCTCTCTCCCTGCCACCAGCAAGAGCCAGGTCTGCCTTCGTCTGCTCTGCACAACCTGAACTTGTTTCTACCTGGTAGCTGCGCACAACTGCACGACGCGTCACTGCACGACTGTACGACCGCACGCACCACGGCAATCAGCATCGAGGCGCCGCAGACACGGGAACCGTCCCAATCCAGATCATTGTCATCTCCAGGACAAGCCTGCCCAGCCAGCCGGTCCGAAATCCTTCGCAATACGACCTGACCTGACCTGCCTTAGACTCGTCCACTCGCAGCCGCTCGTTTCATCCGCCAGCCAGTGCAACCCAACAACCCTGCCTGCTGCCTGCTCGTCACTGCTCGTTGCGGCTGCTGCTGGACCTTGCCTATCCCAATTACTACAGTATTCTTGTTGCTTGCACTAGCTACGTGGGCGTGCATGCACGTGCATGCACCGCATATCCTCGTCGCCACCACCATCACCAGTCTGGCCAGCTCTGTCTGCATGGCGCCCATTCCGCATCCACTCCGCAACGGCTGATCCCCCCCATTGCTGTCTGTTGGTGTTGCCCTGGCCGTCGCTTGCTTCCTAGCAGACGAGGCGGACAACAAACAAACAGACGGTTAGCACGACAGCAACCCAAGAACCCACAAACCCAGCAGCCGGCACAGAGAGCCTGGGACCTGGATCCTGGATCCTGGACCCCGAAACCTGGAGCCTGGTATCTGGAGTTGGGAGACTGGGACACCCCCATCTCGAATCATCTCCCTGGGCACATTGCTCGACCGCAGAGGAGCGAGATCCGCAGAGGGCCTTGTCTGTTCTGTGGCAGCCACATTGCTGACACTACCGTGTACTGCATAGTACACATTCCCGACAGACAGCCACTGACAGCGCCCCCCTACTGTGCTGCTGATCTACAAGGTACCGCTGGTGGCACTGGCACGCAACCATCTTGTCTGCTTGTGTGCAGGCATAACGACTGAGCGACAACACAGCCTCCCAGAGCGATGCATCAGATGCACCAGGTGCACCAGGTGCACCAGGTGCACCAGATGCATCATCCCAGTCCCGATCCTGACCACGACCTTGAGCACGACTACGACCACGACTACGACCACGACTATGACCACGACTATGACTATGACCTTGACCCAGACCCTCCTCCCAGAAATCCCGCCCGTCGTCGCCAGAGACCCGACCTTGACATAAATACTTTCAGCGCCTCAGCTGCCGACCCGCCCGAGGTAGCAACCCCCTTGTCGCCGCCCCCGCCCCAGCTGCCCTACAGGTCCTCCTCTAGGAGCCTGCGATCCTCCGCTGCCGCTGCCGCTGCCGCTGTCGCATCCTCATCTGCCGTGAACGTAAGCAAGCCACCACCACCACCCCGACTTCACCCTACTCATCCCCGTCCTCTCCCTCCCTGCCGGCGCCATCCTCCCGTCCGTCTTCTCCAGGGGCAAACGGGCCGCTGCCAATCGTTACTTTCTTCTTCCTCCTCTGCCTCCTCCCCCCTTCCCCGTTCGCTAAAACTTCCCGCCTAGGCCTACGCAGCGCACGAGAGGGATGCAAGACACGTCGCCGACCCGGAAAGTAGCATACACGACCCGGGACACGGCTGGCCCAAGCACGCCTGGGACAACCACGGGGCATACGAAACTTTCCTCGACCCCTTCTCTCGCGACGACATGTCGAGCAAGGGAGATGACTTTGCTGCTGCATACGACCGCGACAGGGACCACACCACCTCCCCCAGCGCTACCACCCCCCCTTCTCGGCCTCCGCCCCGTCCGCGAGACTCCCATGACCTCTCCCTCTCGCCCCGGAACATCACGCGCGACTCGCTCCTCGGGAACATGCTCCTGTCCCTCGACCAGTTCAGCATGGGACAGATGAACTGCACTCAGGCCGGCGGTTCCGCGCGCACCATGTCGGGCTTCGCAGAGTCCAACTACTACGACGACGAGCACCCCGCCGCGAGGACAATGACCAGCACCTCCAGGGCGCCGCCACGCCGGGGCCACGGCCACTCGTACAGCTCCGACTACGAGGACAACTCGAGCACCCTCTCCAGGGGCCAGCGGAGCAACAGCGGCTCCACCGGCTTCCAGTCCAGCCTGGGCAGGATCAGCAGCATGCGCGAGATGTCCAGCCACAGAAACACAAGCGGCGGTGCACAGGCCTCGAGGCCGTTACACTCGAGAGGCGGCAGGGGCAGCAAGAGCAGTAGCACAAACAGCATCGATACAGGAGGGGGAGGCTACGCGCAGGTCATGGGCAGCCAGCGCTGGGCACACGGCCTGGGCTCGAAGCGCTCCTCTAGCTTCGAGCTGGCCCGCAGCCCTCCCTTTGAGCACCAGCACCAACAGCACAACCAACAGTCGCTCCGTCAACAAAAACAGCAGCAGCGGCCGTGGCAGCTGGACCTCCCCGGCTCGTTTGCACGCGACGAGGACGACTACGATGCGGCCCCGACCCCAACCGTGCCCGTCGGACCTCGCCGGCTGCCCAACATGCCGTCAATGCCGTCCTTCCACCGGCCCGAGCCTATGGGTGAGCCCCTCTCCCCTGTCCGCTCCATCAATCTCGAACGCCACCGCAGCAACAAGTCCTCGCGCAGCACAAACACCAGCCGCCAGGCACAATCCAGATTCAACCCCCGCGATGCACCTCCCATCCCCGCGCCGGGCCCCCTCCCCGCATCCGGGCCCACGCTCGAGCTAGATGCCGCCCCGGCGCCACACGTCGGCTACGAGAAGACTAAGGAGCCCGTGCACCACCCGCCCGCCCCCAACTCTGTGCCGCAGCCAAAGGAAAAGCCAGGCTTCTTCAAGCGCATGTTTGGCGGAGGCTCGAAGAACACCGTCGTCGCTGCCCTCGATCAATCGGCCAGCTCGTCCGGCCTCTCCGATTCGCCCAACAATCCCTCCCCGCCAGCTGCCGCCATGGGCAGCACTAACTCCAACCAGGTTTCGTCCCAGTCCAAGTCGGGCAGCAACCCGCCGTCGCGGGGCTCGCAGGGCCAGTCCTCCCACGGCCTCCAGAAGAAACCATCTAGCTTCTTCCGGCGGCGTAAGAAGTCCGTCTCCGTCGCCGATGCCGACCTGCCTCGCGTGCCACCCATGCTCTCTGCACCCACAATAGCCCCAGTGCAGCTCTCCCCGGCTCCGTCCCAACGCCTGGAAAACCTCACCCCTCGTGCGCAGCCAAGCCCCGTCACCAGCCTTAGAAAGGCAATGGACCCGTATCTGACGCACTCAGGATCATCATCAGGCCTCGCAACCCCGCGCCAGGCCCCCGACGACTTGCCCCCTGTGCACCACCCCCGTCCTGATGGCAGCCGGTCGGCCGACTGGACCGTCCGAAGCTTCTCCCCCGATTACGATCCGGACCCGATGGCGACGATACGGTCGGTCCCATCCGACTCGAGGTCGGGGGAACCAAGCGGCTCCGCCACCGACGCACAAAGACGGACTACGCCATCGGGCGACCCCCCACGGCCGCTGTACGGCTACGAGCGCACGGGCTCATTCCTGCACGACAACAGCGAGAGCGAAGAGAGCCCCCCGAGGTTCAGGAAGCCGGACCCCCAGCCCGCGGTAGACGGCCGCCCAGCATCACAGAACGAAGTCGGCCGCCCAGCATCACAGAACGAAGTCGGCCGCCCGTCGTTGGCCCCAATCCTGACTAACCAACCCATGTCCTCGACATCGATGCGGGACAAGAAGATGGATAGGTTTACCCAAGACAGCCTCAGCACGATAAAGAGCGAGCGCCACAACAGCCTGCAGCTCCCCATCGAGGGTGCCGTGACGGACCCGAAGCTCCACACGCGGGCTTCGGCAGCTAGCATCCCCAGCCTCATGGTCGAGGACTCGGAGCCGAACTCCAAGGTGAATACCCCGAAGCCGGACCAGCCTCTCGACGAGCCCTTCTTTGTGGTCGGTGAGCCCACCGAGGATGACCGGTGCAAGGCGCAAAAGATCTATGACGGCAACGAGGACTTTATACTGAAGGATAAGGCTGCCTCGTGGATGGGTGAGGAGGGCTTAATCAGGCAACGGGTACTGCAGGCGTACATGGACCTGTACGACTTCAAGAACAAGAGCATCGTGACAAGCCTCCGCGACGTGTGCAACCGTCTCGTCCTCAGGGCGGAGACCCAGCAGGTCGACCGGATCCTCGTGGCATTCTCCAGGCGTTGGTGCAACTGTAACCCCAACCACGGGTTCAAGTCCACTGGTAAGGGCACCATCCCTCGCAGCCATCTATTCCGGTAATGCTAACGCTTCTCGCAGACGTCATCCACACCATCTGCTATTCCATCATGCTCCTGAACACCGATCTGCACATGGCCGACATCGAGCAGAAGATGACCCGGAGCCAGTTCATCAAGAACACCATGACGACAATCATACAGGCGCTGGGCGAGTCTGTCCCTGACATGTTCAGCAAGAGGGGGAGCGTCCTGCCGGGCAGGGGGCTGCTCGTGGACGACGGGGATGGGCCCGCCGAACAAGAAAGGTCAAGCTTCCGCAACTCGTTCGCCAGATTCCCCATCCGGGCCGGATCCGCTCTCGGCGATGCACCGACCGAGCTCGACGACTGCGGTCCCCTGGTCAAGAGCCCCTTTGAGGGCTCGCTGAAGGTGTGGGAACAGCAGATGGAACACGTCCTGAAAGACACGTATGCTTCGATCCGGGATGAGCGACTGCCACTGTTTGGGGCCGAGCAGCCTGCACTCGAGCAGCAGACCTCTGGTGGCCTATCCGTGATGGGCATGCTGAAGCGCTCGCCCAGTGCCCTGAGCAAGGCTCCCTCGGAGGGCCCGTCCATGCGCGGGCGAGGCCCAGACTCGATGCGGGCGAGCAACTCACGCTGGTCATCCAAGAGCCGGTCACGACCTCGGGGGTTCGGCAGCGCAGGATTCTCTTCCAGCAGGACAAGCTTTGACGACGGCCAGTCCATGTGGAGCCCCGTCGACTCCAACGCGACCTGGAGCCGGGCCTCCCTGGGTAGGACCCAAACGTCCATGTCCATGGATTCCTTCGGCTCACATGTCACGCGGGGTGGTGGCTACCAGCAGTCCATCGGCTTTGCCAATGCCCTAAGCCAGGCCATCATCCGAGAGGACCCTATGGGAAGCACGCAGTCCCTCGTCAGTGACGAGGCAAAACCCACACAGCTGCTTGACGACGAGTCGCTCGAGCTCGCCGGGCCGCCGTGGGTCAAGGAGGGAATGGTCGTCCACAAGCATCACCTGGACGGCGTCGACAAGAAGGCCAAGGAACGTAACTGGTCCGAGGTCTTCGCCGTCATCCAGAAGGGCACCGTGAGCATCTTCTCCTTCACTCCCAACAAGTCCACGGGCCGCCGCGGCCGCAATGCCCAGAACATCAAGAAGGGCGCGGTGGTTGGCGGTGGCAACTGGCAGGAGAATGCTACGTCTCTCGGCTCGTGGAGCCTCCGACTGGCCCTCGCGTCCGCCCTCCCTCCGCCGGGCTACTCCAAACAGAGACCCCACGTGTGGGCTCTGTCTCTGCCTACCGGTGCCGTGCACCTGTTCCACGTCGGCACGGCTGAGATATGCAAGGAGTTCGTCACGACCGCCAACTACTGGAGCGCCAGGCTTAGCACGCATCCCCTCATCGGCGGCGTCTCCAACATGGAATACGGCTGGAGCGACTCCATCATCAACAATGCGCTCGTGACGGCCATCAACGAGAACACTGGTTCTACGGCAGCTGGTACCGCGGGGAGTCGCCAGCGCAGCAACAGCGCTGTCGGCCGGTCGAGCATGCACTCGCGTGGCAGCAGCTTCCGCTCCGTCGGCTCCTTCGACTTTGGCAGCTCCAGTACCCGGGGCGGCGACCCGTCCAACAAGCTTCCCGGCGACCGCATCACCATATCAGAGTGGATGCCGCCCACGCAGTCCATGCGGCCCTCGAACGCGACCGAGAAGGAGCAGCTTGAGACGCTGGTCAAGTACGTCAAGAGCATCGAGGACGAGCTGCAGCAGCACAACTCGCTGCGGAGCCCCATGCTGCTCGCATTCAGCCCGCGCGGGCCCAACGTCCAGAAGGCCATGGTGAACTGGGAGCGCAAGAGCAGCTACCTCCTGCGGGAGATTGTCAAGTTCCGCACCTACGTCGACTGCCTGCAGCACGCCGAGGCGAGGAAAGCCGAGATCTGGAGGGAGCGGGAGGTGGCGAGGCGCGCGGCAAGGGGCAGCCTGGACCTAGAGGACGACGCCGAGGATTACGGCGGCCACCATCTGGGCTGGGGCGACGGCGGCAGCGACCGGGGGGACCGCGATAGCCTCTACGAGTTTGATGAGCCCGTCATGGAGGAGGGCGACCTGGAAGCCACGCTCAAGGCTCGGTCATGAATGATGTGGTGGTGGGCCTGTGGGGTGGGGGTGTCTTGTCCCTTTCTTGTCCATAAGAGCTTGCGAAGGCGTGGGGCAAAGTCCTCTGCTTTTTCCTGTTTTTCCCTCTGTCTCATTCTTGCAATGATACCCCCCAAATTTTCCACAGCCCCGAAAACAAAAAGGAGGTTTTTTAACTTGCGGTGTTTCTGTACTGTCGACGCAGAGACGGCGGTGCAAGGAACCGCAGGCGCGGTCATGGCCTTTTTTTTTTTTGGCTCGTCTTGCTCTCCCTGCCTCTCCCCCACCCCCCTTAGAGCAGAGATTAGGGGGGAAAGGGGGGGGGGACCACTGCTATTTATTTGCTGTGTATTTTTATATGCTTCTTTTGTTTTGTGTATATTAAATCAGATATCATAGCGCGGCGCGTTGGAAAAAAAATGGCCTCTAGGGTGGACGGACGGACGGACGGACGGACGTGGCGGCGGCGGCGGCGATGGATGGCCGGCCGGCTCGCCCCCCCGAGGGAGAAACTTAGAAAGCCGGGAGGGGAGGTTATTGCGGGGGAGGGCGCAATGTGGGTTATATATGCCTAGGCAGCTTAGCTGCTTGAGTAGTATAGCCAGCCGGCAGGCTCCCCATGTATGTGTATGTGTATGCGTATTGCCGTGGTTTGGTACTTGATGTTGGCTTCGATGAGTCGTGGTGATTTTGATCCTCCTTAGTCGATTAGGGGTTGTGTGGTTTGTAATGATGTGATGATGTTCTGGGTTATATGGCTTGAATGCCCCCCCCCCCCTTTCTTCTCACATGCCTCCTGTCACGAATGCAGAGATAGGGCAGCTGGAAATCTATAAATGATGCTAGGCAATATAGACCGTGCGGCCACAAGACCAGGATTTCCAATCGAGATTGGACTTCCCTAGGAGCAGTATATGAGACCCATGCCATCATAACCCAGTACTTCCTTGCCTTGCTTGCCTCTTAACGGGGCCTGGGTCTTATGATGTTACTTTTATATTTAACTGTGGTTAAATTAATTATAGTAAAACTTTATGAGAATTATTTAATATAGAAATAACTAAGCTGATTGCATTGTCGACCTTGGTGCAGGGCAATGCTAATCCTCTCTTATTTTTTCAAATGACCAATTTGCCCGCAGGCTATATAGAAATAAGATTTGTACTCAGGAGGCCTTTTAATACCTCCTATTGACTCTACGCGCGGATTGAAGTCGGTCTCAACTGGCCTCCTCACGAGGCTAGCACTATTTTATTAGTGACAGGTTATTGTGTTTTGAAATTTGTTGTTATTG